>CM064868.1:30647024-31094524 GCA_032719365.1 Prinsepia uniflora
AGCCACTTTGGGCGGCGCGTGGGGGCGCGTGGGGCATTTTCTAGGGAAACTTCCAACATAGTTTTTGGTCTAATTATTGTAACGAGTCTTTTGGGATAGGTTTCGGGACAATCGAACGTTGTTTCGGGTTAGTACTACGAGATCGAAGGTTTAGGGTCCTGGTTAGTTACGTTTGAAGTTCGGGAAATTCGTGAGAAATTAGGATACGCTTCGTTGACGTGTTAGTGGCTTGTTTTGGTGACTTGTGACAGGATTGGGAATCCCCGAGGCGGACGAAGAACGTACGGGACGTACGGGACGCGAGTGACGTGCCCGGTAACTGTGAGTGGACTGTTTGTTTTCTAACCAAGCATGCATAACTGTTTTACTTATTTAATTATGTTTCGATCATGCTTTTGTGCTCTCGATATATGATTTCATGAATTATGTTTCTATATTCTTCTTACTTAAGTATGCTTTATATAACTGTTTTACTTATCGGATTTGCACGTACTTCAAGAATAATGGTTTCTGTGATATGGTTTTGGATGAATGAATATGTTTTATACGCATTCTATTTAATTAAGATTTGTGGAATGATTTGAGGTTGGAAATGAAATTCGGGAGGAAGTTCCCTTTTTATCAAATGACATGTCGGTTTTCGAAGATTTCTAGTTTGGCTATGGTTTTCGGATTTTGATGGTTTTTCTTATATGTGAGAAATGGTTTTGAGTTTAAAGACTCGGAAAACCCACTGGATCTGGTTTTGAGTTTAAAGACTCGGATTGATTTACTGGGGGAGGGCCCTGGATTGATGTGTTTTGAGTTTAAAGACTCGGTATGACTTGGAGTTTAAAGACTCGGTGATAATGATACCCCCCGAGGCCTGTGATTGTGTTTTGAGTTTAAAAACTCGTTGATATCCCGGGAAGGCCTAGCTATTGCGCATTGTGTTTTGAGCTTAAAGACTCGGGCGCACTTGAGATCCAGTAAATGTGTATGATTGATGTTTTTCACTGGTTTTCGACTGTTTTGGGCTGTGACCCGAATAACTTAGTTCTATGGCTTTAAGGCCGAGTGCCTGAACTTTGGTTTTGTTTTCTGGTGATTTTTGCATGTTGTTCTTTTTGTACTACTGTTTAAATTACTTGGTTATGCATGCATGTTTTCAAAACGGAGGGTGTAACCCTGGTTTATTTTCGTAAACGGTTTTATAATTCCTTATTTTTAGTCCACTCACGCTTTTAATGTTTTTGACACCCTCCAGGTCTTGGTGCAAGCGTTGGGGCTACCGTTGAGGCAGAAGTCGAGGCATAAGGCCATCCGTTGCGCGCTTAGCTTACAGTGGGGCTTGTTTGATTTGTACTATGCTCTGTATAACGGTTGACTCTTGGATGTTTTATTTCTCCTTCGTCTGGCAGTGTAATTTGTAGTTTTTGTGAGGTTATTTCGGTCTTTTGTGCTGGGTTGTCAGACAGGAGCAGGGTTCACCTCGGTTATTGGGATGATAATCAGGGTGGGTCATGACAAATAATAATAATAATAATAATAATAATAATAATAATGATGATGATGATGATGATGGATATAATCGTGTACATCTAACTCCATATCGTACAACTACTATCACACATCCACAAGCATATGATCAATATACCATACTAGCATAATAATACGTATAGTATATTAGGGAAGTCATTCTATACTCCCTCAAATTTATACCCACCATAGACCCTTAATCAAAGTTCACTTAGAATCCATATTATCCTTTACTTAATGTTCCCCAATTTGATGGTTTTAACATAATTCCATTGTAGTAAAAATGAACACAATATATTGTAAACTCAGAAACCTACTCATATGAATTCTAATGCACTCATAAATTATACCAAAAAAACTCAGCATTTCAAGACAGACATTTTTCATGTTGACCGCACTACCGCGAACCGCCGCACTTGCCCTCACTCGTCAGAGAAAACTCTCTGTGCGTGGGTGTCACACGTTGCAACAGGCTCGCCGTCTACCTCCATATGCGACCCCGATTGTTTGTTAATCGGGTCGCCTAACCCGCGACTCGACCCTATTCTAAAGCACGATATTCATATCCATTTTTCATGTAGTAACAGCCTAAATGTACCTACTGAATCCCAAGAGTTGATCTATGATATCAAAACCAAAAAATCTTACCTTGAGATCACATTTCAAACTTCCAGCAATCGGCCATGGAGTCCAAGAGCGATTTAGCAGCTCTTCCACATCCAAAATCATTCGTTTCTACCTCAGAAGGGTCACGTGACCTCCAAGACTACACTAGGATATCAGATTCCAAGTTTCTTGGCCCAACACTGAAACCCAAAAATTGAGCTTCACGGGTTCCTTCTTAACCCTCACTATTTCTCTTCCTTTTATTGACTAAATCTCATCAGTTTCTCCCTTTTTTTTTCTTCTTCTTTTCTTCTTTTTTCTCTTCGTTTTCTCTCTTCCTCCCTCATCTTCCTAGTTATTTCACATTCTTTCTTTTGTTCTCATTTTTCTTCATTTCAATGTTACACCACTGATGTCATACCAATACAACCCACATAAATATATACGCTAAAGTCAGTGGAAGAAGGAGATAATGAGAAGGAAAAACGGAGGAAATTTTAGGAATTTCTAGGTTATTCTAGGCTTTCCATGTGAAGTTACCAAAATAATCCTATGTCCAGACTGACCAAAATGCCCCCTAGCACCCTATAACAAATCTACTTGATCTCAAATTTTTTTCATATCACCTATCTATGGACTCGAGGGTTCAAGACCTTCGTAATGCTCTTTATGGAACATTCATCCTGTATCCAGTCAACTCTTTGACTTTTTGGGGTAAAATTTTAATTTCCATATTTCCTCAAATTTCCAAAATGCTACAATCTACCTGACACGACCCACCCCCAATCTCCCAGGATTAAGGGATAAGTCATGCTCCCGTCTAATCCACGTGCGACACGAAGGCTAAATACCCGTTTGACCCTCATGGAACACGCAAGCAAAATAAGGGATACCCAGGTCAACATGCCAAAACTAACTTACGATTTCCCAGAGTACGCAGAAACCACTGTGGATCGTATCCATGATGTCTCCGCTTCACTAACAACAGCCCGCACCGCATCAACAACCTGGAGGGTATCGAAAAACAGAAAAGACTGTGAGTGGACAAAAATAAATAATAAGTTTAGACACACGTTTATAAACTGATTTGTGAACAGTTACAAAAAGATGTTTTTACCCTCCGAATCCGAAATCATCATTCTGAATCCCAATCCGAATCCGAAATCATCATTTCGAATCCAAATCCAGAAATCACGTTTATCGAAATCACTTTGCCAAATCCATTTATAAACCATTGAAATCAATTCATAATTCAAATCCCAAAATCACAGTATCGAAACTATTATCAAATCATAGCATAAAGCCATAATCTCGTAAAACGTGTAAATACGTAAAATATCTTGAAATACATGCAAATCATAAATCATAGATATCACAATCATAATCATAGAAATCACATATAGAAAACGTATAAAACATTTATGCATGCATCATAATTTAGAAAGCAAAGTCCACTCACAGACCATCCTCGCTGCCACCTCTATAGGCGTGCAATATGCCTTCCCGGCTAATCCATTATCACCGGACTTTCCGAACCTATCTATATCACATTCTAAGGTCACTAACCACTTCATTATACTTCTACTAATTCCTCGTAATTTTCCCAAATTTTTAACTATTTTTAAACTAGCCCTTAAACCTTCGGACATCCCGAACTATATCGAAATGATGTCCGATCGACTCGAAACCAGTCCCGAAATGTTCATTACATCGAATACATAAAAAGTCATGTTGAACACCTCCCTAGAATGGGTCCCACGCGCCCTCACGCGCCACCCAAAGGGGCTGCGTGTGGGCTTCACGCGACTGCACTGTTTATCTCCTACCTCGGGTAAACCCGGTTCAGACCGGTCATGGCCAAGTGATGAAGATCGAGGGAATTGGGTGGAAGAATTCTCACGGTCTCTCGGTTTTCTGTTTAGCCAGTTAAACCAGTTAAACCATTTTTCACGAGTTCTCCATTTAAAAACAATGAGAGGCGGCTGTGCAAGGTTCCACTGCTTTCCAGAAAGGGAGAAGTGTCCCAAAACCATTGGGCACACTTCCCAAGACAACCAAGTGTCACCATTCCTCTGGGCACAGATCCCAATGTGAAAAATGACCAAATTACCCTTACATGGCAATTACCAAAATGCCACTCAACTTCCGAGACCCATAACTTCCTCCTTGAATGTCGGAATCGGATGTGCTACCTGTCTACGGACTCGTGACGTCCCAAACTACGTCACAGTCATCGTCTAAAGTCTGTTTGACAGCTCGAGTTGAAAGTCAACGTTTCACCCATTCAAGGGGCAAAATGGTCATTTCGCACCGTCCGTCCGAAATTACCCAACTAATCACCGATTAATCTCACCAATCCTTCGTTAACCACTAATCTAATCCCGAAATTCGGGACAGTCGTTACAATCTCCCCCTGAAGAGAATTTCATCCTCGAAATTCCGAATAACGTACGTCTTCAACTAACTGGGAAAATCCAACTTATCTCATAGCTGGGCCTCTTACCTAGTGTACATCACCTGCCTTCTCAAACTGACACAAACGGTCACCACATCACTACTATGCGAACCAACTCACGCCAACTTCTGGTCTATCTGGAAATCATCTCATTCTTACCGAGGTTTAACATATCTCCCAATCAGGTCTCACTCATTCCTAAGGTACTTCTAACATCACAACACCCAGCACTCACGGCTCCACCATTAATACCTTGACTCACTTCCGAGTCATACCAAGTGTACCTCGTACAAACGCCCACAGTATAACGAAAGATTCTGCCGTCCACAGACACGAATCTCGTCTCGTAATACCAATACTCGAGACAGCATCCCTCCACCTTGGTACACTTATTAATCAACATCCACTTAACGGTTCATACTACTCCGTTTGCAATCCATGCTGACTGCTCACACTGAACAACTCGTCCAGTCATTTCACTGGTGGTTCCATTAACCATCAATCACCAACGCAATCAACCTGTGGAAACATCATCCACATCCCACGCCACCTGTCTGCACCTGGACCCTATCACATCAAACCTGTGATCACACATTCCTTGGCACTAAGCCGTTCACCAAAACCTCTGCCAGAACATCACGATGCACGTCCAACCGCATCGGAATGGTTCTGACCACTCATACAACCATGAATATCAATCTCAGGTACATGCACCACTCACATCCAACAACAATCACGGTGCCTTGCATACCTCAAGAACATCTATAGTACCCTCAACCACTTTCAATGACATACCACGACTATCCATCAAACACATCAGCATTAGCCGAGCTCCAATACATCCATGAATATCACGATGTATCCCGACTCCATCTAATAATCATCAAAATACATCCTTCAATCGTCACAATGTATCCTCGGGCACATAACATCCTCGTATCCACACTGTTTACCACTTAACTATGAGTCAATCACACTTCACTTTTGAAGTCCATCGGTCCAATCCAATACGAGACCAACACTTCAGGTCCAACCCGTCTTCCGAGGAATACCAACTCCGAATCCATCCAAACTTCCTGATCTCCTGGGTCTCCGGATCAACATCCGAACGACGAATCCAATCACATCTCACTTACGTATACAGGGTAAACCCAGCACCAGATCCAAGTCCAAACACCCATACGTATGCAAGACAGACCATACTCGTCCTGGACAAATCCAACATATCCAAGATATTCAACAATATCCAGCCAGACTCACTCCAGCAAGACGGAGCAATCTCATCATTCTCATGTCCAACATATCCAATCTCTGTCTTTCAATACGATTCTCCTTTGTTCCTAGCTAGCATACTCAGTAAGACCATTCTTGATCCATAACAAGAAGAATCCAATCCGGCTCCACTCGCTCCTAAGTGGAATCCACCTATCGTTCGTAGGTGTAAGACACTCATCGAATCCATTTACCATCACACCCCTTCTTATTCATCCTCACAAATGATCAGACCACCACATCTGATCAGATCGCCCAAGATTACAACACTTCTAGACTACGGATTCTCTTCAATCACCTTATATCGATCAGTTCTAATCACTCCTTCTCATTCTTCCTTATTATCTTTCTTCCTTCCGTTACCCTACAACGGAACACAAGATAATCCACAACCAGATCCACTACACAAAAATCTCAATGACTCGACCAATCGGGTCAAGCCAACCAATCTCCACAATCTCCCTAGACTCGACCAGAGTCATCCACCAAGCCATCACAACATGGTTCTGCAAATCATCCTCATCACTAGGGTCGTTAGAACCGACTAACTCGGCTAGGAACATACATTAACTGAGTATCTACACAATCGTCAAACACGCTATCCTCTCATAACTAGCATCAAATACGCTATTCTCTCCAGCCCTAAGCCGACATGCATCTCACCACACACCACATATCGGGCAACGCATCATCCAGTCGCTCGTGATCTCGCCACTAACTAAGCAACTAACTAACATACTATCTCCCTAGTGTCTAGGTTGATGACGGGCTGTTCAGCATCGAGACATCACATCCACAAAAACATCACAACACACTAGTCGACTAACCAACTGTTCTGGAAGTCATAACCTCGCGCAGAGCGCACAAACCTCGCTCTAATACCAAATTGACACGACCCACTCCTAATCCCCTGAGATTAAGGGATAAATCATGCTCTCGTCTAACCCACGCGCGACATGAAGGCTAAACACCTGTTTAACCCTCATGGAACACGGAAGCCAGACAAGAGATTCCAAGGTCAACGTCTAAAAACTAACTTCTGATTTCCCAGAGTGCATAGAAACCACTGTGGATCGTATCCGTGATGCCTCCGTGTAACGACCCATCCCTGAATTCGAGGATTAAGTTAGTAACTAATCATGAATAGTAGGGTTACTCGGTGATTAGTTGGGCAAAATCGGACGAACGATGCAAAATGACCGTTTTGCCCCTAGTCATGGGTAAAACGTTGACTTTTTATTCGGGCGGTCAAATGGACTTTGACCAATGACCGTGACGTAGTTTGGGACGTCACGAGTTCATGGACAGGTGGCACGTCTGATTCGGACGCTCGAGGTGAAAGTTATGACGTTAGGAAGTTCAAGGGCATTTCCGTAATTTGGATGAAAAGGGAAAAAAGATGACTCTTTGTTTGACATTTGATTTTCTCACGACTCGAAGACCATTAGCTAGGTCTCGAGGCCTCGAGTACAACGACAGGTGGCACGCGTGAAACGGACATCGGATGACCAAGTTACGGGTCACGGATGATGAGGGGCAATTTGGTAATTTGCCAACTTAGGGCATTTTGATCTTTTTACACGGGATTACTGTAGAACCACCGTGGGAAACCGGCCTGAACGGCCATGCCGTGAATGTTTTGAGCGTGCAATTGTTTATGAGGCTAAGTTGGGTGAGTTGCGGAGGCTACTGTCTTAGTTAATTTGGGAATGGGGCTAAGTTGGGTGAGTTGTGGACTTCGACCCGATTTTAGGTCCGAGTTTGGATAGATCGATTTAGTCAATGTCGAGGCTAATAGATGACATAGAACTTCAATTAGATAGTTAAAGAATGTTTTAGGATCAAAATCAGATGAAATCGAGGTCAAATTGATAGTTATCTAACCGGGTTGTAACGCGGGTTGCAGGACCCGTTTGCAGAGGAAACAGGCAAGGACGATGATGAACAGTGCCTGTCACTATAGCAGGCGCGTAAAGGCGCGTGGGTCCGTTTTTCGAGGTAAGTCCAACATGACTTTTGTCCTACACACTGTAACGAACATTTTAGCGTTGGTTTCGAATTAATCGGACACCGTTTCGATGTTGTTTCGGGGGTCCAAAGGTTTACGTTATGTTTTTAATTAACGATTAATTCCCAGAAAATTATGGGAAATCAGCATGATGTTATTTGGGACCTTAGTGACCCTGGAATGTGTTTTCGGACAAGTTTCGAGTTTCTGGAAAATGCCGGAAATTATGGGAATGTGTGCGGTGCGAAACCGAGCCTTAAGAATGGTGTGTGAGTGGACGTTGCTTTCAAAATTTAATGCATGCATAAATATTTCTATGATTTCTATGATTATGATTATGAATGGGGATTGATTTCGATTTCCGTATTTATACATATTTTTTATATGCACACGAAATTGCACGTATTTCGAGATATGGTTTCCCGTATGTATTGGATGATGATTTAACGAATGATTTCATATGCTTTGTGCGTATCATGTTTTTAAGATGTTTGGATTGCGGTTGTGAGTATGGTTCATGGTTTTGACACGTATTTCGAGAATGACACGGATTTGCACGTTTTACGAGATTTCGAGTATGTTGTGATTTGACCATGATTTTGGTGATTATGATTGTGGTTTTGATGTCTTGACCTTGAGATTTGAAATATGAACTGTTTTCAAGGATTTAAAAAGGATTTTGAAAAAGGTGATTTCGGGCTTGATGCTCGAGGCATAAAAGTAACTTTGATTAACGAGAGTTCGGTTTTCGGAAGTTTGAAAGCGGATTCTTGGTTTGGGTTCGGGATGATGTTCCGGATGCCGGCTTACGGAAACATTATTGCGAATTCGAATTCGGGAATGGAAGACGATTTAATAAAGTGATTTGGTGTGATTATACATGCCCCGTGTTTAATGATGATTTGATCATATTTTGTGAAGTAAGATGTGGGGACTTGAATGTGGAAATTCGGACCATAAGTCTTGTTATAACAAAATGTGATTTCGGGATGGATCCCGCATTGTTGTGATTGGAAAATGTTTTGGGTTTAAAGACCCGCTGAAAACTGTTTTGGGTTTAAAGACCCGGTGCTATTGCTGGAGCACGTTTTGAATTTAAAGACTCTGTTAATTGATGACGGGGGAGGGCCCTTAATGAGTTTAAAGACTCGTGAGTTTAAAGACTCGGTTATTGTGATACCCCCGAGGCCTATTGATTATGTTTTGAGTTTAAAGACTCGTTGATATTCCGGGAAGGCCTGATTAAGCGCATGGTTTTGAGTTTAAAGACTCGGGCGCACTTGATATCCAGAAAAACGAGTGACTTGTGATTTATTGATGATTTCTGATGTTTCGGTTGAGTTGGGCAGTGGCCCGGTATGTGGTTGGTGGTTTTGGATCATGTTGTGCATTTGGTTTTGATTCGTGGTTTTGGGTTGGGGCCCTGTGTTTATGATTGCGGGCTAAGACCCGATGGTTGAGAAAGGAAAAATGATTTTGAGTTTCATACGAGTTTTCCTTATGTTGGGATTTGATACACGGGTTTTCTTATGTTGAAAATGTTAACCGACTGCGAAATGATTTTTGCGTGCATGCATTGGTTTTACGCGGAGGGTAAAAATGTCTTTTTGTAACTGTTTTTATAAACTGATTTATTTTTGTCCACTCACACCTTTTGATTTTTTATTGACCCACCAGGTCGTGGCGTGTTGGTCGAGGCTGATCGAGAGGCGGAGGCATGAGTAAGCACGTGTGGCTATCCCTGGTCTGGCAAGTACTGAGGGTAACTTGAGGATTTCAGTCGTCTTGCCAGGTGGGAGCAGGACCGGGCACGGTTAACAATGCCTTTTTTTGGGGGCGGTCCTGTCAATTTGGTATTAGAGCACTAGGTTGCTGATTTTGTTGCCACATCATGCCTCCGAAGCGTAAGCCTCGTGCGCGACCTGGTAGTGAGACGAGTAGGGGAGGGTGCTTGGGACCTCGTGTTAGATCTCGGGTGAGATTGACCCTGGTTTGAGGGTCAAATGTCGGGTAGTGTACACTGTGAATTGCGATTTGTTAGATATGGAACTGCGGGGGTCGCAGGGACGAACGAGACTTGTGGCTAGAAGGCCGCATAATTGGTCAACTTGTACTATCTCTTAGGCCATATTGGTCACTTAGAATGTGGTTGAGCATTGGAATTGCTCGGGGATTGGGTATGTCAATGATGACATGGTTGGTTTGGTATGAGATTGGACTCAAGAGGAGTCGAGATGTGGATGTAGGACTCACGAGGAGTCAGGATTTTGGGTTAGGAATGTGAGATGAGTCATGGTAAGGTACCAAGGCTCGAGGGGAGCCAGAAAGGCTGAGTGAGGAATGTTTGGCACTTAGGATGCCAAGGACCGGAATATGGACAGGAATTGAGGAGTTAGGAAATTATGGCTTGGTTTTATGGGACGGTAGTCTAGTGGAGATAACTGATTATCAGGGGTACTTGGTGTAGTGGTAGTAGTTGAGGATCAGGGGGCGTTCAGGGAACGTTCATCTATCCTGATGTGGATTGTCAGGATGGTGGTACCCATGGTTGCGGGGCACAAGTAGTGATGCGGGATTGTCGCTCAATATGAGCGGAGATCCAGGGCTACCCACTTTGCACACGGTGTGCTAGTGTGGATGTTTGCATGTTGGTTCTGGTACTAGCGCTGGTGCTAGTGTCAGTGAGTGAGTTTGTGTTGAGCCACGAGTTGGTGTGTGACTCTGTCATGATGAGCGTGCGTTGGTATTTGAGATTCAGTAGTGGTTGACTCATGGACTGGATAGGATCCAGCAGAGATTGTGAGGTATTGGGATAAGTCCCAACAGTGACGAGGTGACAAGAGTTGAGTGATTCCCAATCGGAATCGGTGTATGTGCATAAATAGTCATTAATAGACATGAGGTTTGAGTATTGGATTGATTGCGGACACGTGGTTTTCCAAGTGAGTTACGGATATAGGGAGTCTGGTGGTTGGACTTGACATCTCATTGGGAGTGTGTCTGATCCCAACATGGGTGGAATCTTAGTTTCAAGGAGAGTTGTGAATGTGGGACGAGAGGAGTGCTCGTTTCCGCATTGGTAATAGGTATTCCGAAGTCATTAGGGATGACCTCTTATTCTCTGCCCTGGAAGACGATGTTGGACTACTTGGTATGGTGGGTGCAGTGAGTTGTGCTTGCACTCGCATTGGATGTTGGTGACATCGTATTGGATCATCCTTGGTCTCTCCTAGGTGGAGTGGCAGGGATCGATGTGAGGTAAATGGAGGGGATCCACATAGTGGATGTGTTACGTTGTTGAGTGAATGATTGGATGTGAAAATAGTTGAGGGGTGTTGTGTGGTTGACAAGAATTCTAGAAGGTGTAAGACCCTACGATCAGGTTCCAAGTGGATCGCTAGCTGTGAACATGTGTGGATCCTAGGTAGATCTGGATTATAATGTTGTGGGCCTTGGACGTGGCGGCGACCGAGGATCGTGGTGTTACCAGTCGGGTGACGTGGTAACGAATTTGAACTGTGTTCACCTTGATCAGGCTAAGTGAAGAGCTTACCGCTCTGTCATAAATGTTTAGATATGGGAATAGTTGGACCGAACTTCTCTTCGAAGTTAATCTGTACTCGAGCGAGTAGGAAATTTTATGATTTTGACTCGAGGCTTGACCTGTGGATGAGTGGATATCCAACAGGGTCTAATTGGTCAGTCGTAGATATGTGCGATTGGGATTGGCTTCTTTTCGAAGTCAATCGGATATGATGTGGTAACCGTTTGAGCGGGTATTCGATAGATTCGGGGTTGGTGCGCCTCGATATTTGTAAATGAGATTAGATGCCCTTTTGGCACGACTGCACACGCCATGGTGAGCGTGCTTGGATTGGTACATCTTGAATGATGTGTTGGGGCGGGGGTGTTGTGTTACTGGTCGGGTGACCATGGGATCCAGATTGGTTGGTGAATTGAACTGGACAGATTAATTTTGTTGCTTCAGTGATCTTTGAGCAGGTACTCTTAGCCACGGATGGCTAGTGAAACCCTAGTGTTGAGATGTGTGATCACTTCTTGGCTAGTATACAATGGTGTTTCAGTACACCACCTTATTGCGTAAGATGACAGTATACGTATACTCAGGATGAGTGAGTTAGTGGTGAGTGTAACCACTAGTGGCCTGGCGTGATGTTACCACGCCGTGACATTTCCAGCGTCATGGTTCGTTGAGGGAGTTGAAAGTTATGGACATTCAACTTGTATGTCGCAAGATTGGATTTCCCCTGCGGGATGAGATCATATTGTTGATCCTACGCTACATTGCGCTTAGCTGGTGTACGAGTGTACACGTGTTGCGGGGTCGAAATGTTTTCCACGAGGTGGATGTGAATTAGAGATAATTGGGAATTTCGAGGACGAAATTCTTTAAGGGGGGAAGATTGTAACGACCCATCCCGGAATTCGGGATTAAGTTAGTAACTAATCATGAATAGTAGGGTTACTCGGTGATTAGTTGGGCGAAATCGGACGAACGATGCAAAATGACCGTTTTACCCCTAGTCGTGGGTAAAACGTTGACTTTTTATTCGGCCAGTCAAATGGACTTTAACCAATGACCGTGACGTAGTTTGGGACGTCACGATTTCATAGACAGGTGGCACGTCCGATTCGGACGCTCGAGGTGAAAGTTATGACGTTCGGAAGTTCAAGGGCATTTCCGTAATTTGGACGATTATGGGGAAAATGTTGACTTTTTGTTTGACATTTGATTTTCTCACGACTCAAAGACCGTTAGGTAGGTCTCGAGGCCCCGAGTACAACGACAGGCGGCACGCGTGAAACGGACATCGGATGACCAAGTTACGGGTCACGGATGATGAGGGGCAATTTGGTAATATGCCAACTTAGGGCATTTTGATCTTTTTACACGGGATTACTGTAGAACCACCGTGGGAAACCGGCCTGCACGGCCATGCCGTGAATGTTTTGAGCGTGCAATTGTTTATGGGGTTAGTGGAATGGTCAGATGAGTAGTTTATGTAAATTGAGATAGTGGGAACATGGACTGATGCATTGAGCAGGTTGACAGGACCCGCCCCGATCCCATAGGGACCACAAGGGGACGTGCCCTGCTCCCGTCTGACACCCAATAATTCATACCAATTTTAACCTCCAAACATTTAAAAGCATAAATAACCAAATTAAAGTCATACATCAAATCCGAATTAAACGAATGTCAGACAAGGGATATAATTCAAAATTACAAATTTGCGAGCACGACTCTAAAGTAAACCTGCGGGTACACCGCCCAGCAGGGGTTCAGGTACGCAGAAGTAAATCTATGCCTCAGCCTCTGGTTCCTCCTCTACCTCAGTTTCCCGACCTGGAGGGGTTATCAAAAACATTAAAGGGTGAGTGGACCGAAACACAAGTTTATGAAATCGTTTGATAAGTAAAACATATAATTTACCCCTCCGTTTTCCAAACATGCGTGCAACATAATTCAAAATCAATAACCATATAATATGAACCATAAGGCATATAATAAAACCATAAACATAATTTTAGTTGCTGCACTATACACTCCAATCCCGACATCCCTGATGTCTGACGTCCCTGACGTCCAATAAGGTCACAATCACAAGGCTACGCGTGCCACTCGGGTCTCAATTCCGAGTTCAATCCCCGAACCCCGTTCGGGTACAGCATCCCCGATGCTTAGCGTCATAGACGCTGGACGTTCTAGACGTCCGTGACCTCTCCGGGGTACCTCATCCGGAGGAGACAATACAATATGGAAGGATCTATACAGTGCAGTAACAAATACATTTTATTGATATCCACATGCAAACTTATATATACATAGATAGAATCCGAACCAATCATTCAGTTTCATCGGACGGGTCTCAAGCCCAAATACCGTGAAACGTGCCATAACCATATTTTCCATATCATCAAAACCATCATTGTTTTAGCATGTGAATAAGTATAATAAAACCAGAAAACATTTATGCACACAAGGGTTTAAGAAAATGGCCCACTCACAGTACAATCCTGCTAGAAACCGGACGTATACCCTCGTCCTGGTACAAATGTACAATCCCTGTCAAGTCCAAGTATTCGTAAAGGTCAAATTAAACCCCTAACATTCAACCATGAAAGCCTAGGTCGAAACCGACCCGGGAAAGCCGCCCGAACGCGCTTTCCAAGGCAATAAACCTTATTTTGACCAACTTAAAGATCTCCGATCGACCCGAAACCACCGCCATTGGATCCGGATCGTCGAAACCTAAAGAATGGTGGTGGTCCCACCAAAAACACTGTTCACACGCGCCCCCACGCGCCGGTCAACGCGGCGGTCAACGCAGGAACAGTTCCTGCTGACGTCATCGCTAACGTCACTGCTGACGTCAGCATGACGTCATGCTGACGTCATCTGACAGCTGTCAGGTCTGACATGTCAGACTCTGACAGGTGCCACGTGTCAACATCTGATTGGTCCACCCCACTGATCTGTCAGGCCACGTGTCAGATCTGACATGTGCCACGTGTCAGCACGGCACTGGTCCACGTCACTGACATGTCAGTGACACGTGGCAGTCCCTGATTGGGCCACGTCACTGACATGTCAGTGCTGACTGTGCACTGACATGTGACACGTGTCGGCTCACGGTTGGTCCATGTCATCTGACAGGCTGACAGGGTGCCACGTCATCACCTCTGTCCTCAGACGGGTTGACCCGTATTTCTGTAACTCGGGTCGATCAGACCCGCGATCGAGACCCAGTTGCCATTCCTTCATTTCTGGATCATTTTCATTCCTTTCAATTCCTAATTACTCGTCTTAGTCCCTAGATTAGTTCCATGTAAATAGAATTGAGAAACACGGATCGAATCGAGGGCCTACCTTGAAGAACAGCTCTGGCCTCCCGTCGCAGTTTTGCCACCGCCCTGAGCTCCACCGGCCACGAGTTCGATTCCAGAAGGTCCTAGGAGTTCCTAGGGTTGATTAGGAATCACAACGGACCAAATTGAACGTGGGAAAAGGATTTACCAAAAACCTGGGTTGAAACCGTCGCGGTTGTCCCCTGCTTCCTCCCACGCCGCCGTCCTCCGCCGTGCTCACTGCCGTCGCTCAGTCTCACCAGGGAGTCCCCCAACACGTAGACACAGTGAGTGGATAGCTGGCTGGGATGCTTTGATCGAAATGGACAGAGTGTTCTGCGGGTGAGAAATATAAAGAATTGGAGGGAAATAATGGACGGCCCAGATTTGATCTCCAAGATTAGATCAAGGGCTAAGATTAGATCAGGGGTTTTCAATCCAAGGGCTGGAATTTAAAGCTGCTTCAAATGTTATTTAATCCAATAGTGGATCTGATCCAATCTAGCCAATGGGTGAGTGACACTTGTCACTCACCAGGTGTCCTCCAATCAGAATTTCTGAATATAATATTCGACACGAAAACCGAGACCCGAACTTCCCGAATTCACGTTTCTGACCATAACTTCCTCGTACGAAGTCCGATTTCGGCGTGCCGCCTGTCTACGGACTCAGGACGTCGAGGCCTACCCAACGGTCCTTGAGTCAACAGAAAATTAGTTGTCCAAAGAAAAGTCAACATTTTCCCCCGAGAGTCCAAATTACGGTAATGCCCCTGAACTTCCGATAGTCATAACTTTTACCCTGATCGTCTGAATTGGACGTGCCACCTGTCTATGAACTCGTGACGTCCCGAACTACGTCACGGTCATAGGTCAAAGTTCATTTAGTTCATCAATCAAAAAGTCAACAATTTGACCATACCATTCACAGGGGTAAAATCGTCAAATCACACATTAAATTACAATATGGAAATCCTCGAATTTCCGGGGTGTTACAACCTTCCCCCCTTAAGAAATTTCGTCCCGAAATTTCAAAGAAACAAATGAGGAAATTGTTCTCGCATCTGAGCCTCAGGCTCCCATGTGGCTTCTTCCACGTTCTGGTTTCTCCAGAGAATTTTCACGAGAGGGATCGTCTTCCGTCGTAGTACCTTGTCCTTCCGATCCAAGATCTGTACTGGTTGTTCTTCAAAGCTCAAATCCTCCCGTAGTTCGACAGGTTGTTCCCCAAGTACATGAGAAGCATCACGTACGTACATCCGCAACATCGATACGTGGAAAACATCGTGAACTCTTGATAGTTCTGGGGGTAGTGCCAATCTGTATGCAACTCTGCCAATTCTCTCCACGATTTCATAAGGTCCGATAAAACGCGGACTCAGTTTCCCCCGTCGGCCAAAACGGATAATCCCTTTCCACGGAGACAACTTCAGGAAGACAAAATCTCCCACTTCAAACTCCAAGTCTCGAATCCGTCGGTCGGCATAACTCTTCTGGCGATCCTGTGCCACCTTCAATCTCTCCTTGATCACGCGAACAGTTTCCATGGTTAAGTCCATTATCTCCGGCCCTACAGCCGCTCGCTCTCCTACCTCCGTCCAGCAGATAGGTGTCCTGCACTGTCGGCCATACAGTGCCTCATAAGGTGCCATCCCGATGCTTGCCTGATAGCTGTTGTTGTAAGCGAATTCCATTAATGGCAAATGAGTATCCCAAGAGTCTTGAAACTGTAGTACACATGACCTCATCATGTCCTCCAGGGTTTGAATGGTTCTCTCAGACTGTCCATCGGTCTGTGGATGGAAAGCAGTACTGAAACGTAAGGTTGTTCCCAAAGTAGCTTGCAAACTTCGCCAGAACCTGGAAGTGAAACGCGGATCACGATCGGACACGATCGATTCCGGCGTACCATGAAGTCGTATGATTTCCTTCACAAACAACTGAGCCAGTCGGTTAGGTTTATAGGTTTCCTGAACTGGCAGAAAATGGGCTGATTTGGTTAACCGATCCACGATCACCCATACTCCGTCCACTCCACTCTGAGTCCTCGGTAACTTAAAGACGAAGTCCATGGTGATGTGATCCCACTTCCACTCAGGAATCGGAAGTGGCTGCATAGCCCCATACGGTCTCTGCCGTTCCGCCTTAACCTGCTGACAGGTTAAGCATTTGCTCACGAACTCAGCAATATCCTTCTTCATTCCTGGCCACCAATAATGGTTCCGGAGGGTACGATACATCTTTGTACCTCCCGGATGCATAGCATAGGCCGAACTGTGGGCCTCCTCAAGTATCTCGGCCCGTAACTCTGCCACTACAGGTACGCACAAACGGCCCAATTTCACCAGTGCTCCATCGTCCCGGATGGTAAAATCCTGTCTCCCATCCGCATCGACCTCAATTCTGTAAATACAGAGTATCGGATCCTGAAGTTGTGCCTCAATGATCCGATCAATCAGTACTGGTCGTACATGGAAGCTGGCCAACAAAGCTCCATGCTCGTCAGTACCCAAAATAACTCCCGCCTTCCGGAGTTCCACCAGCAAGGGAAGATACACCATCCCCAGGTGTGCAATAGTTCCTGCTGATTTCCTGCTGAGTGCATCCGCCACCACATTGGCCTTACCCGGATGGTACTCGATCGTACAGTCATAGTCCTTCAGCAGCTCCAACCATCTCCGTTGTCTCATGTTGAGCTCCTTCTGAGTGAATAAGTATTTAAGACTCTGGTGGTCGGTGTATATCCGACACGTTGCGCCGAACAGATAATGTCTCCAGATCTTGAGAGCATGAACCACCGCCGCCAACTCCAAATCATGAGTAGGGTAGTTCAACTCATGAGTCTTCAGCTGCCGGGATGCATAGGCGATAACCTTGCCAGTTTGCATCAACACGCAGCCCAGACCTTGCAGTGAAGCATCACTGAAAACTACAAACTCTCCACTGTCGTCCGGCAATGCAAGGACAGGTGCAGTGGTCAATCGATCCTTCAACTCTTGAAAGCTCCGATCGCACTGCTCGTCCCAGATAAACTTTACTCCCTTCCGAGTCAAACGAGTCAATGGTGCAGCAATTTTGGAGAAACCCTCCACGAATCTCCGGTAGTAACCTGCTAATCCGACGAAACTCCGCACCTCGGTTACTGTTGTCGGTTTAGCCCAGTTGGTCACCGCTTCTGTTTTCTGGGGATCCACGCAAATCCCATCCGTCGATATCACGTGTCCCAGAAAACCAATACTGCTCAGCCAAAACTGACACTTGCTCAGCTTGGCATACAATTGTTCTTGTCTCAGTCTCTCCAAGACCAACCGTAGATGTTCTTCATGTGCACGGGCACTCCTCGAGTATACCAAAATATCATCGATGAACACAATCACGAACTTATCCAGGTAGGGTCGGAAGACCCGGTTCATCAGATCCATGAATGCTGCTGGAGCATTCGTCAAACCAAATGGCATAACAAGGAACTCGTAGTGCCCGTAACGGGTTCGAAAAGCAGTTTTCGGAATATCCTCCTCCGAAATCCTCAGTTGGTGATACCCAGACCGCAAATCAATTTTCGAGAAGCACTGAGCTCCCCGCAACTGGTCGAAAAGGTCATCGATCCTGGGTAGAGGATACTGGTTCCTCAGTGTCACCTTGTTGAGTTGTCGATAGTCGATACATAAACGGAGACTTCCTTCCTTCTTCTTCACGAACAACACCGGTGCTCCCCACGGTGAAGTACTCGGTCGGACATATCCCATATCTATCAACTCCTGCAATTGAGTCTTGAGTTCTCGTAACTCGGCCGGCGCCATCCGGTATGGTGCCTGGGATATAGGTCGGGTACCCGGGAGTAGTTCAATAGTAAACTCAATCTCCCGCGATGGTGGCAACCCAGGTAAGTCTTCCGGGAATACGTCCGGGAACTCACAGACCACCGGTATTTCGTCGATAACTGGAGTATCGACCCGTTCCGACACCACATGCGCCAGATAACCCTGGCATCCCTTCCGTAGAAGTTTGGTAGCAGTAAGTGACGAAATCACTTCAGGAGGCGAACCATCACGTTCCCCCTGAAAGATAACTTCCGGTAAACCCGGGCTCCGCAAAATCACTTGCTTGCTACAGCAGTCGATGAGCGATCCGTGCTCCGATAGCCAATCCATCCCTAGGATTATATCGAAGTCGTGGATATCCAGAATAATTAAGTCTGCTGGTAAATCCACATCCTCAATTCTTACCGGGCACCTCCGAATCACCTGATTCACAAGGTACACGGTACCCATCGGGGTGCCAACACCCATTTCGCAATCTAAGGCTGATACCACACAATCAAGCAAACCAGCACAACTCTTCGAAATAAAAGAATGTGTAGCCCCCGCATCCATCAATACACGTACAAGAAAATTAAAGACATGTAGTGTACCTGTGACCACGCCTGGAGCAGTCCTCGCCTGCTGCTGGGTCATTGCAAACACTTGGGCCCTCGGCCCTCCGTTCCGTCCGCGCCCGCGCGCGCCACGTCCAGCACCCCGGTCACCTCCCTGACCGCGACCTCCATTAGTGTGGGAAGCCGTGCTCTGCACCACACTCGAGCCCCCAGCGTCGTTGTTTTTGGACAACTGCGGACAATCACAGGCATAGTGGCCTTCCTCTCCGCAAGCAAAACAAGTTAC
Source organism: Prinsepia uniflora (assembly GCA_032719365.1). NCBI lineage: Eukaryota > Viridiplantae > Streptophyta > Magnoliopsida > Rosales > Rosaceae > Prinsepia > Prinsepia uniflora. The sequence continues at coordinate 30,666,414 of CM064868.1, forward strand.
TGGCCTTGGCCTGCCCGAATGCCCACCAGATGCACCGCTCCAAGATGAGTGCTGCCCAGAGTTGTGTCCAGATCCTCTGCCCTGAGAGCCTCCACGTCGACCCGACCAGCCACGACCCTTGAAGGATGAGGGTGCTCCTCTGTAGCTCCCTCCCCTGTTGTTCTTACGGCCCGATGGCCCATGGTGTGGGCGATCCTGACGTCGCCCCTCCCCCGAAGGTTGTCGTGATTGGTGTGCCGCCAGACTGGCCTCGACACGCACCGCTGCGTCGACCATATCCCTCAGAGAAGCATGAGTGGTAGCAGTCACACTGGCCCAGATCTCCCCTCGGAGTCCAAGCTCAAACCGCTGGCATTTGTCCTCCTCCGTGCTTACGAATGAGGAAGCGAACCGGGAAAGTTTCCCGAATGTTTGCTCGTAGTCGGCAACAGACATGTCACCCTGCTCCAGCCGCAGGAATTCCGCCTCCCGCGCCGCGCGAAAGGATCGCGGGTAGTACTGGTCCAGAAACCTGGAACGGAAAGCTTCCCAGGTAGTGGTATGGACAGACCACCCAGACATTTCGAGTCCGTGCCACCACTGGTAGGCTCCTCCCTCCAGTAAGAAGGCCGCCAGAGTCACTCGTTCGCCCGGAGGGCAGTGCATCACCGAGAAGATCCTCTCCCACTTGGTGATCCAGTCGTGAGCATCCTCGGGGTTTGATCCCCCGCAGAAAGGAGTGGCTCCCAAACGTTGAGCCCTTTCGATGCTCGCGCATTCCATCTCTCTTTCTAGATCCTCGTCCGTTCGAGTATGCGGAATTCTCCTAGGAGGCATAACCAACTGTCAAGAGGCATAGATCCGAAAACAATATTCTTAAAAGTCGAAAAGTAACTAGTACTAATCGCTAGTCTAGCATGCAGACCAATACCCTAGTACTGACCACAACCTAGTGCTCTGATACCAAGCTGACAGGACCCGTCCCGATCCCACAGGGACCACAAGGGGACGTGCCCTGCTCCCGTCTGACACCCAATAATTCATACCAATTTTAACCTCCAAACATTTAAAAGCATAAATAACCAAATTAAAGTCATACATCAAATCCGAATTAAACGAATGTCAGACAAGGGATATAATTCAAAATTACAAATTTGCGAGCACGACTCTAAAGTAAACCTGCGGGTACACCGCCCAGCAGGGGTTCAGGTACGCAGAAGTAAATCTATGCCTCAGCCTCTGGTTCCTCCTCTACCTCAGTTTCCCGACCTGGAGGGGTTATCAAAAACATTAAAGGGTGAGTGGACCGAAACACAAGTTTATGAAATCGTTTGATAAGTAAAACATATAATTTACCCCTCCGTTTTCCAAACATGCGTGCAACATAATTCAAAATCAATAACCATATAATATGAACCATAAGGCATATAATAAAACCATAAACATAATTTTAGTTGCTGCACTATACACTCCAATCCCGACATCCCTGATGTCTGACGTCCCTGACGTCCAATAAGGTCACAATCACAAGGCTACGCGTGCCACTCGGGTCTCAATTCCGAGTTCAATCCCCGAACCCCGTTCGGGTACAGCATCCCCGATGCTTAGCGTCATAGACGCTGGACGTTCTAGACGTCCGTGACCTCTCCGGGGTACCTCATCCGGAGGAGACAATACAATATGGAAGGATCTATACAGTGCAGTAACAAATACATTTTATTGATATCCACATGCAAACTTATATATACATAGATAGAATCCGAACCAATCATTCAGTTTCATCGGACGGGTCTCAAGCCCAAATACCGTGAAACGTGCCATAACCATATTTTCCATATCATCAAAACCATCATTGTTTTAGCATGTGAATAAGTATAATAAAACCAGAAAACATTTATGCACACAAGGGTTTAAGAAAATGGCCCACTCACAGTACAATCCTGCTAGAAACCGGACGTATACCCTCGTCCTGGTACAAATGTACAATCCCTGTCAAGTCCAAGTATTCGTAAAGGTCAAATTAAACCCCTAACATTCAACCATGAAAGCCTAGGTCGAAACCGACCCGGGAAAGCCGCCCGAATGCGCTTTCCAAGGCAATAAACCTTATTTTGACCAACTTAAAGATCTCCGATCGACCCAAAACCACCGCCATTGGATCCGGATCGTCGAAACCTAAAGAATGGTGGTGGTCCCACCAAAAACACTGTTCACACGCGCCCCCACGCGCCGGTCAACGCGGCGGTCAACGCAGGAACAGTTCCTGCTGACGTCATCGCTGACGTCACTGCTGACGTCAGCATGACGTCATGCTGACGTCATCTGACAGCTGTCAGGTCTGACATGTCAGACTCTGACAGGTGCCACGTGTCAACATCTGATTGGTCCACCCCACTGATCTGTCAGGCCACGTGTCAGATCTGACATGTGCCACGTGTCAGCACGGCACTGGTCCACGTCACTGACATGTCAGTGACACGTGGCAGTCCCTGATTGGGCCACGTCACTGACATGTCAGTGCTGACTGTGCACTGACATGTGACACGTGTCGGCTCACGGTTGGTCCACGTCATCTGACAGGCTGACAGGGTGCCACGTCATCACCTCTGTCCTCAGACGGGTTGACCCGTATTTCTGTAACTCGGGTCGATCAGACCCGCGATCGAGACCCAGTTGCCATTCCTTCATTTCTGGATCATTTTCATTCCTTTCAATTCCTAATTACTCGTCTTAGTCCCTAGATTAGTTCCATGTAAATAGAATTGAGAAACACGGATCGAATCGAGGGCCTACCTTGAAGAACAGCTCTGGCCTCCCGTCGCAGTTTTGCCACCGCCCTGAGCTCCACCGGCCACGAGTTCGATTCCAGAAGGTCCTAGGAGTTCCTAGGGTTGATTAGGAATCACAACGGACCAAATTGAACGTGGGAAAAGGATTTACCAAAAACCTGGGTTGAAACCGTCGCGGTTGTCCCCTGCTTCCTCCCACGCCGCCGTCCTCCGCCGTGCTCACTGCCGTCGCTCAGTCTCACCAGGGAGTCCCCCAACACGTAGACACAGTGAGTGGATAGCTGGCTGGGATGCTTTGATCGAAATGGACAGAGTGTTCTGCGGGTGAGAAATATAAAGAATTGGAGGGAAATAATGGACGGCCCAGATTTGATCTCCAAGATTAGATCAAGGGCTAAGATTAGATCAGGGGTTTTCAATCCAAGGGCTGGAATTTAAAGCTGCTTCAAATGTTATTTAATCCAATAGTGGATCTGATCCAATCTAGCCAATGGGTGAGTGACACTTGTCACTCACCAGGTGTCCTCCAATCAGAATTTCTGAATATAATATTCGACACGAAAACCGAGACCCGAACTTCCCGAATTCACGTTTCTGACCATAACTTCCTCGTACGAAGTCCGATTTCGGCGTGCCGCCTGTCTACGGACTCAGGACGTCGAGGCCTACCCAACGGTCCTTGAGTCAACAGAAAATTAGTTGTCCAAAGAAAAGTCAACATTTTCCCCCGAGAGTCCAAATTACGGTAATGCCCCTGAACTTCCGATAGTCATAACTTTTACCCTGATCGTCTGAATTGGACGTGCCACCTGTCTATGAACTCGTGACGTCCCGAACTACGTCACGGTCATAGGTCAAAGTTCATTTAGTTCATCAATCAAAAAGTCAACAATTTGACCATACCATTCACAGGGGTAAAATCGTCAAATCACACATTAAATTACAATATGGAAATCCTCGAATTTCTGGGGTGTTACACAGGTTGCAGTGCACGGGAAGGTCGATCATGGCTTTGGATTCCGGTTGCGGGAAACAAGTGCAGGTGGGGAGGCAGCTGATTCCCACGGGTTGTTTCCATTCTGATGTTTTAGCTGAGTGCGGGTGAGAGTGTAGATCACTTTGGTAGTCTGAGGGAGAGTTGAGAGTGAGAGTTCTGAGTCGGGTTGAGGAAAAACCAGTTGGAGGGAAAATTCTAAGGTTGGGTTAAGGTGAGTTGAGCCATACTGAGTGTAGAATTAGTCTTCTGGGATCCTTGCTAACACGACCGTGTAAAAATCGAAGAAGGAGGAGGAGTATCTGACTGGGAACCCGAGTTCCAGTTTCAGGGGAAACTCAGAGCTTTGGACGATCGTCTACATGTGAGTTCTTGTTCAATTGGCTGTGTTAAATTGTTCGTATTAGCCCTAGGAAGCTATTGTCTTAGTTAATTTGGGAATGGGGCTAAGTTGGGTGAGTTGTGGACTTCGACCCGATTTTAGGTCCGAGTTTGGATAGATCGATTTAGTCAATGTCGAGGCTAATAGATGACATAGAACTTCAATTAGATAGTTAAAGAATGTTTTAGGATCAAAATCAGATGAAATCGAGGTCGAATTGATAGATATCTAACTGGGTTGTCACGCGCGTTGCAGGACCTGTTTGCAGAGGAAACGGGCAAGGACGATGATGAACAGTGCCTGTCACTGTAGCAGGCGCGTGACGGCGCGTGGGTCCGTTTTTCGAGGTAAGTCCAACATGACTTTTGTCCTACACACTGTAACGAACATTTTAGCGTTGGTTTCGAATTAATCGGACACCGTTTCGATGTTGTTTCGGGGGTCCAAAGGTTTACGTTACGTTTTTAATTAACGATTAATTCCTGGAAAATTATGGGAAATCAGCATGATGTTATTTGGGACCTTAGTGACCCTGGAATGTGTTTTCGGACAGGTTTCGAGTTTCTGGAAAATGCCGGAAATTACGGGAATGCGTGCGGCGCGAAACCGAGCCTTAAGAATGGTGTGTGAGTGGACGTTGCTTTCAAAATTTAATGCATGCATAAATATTTCTATGATTTCTATGATTATGATTATGAATGGGGATTGATTTCGATTTCCGTATTTATACATATTTTTGATATGCAGACGAAATTGCACGTATTTCGAGATATGGTTTCCCGTATGTTTTGGATGATGATTTAACGAATGATTTCATATGCTTTGTGTGTATCATGTTTTTAAGATGTTTGGATTGCGGTTGTGAGTATGGTTCACGATTTTGACACATATTTCGAGAATGACACAGATTTGCACGTTTTACGAGATTTCGAGTACGTTGTGATTAGACCGTGATTTTGGTGATTATGATTGTGGTTTTGATGTCTTGACCTTGAGATTTGAAATATGAGGTGTTTTCAAGGATTTAAAAAGGATTTTGAAAAAGTTGATTTCGGGCTTGATGCTCGGGGCATAAAAGTAACTTTGATTAACGAGAGTTCGGAAACATTATTGCGAATTCGAATTCGGGAATGGAAGACGATTTAATAAAGTGATTTGGTGTGATTATACATGCCCCGTGTTTAATGATGATTTGATCATATTTTGTGAAGTAAGATGTGGGGACTTGAATGTGGAAATTCGGACCATGAGTCCTGTTATAACAAAAATGCGATTTCAGGATGGATCCCGCATTGTTGTGATTGGACAATATTGTGGGTTTAATGACCCGCTGAAAACTGTTCTGGGTTTAAAGACCCGGTGCTATTGCTGGAGCACGTTTTGAGTTTAAAGACTCGGTTAATTGATGACGGGGGAGGGCCCTTAATGAGTTTAAAGACTCGTGAGTTTAAAGACTCGGTTATTGTGATACCCCCAAGGCCTATTGATTATGTTTTGAGTTTAAAGACTCGTTGATATCCCGGGAAGGCCTGATTATGCGCATGGTTTTGAGTTTGAAGACTCGGGCGCACTTGATATCCAGCAAAACGAGTGACTTGTGATTTATTGATGATTTCTGATGTTTCGGTTGAGTTGGGCAGTGGCCCGGTATGTGGTTGATGGTTTTGGATCATGTTGTGCATTTGGTTTTGATTCGTGGTTTTGGGCTGGGGCCCTGTGTTTATGATTATGGGCTAAGACCCGATGGTTGAGAAAGGAAAAATGATTTTGAGTTTCATACGAGTTTTCCTTATGTTGGGATTTGATACACGGGTTTTCTTATGTTGAAAATGTTAACCGACTGCGAAATGAGTTTTGTGTGCATGCATTGGTTTTACGCGGAGGGTAAAAACATCTTTTTGTAACTGTTTTTATAAACTGATTTATTTTTGTCCACTCACACCTTTTGATTTTTTATTGACCCACCAGGTCGTGGCGCGTTGGTCGAGGCTGATCGAGATGCGGAGACATGAGTAAGCACGTGTGGCTATCCCTTGTCTGGCAAGTATTGAGGGTAACTTGGGGATTTCAGTCGTCTTGCCAGGCGAGAGCAGGATCGGGCACGGTTAACAATGCCTTTTTTTGGGGGCGGTCCAGTCACTTCGCCTCACTAACAATAGCCCGCACTGCATCAAAAAACTGGAGGATATTGAAAAACAGAAAAGACTGTGAGTGAATAAAAATAAATAATAAGTTGAGAAAAACATTTTATAAGAAAAGACATTTATCCCCTCCATGTAAAACCAATGCATGCATTCGAAAACCATTTCCTTTCCAAAATAAGAAAATCGTTTATGAAAACCATAAATCAAAGTCAAAGTACGGAACTCAGCCCAAAAATCTACAAATCCAAATAATCCAGGTCATAGCCCAAAATATCTGAAAACCATTGGAAAACCATCAGTGCATCACAGAAATCCAAAATCATCTAAAACACATTCAATCGAACCTATTGGATCTATCTGAGTCTTTAAACTCAATATATATCCGAGTCTTTAAACTCAACAAGCCTCAATATCAATCTGAGTCTTTAAACTTTTGAGTCTTTAAACTCAATAGGACTTCGGGGGAAATCACAATATCCGAGTCTTTAAACTCCCGAGTCTTTAAACTCATCGGGTCTTTAAACCCAAATCACATATCCGGGTCCGCCCCCGTCACATATCATATCCGGGTCTTTAAACCCAATACTAGATCCAGAAAATCCAATTCAAAACCATTTTATCAAATCCAAATCCATAAATCCATTTGCAAATCCGAAATCATCATTCTGAATCCCAATCCGAATCCGAAATCATCATTCCGAATCCAAATCCAGAAATCACGTTTATCGAAATCACTTTTCCAAATCCATTTATAAACCATTGAGATCAATTCATAATTAAAATCCCAAAATCACAGTATCAAAACCATTATCAAATCATAGCATAAAGCCATAATATCGTAAAACGTGTAAATACGTAAAATATCTCAAAATACGTGAAAATCATAGATCATAGATATCACAATCATAATCATAGATATCACATATAGAAAATATATAAAACATTTATGTATGCATCATAATTTAGAAAGCAAAGTCCACTCATAGACCATCCTTGATGCTGCCTCGATACACGTGCAATATGCCTTCCCGGCTAATCCACTATCACCGGACTTCCCGAACATGTCCATATCACATTCTAAGGTCACTAACCACTTCATTATGCTTCTACTAATTCCCCGTAATTTTCCCAAATTTTTAACTATTTTTAAACTAAACCTAAAACCTTCGTACATCCCGAACTATATCGAAACGATATCCGATCGACTTGAAACCATTCCCAAAATGTTCTTTACATCGAATACATAAAAATTCATGTTGAACACCTCCCAAGAAGGGGTCCTACGCGCCCCGGCCAAAGGAGCTGCACATGGGTTTCACGCGCCTGCACTGTTTATCTCCTACCTCGGGTAAACCCAGTTTAGACCGGTCTTGTAAATCCGGTTCAACTCGAATCGAAGTTCCCGGTTTTCCTCCATTTCCAGTCCGTTTTCGATCCTACTTCTACCCTTAGCTTCGTCCCATCTTTTCTTATTAATCTACAATGTCAAAACATAGACTTTGAGTCTAACTCACACCTTCCCGATCATCACACAAAACCTTCAATTTTCTTCTCTTTTTTCCGGCCAACCCAGACTACGTCCTGTCTCAACTCCAAGCTTTATCAACTCTTGGAAACCTCAGAATCATTCTCCAATGTAGCAATTTGATCAACAAGCGGTAAAATGAAATCTGCCATTTTTGAAATCCAAAACTCACCTACATAGTTTACCAGCCACCGTCCACTACTGGCCTTCATTCCCAACTCCTCAGACTCGTCTCACTTTCAGGATCATCGTCCAATTGATTAGAATGGTCAATAGGTGCCTAAACTAAAACCCACTTTCGAATTCCAAAAACAGGGCACACGGCTTTCTTCTGAACTTTTACCACCGTGCACGACAGCCTTCCACGGTGGTACCATCTTCTTAAAAACAATGAGAGGCGGATGTGCAAGGTTCCACTGCCTTCCAGAGAGGGACAAGTGTCTCAAAACCATGGGCACACTTCCCAAGATAGCCAAGTGTCACCATTCCTCTAGGCACAGATCCCAATGCGACAAATGACCAAATTGCCCTTACATGGCAAATTACCAAAATCCCCTCAAGTTCTGAGACCCATAACTTCTTCCTCGAATGTCGAAATTGGATGTGCCGCCTGTCTACGGACTCATGACGTCCCGAACTACGTCACAATCATCGTCCGAAGTCCGTTTGACCGCCCGAGTCAAAATTCTACATTTCGCCAATTCCAAAGGCAAAACGGCCATTTCGCACCGTTCGTCCGAAATTACCCAACTAATCACCAATTAATCTCACCAATCCTTCATTAACCACTATCTAATCCCAAAATTTGGGACGGGTCATTACACTACCTTCCTTAAAAAAAATTCTTCTTCTAAATTTCCATGAATAAATAATTACAATCATCAAATTTTAGAGATACCATATACATTATAAATCTCAATAAATATCAAAAATTCAAAAAATAGTAGGAATCATATAAACATGATGGAACATCAAATCATAACCAGAAGCACACTAACTTTTCTCATCCAAGTCATCATAAGCCAAATGGTATTTGAAAATTGTTCGTCACAATCAACTAGCCTCGGGAACTGCCTGAAGCATCATCTGAGTCATGCCCAAACCATTTATCACATCAACAATGAATATAATCCACTAATGCTTACAAGCCATTTAACCAGGCTTAACTAATTCTCATCTCAAATTTCCATCACAATGTATCACATCTCAATGCATCGATTGCCCAGGAACTACTCAAATCATCATTTGGGCCTAGTTTGGGAACTGTACATAGCAACATTCGGATAATCACAACAAACAAATACCAGTCTCAGGAAATAGAGCGCTAATCGATGTCTGAGACTAATCATCACCTTTACGACACAAAACTACTTGGGGATACCACATCCGAGTACTAACCAACAATGCACAAGTCTTAAGAGGCATACACAACACATGCCAATTCCTTGAACCAAAATCACATTTCAAGATTATATACTAAACTCAATACACAACTTTCGTGAAATCCCGAAAGTTTTCGAAAGTATCACCAAGTAACCATTAGAAAATCATATTCGAATTATGGCAATGTATACATAATTCTTAGAGGACAACATGTTATTTTGAAGTCTAGGTGTAAAATCCAGTACAATTTCCATAAAATCTCGTAAAATACGAATTCAAAATGAATTTGAAGTGCTCAGAAGTCATCAATAGTCATTTACAAAACAAAATTCAAATCAATATTACATAAACCATACATTAACTTTTGACTCTCAATTCAAGCCAAAACCAAATTTCAAACCAAATTTGAGTCCAAACACCATTTATCATAAGTCTCGTAAACTTGTACGTCAAATAATTCCATAAAAGTTTCAAAACTCATTTTAAAGACAATCATAATCAATGCCATCATTTTGTCTTACTATGTTAATTCTATCAACTGAAAGCACATACCTCAAAGAAATTGACGAATTGGTCAGAATTAACATACATTTAATGTGCCCAACTTATCCTCTATCAGTATATTCTTATCAGAAATTCATTCAAAAATCCTTTACTTATGTCATAAGTTTTGCAAGGGCATGACTTAATCCAAATGACATTACTAAAGACTCACAATAACCCTATCCTGTATGGAGAGCTATTCTGAAATATCATATTTCTTATCTCAACTTATGTATCACAATTCTAATACCAAAAAAAATTATCTCTATCTCTTCTCAAGCCCTATCTTCCCAATTCTAACGTCTTACTAGAAACTAGGCACCCTGACTCCTAAGGGAGTCCTAATTCGACATTCATAGCCTCAATTATTACTGTTATGCTTAAACATCATACAAATCATCGTTATATCTGTCGACTTCGATATGAGATCTTTTAATGCCTCAACTATTCCTTTAACCAAAGAGCTTATCTACACATCTCATCACTAGGCTTAATCGGTCAACAACTCGATTTCTAGTCATCACACATAACGGTACTATGCATAGGCCATTGCCACAACATGAACAGAGTCTGGACTAAAATCTCCACCAGGGTTATAATTGTACTACTGGCCTGCATACCACTCGAGGATATAGCATCCAAGTGTTTGCACAAGGATACAACATCTGAGCACTAACCACACAACTCAACCACATGGGGATACATCATCTGAGTGGCCACCCAAGGATACGCCATCTAGGTGTCACACACACAATTATATGGCACTACCGATAGGCCAAACATCATATCATATAACCACTTGGGGATACATCGTCCAAGTGTTCACCCAGGGATACAACATTCGGGTGTAAACCACATAATCCAACCACTCAGGGATACAACATCTAAGTGCTCGTCCAGGGACACAACATTTGGACGTGAGACCCATACTCAACCATTTGGGGATACATCATTTGAATGGCCGCCCAAGGATACAACATCCAGGCATAACTCAACAATCTAAGGTAACCTTTTCATAACATAACAATGCGTGAATATCGAAAAAAACATACATTTATTGCATATAACACTACTTAATCAATTTTATAATTCCAAATTCAGCTTAAGCCCAACAACCAATACTTCCTAAAAATCAATATGTTGTCAGTTGATTATCATTTTCAATTTATTTCAACATATTTAAACCACATAAAAAACAGATTACCTATTCTGAAACCATCCCATCAATTAGTACTCCAATTCTATATTCAACACATTATGATTTAACCTTATAAAACATACATTCAAGTAATCGATACTTTTCCCATAAAATACTCGTCAATTATTCAGTTAAAAATCATGTTTAAAACATCCAACAAGTTTTCATTCTCTAGAACCAAATCATAATTTCCATAGAAATTTTGTTCAAAATTCGGATCTAAACAGTCAATCATCGTTTTCATCATACCATGACAACATCATAGTACCATCATTCTCATCATTAACATATAAAGATTATCACATTTCACCATGTCATCATACCTCTAACCATAGAAACAACATATCCATTATCCTAGCTCTAATACCACGTTGAGTCAACCCGTCCCAATTCTTCGTTAGAACTGGACCGATCTTGCTCCTGTCTGACAAATCTTGTCAGACAAGGGATCTTACCAATTTTAATCGTATCCATCTTATTAAATTAACAAAACCAAATTAAACACAGTCTTGCAGGGTACCACCCACGTCCAACCATAGAAACAACATATCCATTATCCTAGCTCTAATACCACGTTGAGTCAACCCGTCCCAATTCTTCGTTAGAACTGGACCGATCTTGCTCCCGTCTGACAAATCTTGTCAGACAAGGGATCTTACCAATTTTAATCGTATTCATCTTATTAAATTAACAAAACCAAATTAAACACAGCCTTGCAGGGTACCACCCACGTCCAACCCACTTCCCCGACAAGTAGTGAAATTTATTAGTTTGATCATGTCCGAACAATATATAGTGATATTTAAAAATACATAATTGATCATATATTCCTTATGTTGTCCACTTTACTTTGAAAGAACATAACTTTTAACCTTATTTTAATTAAGGTAGTACCTATATATGTAAATTCTCCTTTTCCATACTCCATAATAATTCATCATCAAACTGTCAAAATGATCTTCAATTAACCAAACAATACTTATAAACAATCCTTATTCTTATCTCTTTTATAGACCTACCTTTCCTCACAAGTAAGGTCACATTTGTACCCAACAACGCAATAACAAATATTATACCATTTTAATTACATCGCCATAGTTCGAATAGCTTTACCATAATAATAATAATAATAATAATAATAATAATAATAATAATAATAATAATGGATAGGATAAACACATAGTTATGATATCATAGCCTCATGTTGATATATTTGTGCACATCTAACCTCATATCGTACAACTACTATCACACATCCGCAAGCGTAGGATCAATATACCATACTAGCACAATAATTCGAAAAGTATATTAGGGAAGTCTTTCTATACTCTCTCAAATTTATACCCACCATAGACCTTTAATCAAATTTCACTTAGAATCCATATTATCCATTACTTAATGTTCCCCAATTTGATGGTTTTAACATAATTCCATTGTAGTAAAAATATACAAAATATTGTAAACTCAAAAACCTACTCATGTGAAGTCCAATTCACTTAGAAATTATACCAACAAACTCATCATTTCAAGACATGCATTTTTCATGTTGACCGCGCCATTGAGAACCGCCACACGCATCCTTATGCAGCGGTGAAAGATCTCTGCGCGTGGGGGTCACGCACTGCAACAGGGTCGTCGTCTATCTTCAGAAATAACCTGATTGTCTGTTAATCGGGTCACCTGACCCGCGACTCGACTCGGTTCTAAAACACAATATTCACGTCCGGTTTTCATGTATTAACAGTCTAAACGTACCTAATTAATCCTAGGAGTCGATCTATGATATCAGAACCAAAAAATCTTACCTCGATATCACATTCTGAACTTTCAACTATCAGACATGGAGTCCAGGTGCGATTCAGCAGTTCCTCCACGTCCAAAACATTCCCTTTTTACCTCGAAAGGGTCGCGTGACCTCCAAGAACACACTGGAATATCCTATTCTAAGCTTCTTGACCTAGAACTGAAACTAGAAAATGGAGCTTCACTAGTTCCTTCATAAACCTCATTGTTTCTGTCCCTTTTTCTTTTTACTAAATCTCATAAGTTTCTCCCTATTTTTCTCCTTCATTTTCTCTCTTCCTTCCTTATCTTCCCAATTCTTTCACGTTCTTCTTTTTGTTCTCATTTTTCTTCCTTTCGGTACTACACCACTGATGTCTTATAAATACAACACACATAAATATATCCATACAAACTGGAGTTGGTGGAAGAAAGAGATAATGAGAAGGAAGAGTAGAGGACATTCTAGGCCCTCTATGTGAAGTTACCAAAATATCCCTATGTCCAAAATAACCAAAATGCCCTTAGCCATTTTTACCCTATAATGAATCTATTTGATCTCAAATTGTGCCATATCACCTGTCTATGGAATCGGCGGTTTGAGACCTTTGTAATGGTCTTTACATAACATCCAACCTGTTGGCCAAAATGGTAATTTTCATATTTCCTAGAATTTACAAGTCATTACAGCGAAGGTTTTGATGCTTCTACATAAGAAGGCTTGAATGGCTTCACAATGTGAACACTTTGATGCTTCTAAGGGAGAAGCGTTGAATTTCTTTGTAGGGCGAAAACTTTGATGCTTCCATGGAAGAAGGCTTGAATGCTTCACAGGGCGAAGGCTTTGACGCTTCCGCAGAGGAAGGCTTAATTGCTTCACAAGGCGAAGGCTTTCATGGTTATGTGGAGGTAAGCTAAAATGCTTCACAAGATGAAGGATGCTTTTGTGGAGGAAAACATGAATGTTTTTTCAGGCGAAGGCTTTGATGAATTCATGAAGAAAGGCTATAATGCTTCTCGTGGAAAACGTTTTATTGTTTCTGCGGAGGAAGTGTAATGACCCAGACCTTCAACGAGGGTAAATCTGAAAAGCAAAAAAAAATTAACCGTTTTCCACTAAAAGTCAACGGTTGACTTTTTGGTCAAAGTCACAAGGTTGACTTTATTGTCAAGGTCAAAATGTTGACTTTTTGATCGAGATGGTTTTTAACGATATAAAAAATGCCGTTAGGAAGGTCTCGATCTCCTAAGTATGTCGACATGCGGCATGTCGAATAGAGTTTGATTGGTTTTGATTCGGGTCGAGATTACGTAGGATCATTTTTGGTAATTTTGTATTAAGCGCATTTTGGTAATTTTGTATTAAGGGCATTTTGGTAATTATCTTATAAGATATTTTCTTTTTGGTGATTGAGATTGTGACACATGTCCCTTATCATATATGTAATTGTGCAAACCGACTTGTATATTTGTGTTTGTTGTAAGTGATCTCGTGTGTGTGCTCATGGACGGTGAGAAAAGAAAAAGAAAACGATGAAGAAGAAAAGAGAAAGAGGAAGGGGAATATGAAAATGAGGAGAATAGAGGGAGGAAATCAAATGAGAAAGAGAGAGGAGGGAGCTTATAAGGCAGACCCGAAGGACTATGATGGACCCGAGAAGGGTTTTCGGGTTGGATGTTGCACCACCGTGTTTCTGGGCGTGGGAACTTGAATTGGGCATGCTACGCTTCCTTCCAAGTTCTTACGACCTCAACCGATGCCTGGTTTGAAGCTTTAGGCGTCGAAACTGCCCACGAACCGATAAACATCTTGGCCGAAACCTGTTGAAGTTGGGCAGTTGTTCTTGGTAAGTTTTTACCTGTTTTGATGTTATAGATCATTTACTCGGTTAAAATAGAACATAGTGGTCGAGACGGGTGTGGAAACAGTTGAGTTTTGAGAGAGATGGAGCTGGGTCGGGTCATCTGGTTGGGCGACCCAAAAACTAGAGGAACCCAGTAATAGGGAATGTGAACAGTGATCTGGTGATGGGCATTGTACCTGGCACATAGGCTCACGTGCAGCCGCTCTAGGCGGCACGTACTAGGGAATTTGGGGATGCTGCAACCATGTTTTACTATCCTTTAGATGTTACGAACATTTTGGTACAAGTTTCGAGTCGATCGGACACCGTTTCGGGGTAGTTTTTTTGTGTCCAAAGGTTTAGGGTTCGTTTTAAATATGTTTAAAAATCCCAAAAAATTATGGGATTAAAATAGAGGATATTTAGGATTGTTAATGACCTTTGGGTGTGGTTTTTGATAGGTTTTGAGATTCCCGAAATTTATGGGAGTGCGTGCAAAGTGGAATTCGGCATTACGGAGGTGTGCAAATAGACTTTATTTCCCTAAAATATTATGCATGCCTGTCTACATGATTTGAATAAGTTTCTATGTGATTTTGATGATATTTAGTGATTGGGAATTTTATCGAATTTTCGGTGTTTATATGAATTTTTTATTATTATTTAATGGGAATTTTGATGATATTTCTATTGGAATATGGTTTGTGGCATGGAATAATGTGATTTTGGAATAATTATGATTTTCATTTGAATTCTAAATGGTTTTTACTAAAGTAGCCTCAATGACACGTTTTACGAGAATTGGCATTTGAGTTGTATTTGGGGGCTTATGCCTGAGATTCTGATTGTGGATTGTGTGATATTGAGTTGTGATGTGAACATGTGTTTCTCGATATGCATGATGTGTAATGATGTGATTGGATGTGAGTCTCAAACGTCGAGCACGGGGCTCCGGTTCCTGAGAGTGTGTTGTGATGACTCAGACGTTGAGCTTGGGACTCCAGTTCTCGAGTTATTGTGTATGTGATGGCCTGCCGGTAGTGCTTTTGTGATGTAAAGATTATTGTTGTGCTTATGTGGTTATACTAAGTGGATTTGGTGTGAACTCCATGATAATGTTGCGTATGGATTGATTGTGTGTTACGGTTGTCAGTTTCTGATGTGCCTGCTTGTGGGGCAGTTGTTTGATGTTTGACATTGTATGTTGTTGATGAGTCGTATGTAGATTAGTTATGTGATTGATGTGATGGTTTTGTATTGACCCCTGTGATGAATGTGCAGGATTTCTATTATGATGACTTAGTTGAGGTATATGTTGGATTGTGGTTGCTTTTGAAGGTTAAATGATGTTGTTGACGTAAGGTTACTTTTCACCGATTTTGAAGTTGTAAATTGGATTTCGTGTTACATGAAGTAAAGTGATTTTTGAATGCATCCATCGTTTTGGAAACGGAGGGTAAAAGCTGGATGTTTTCAAATTATGGTTTTAAACTTTTTTTTATCTACTCACACGTTTTCTTGTTTTTGTGACCCTCCAGAGCCGCTGCACGGAGATTGAGGCTCGAGAGGCGGAGGCATGAATTAGCAGAATTTGCATTTGTCCCTTGTCTAACAACGTTTCTGTCAGGTCGAAGCAAGACCTGAATGTACCATTCTTGTGTATTTGGGATGGGTCCTGTCAACTTGGTACCATAGCTAAGATCGTGTTGTTGATTTCATGTCTCCAAGTTGCGAGCCCCATGCACGGTCTGGTGATGAGACGAGTAGACGAGCCTAGAATAGTTGTAGGGTTGTAAGTGGTTCTAAGTTATGAGGTCGAATTGTGACGATTATATGTTTGTTTGTATTGTGTGTATTGGATGACGAGTCAGTTTCTGAATGATTATTGATTGTGTGTTATAAATGAAATGATTCAATATGATTTATTTGAAATTTTGATTAGGATTCGGTTATCGTTTTGACTTGATTGCGAATTTCGAGGTTGAAATTATTTTAAGGAGGGTAGATTGTAACGAACCAGACCTTTAACGACTGTAAATTAGAAAAGTAAAACAAAATTGACTGTTTTTCCATTGAAAGTCGAAGGTTGAATTTTTTGTCAAAGTCAAAGGGTTGACTTTATTGTCAAGGTCAAAATGTTGAATTTTTGATCGGGACGATTTTTAGCGATTCCAAAAATGCCGTTAGGAAGACCTCGGTCTCCCGAGTACGTCGACAGACGGCTTGTCAGAAACATAGTTCGAATGGTTTTGATTCTAGTTTAGATTACGTAGGGACTTTTTGGTAATTTTGTTTGAAGGGTATTTTGGTATTTCTCTTATGAGATATTTTCTTTTTAGTGATTGAGATTGTGACACATGTCCCTTATCATATATGGAATTGTGCAAACCGACTTGTGTATTTGAGTTTGCTTTAAGTGGTCTTGTGTGTGTCTTCATCGACGGTGAGAAAAGAAAAGAGAAAACGACGAAGAAGAAAAGGGAGAGAGAGGAAGGAGAGTCTGAAATTCAAGAGAAGAGAGAAAGGAAATCAAATGAGAAAGAGAGAGGGGGAAGCTTGGAAAGCAGACCCGAAGGCCCATGATGGACCCGAGAAGGGGTTTTCAAGTTGGAGGTTGCACCACCGTGTTTCTGGGATGGGAACTTGAATTGGGCATGCTAAGCTTCCTTCCAAGCTCTTACGACCTCAACCGATACTTGGTTCAAAGCTTTCGGCGTCAAAACTGCCCAGGAATTGAGAAACAATCTTGGCTGAAACCTATTGTAGTTGGGTAGCTGTTCTTGGTAAGTTTTTACCTGTTTTAATGCTGTAGATCATTTACTGGGTTAGCGTAGAACATAGTTGTTGAAATGGGTGTGGAAACAGTAGAGTTTTGAGATAAAGGGAGCCGGGTCGGCTCGCTGGATCTGGTGACTCGAAAACTAGAGGAACCGGGTAATAGGGAATGTCAACAGTGATTTGGGGATGTGCACTGTACCTGGCATGTGGGCTCATGCACAACCGTTTCTAGGCGATGCATGGGGGCGCGTGCTAGGGACTTTGAGGATGCGGCCAACATTTTTTTTCTATTCTTTCGATGTTACGAACATTTTGGTACAAGTTTCGAGTTGATCGGATACCGTTTCAGGGTAGTTTTTGGTGTCCGAAGGTTTAGGGTTTTTTTTAAATACATTTAAAAATTTCGGAAAATTATGGGATTAAAATAGAGGATATTTAAGATTTTTAATGACCTTTAGTTGTGGTTTTTGACAGGTTTTGAGATTCCCAAAAATTACAGGAGTGCGTGCTAAGTGGAATTCGGCATTACAGAAGTGTGTGAGTGGACTTTCTTTCCCTAAATTATTATGCATGCATGTTTACGTGATTTGAATGGGTTTCTATGTGATTTTGATGATATTGAGTGATTGGGAATTTTTTCGGATTTTAGATGATTTTATGAATATTTTATTATTATTTAATGCATTTTTTTCTAGCTTTCTGGAAAATATGTTTCAGATACCGTTTTGATTGGGATTTCGAATGGAATATGGTTTGTGGCATGAACTAATGTGATTTTGGAATAATTATGATTTTCATATGATTTCTGAATGGTTTTTACGAAAGTAGTCTGAATGGCACGTTTTACGAGAATTGGCATTTGAGAGCTTAGGCCCGAGATTCTGATTGTGGATTGTGTGATATTGAGTTGTGATGTGAACACGTGTTTCTAGATGTGCATGATGTGTAATGATGTGATTGAATGTGAATCTTAGACGTCAAGCTCGGGGCTCCGATTCTTGAGATTGTGTTGTGATGACTCGAACATCGAGCATGGGGCTCCGATTCCTAAGCGAGTGTGTATGTGATGCCCTGCTAGTAGTGCCCTTGTGATGTAAGGAGTACTGTTGTGCTTATGTGGTGATACTGGGTGGATTTTGTGGTAATGTTGAGTATGGATTAATTGTATGTTACGGTTGTGAGTTTGTGATGTGCCTCCCTGTGGGGCAACAGTTTAATGTTTGACATTGTATGTTCAAGAGGTGGAGGCATGAATTAGCAGAATTTTCGTTTATCCCTTATCTGACAAAGTTTCTGTCAGATGGAAGTAGGACCCGAATGTACTATTCTTGTGTATTCTGGATGGGTCCTGTCAGGAAGGCTCAAATGCTTCGCAATGTGCAAGCTTTGATGCTTCTCAGGGAGAAGGCTTGAATTGCTTCCCTAGGTAAAGACTTTTATGCTTCTAGTGAGAAAGCTCAAATGCTTCGCAATGTGTAGGCGTTGATACTTTCGTGAAGGAAGGCTTGATTGCTTCGTAGGGCAAACGCTTGATGCTTTCGCAGATGTTGGCTTAAATGGTTCTCAAGGCAAAGGCTTGCATGCTTCTATGCATGTAAGCTTAAATTCATTGCAGGATGAAGACTTTGATGCTTCTGTAGAGGAAGGCTTGAATGCTTCGCAAGGCAAAGACTTTGATGTTTCCACATAGGAAGGCTTAAATATTTTGCAAGGCGAAGAATTTGATGCTTCTACAGAGGAAGACTTAATACTTCACAAGGCGAAAGCTTTGATGCTATCACAAAGGAAAGACTTAAATGATTCACAAGGTGAAGGATTTGACGATTACAAATAGGAAGGCCTAAATGCTTCGGATGGTGAAGGCTTTGAGGCCTATAGGAGAGAAGCATTGAATTTCTTAGTAGGATACATTAAGGGAAAAACTTTCTGCTCAAAAAATATATGTTGTTTATCAAGAGTTCTAATTTGGAATCTAGAACAACTGGTCCTTACCATGCACAGGTAAAAAAGTACCGTGGAGTATGCTATGAAGGCTTTGAGAGCTATGAAGCGGCAAAATTTTTACAATCACTTAAACGCCAAACAATTTGGCAGGAGATTCCAACTCATAAGTAAAAGACTTTTTCAATCTTGGAATATAAAGCAATTTATATGAAGAAATCAATGGAATATGGAAATCCCATATTCATAAAATAATAATAATAATAATAATAATAAAGGGTTCAGAAAACTTATGACCCAATTGTTTTTCAAATTAGTTGAAAAATAGTTGATTTCAAAAATATCATAAAAGAAAAAGAACATGAGTTTTCTTTGATAAAACAAGAAAACGGTTAATTAAAAAAGTTTGGATTCTAAATCATTAAAAAAAATGGATTGGAATGAAGATTTTAATTTTGAAAAAATAAATATTTTTCTTCAACTGATAGAAATTCTTCAAAGTCAACGTATAGGTTTTGTTTTAAAGAAAATCAGAACAAATTTTTTCTTTGAACTTGCTCGGCAAATAATGCTTCCTGAAGTTTCTGGTAACAGAAAAAAAAAATTTGGGGCTATCATGAGAGGATTATGAATTTACATTTTCGAAATCACAAAAATAAAAACTTGATAGACAGCTTTCCAAGAGTTTCCTTTGTTCTAACAGATGAGCATTGATGTGACGATTTGAAAATTCGAAAGAGGGAATTTTAGAAGGGAAATGACGGTTTTACACTTTGTTTATGTGGTCAAAGTTGACTTTTCATTTGGAATACATTTTGCACATTTTTCAAAGATTATCGTGTAAGTCTCGGAATCTTGAGTCCGTAGACAGGTGACACGTCTAAATCGGAATTCAAATGGAATTGTTATGATTCTAGGAAGACCAGGGGCATTTTTGTAATTTGTGCTTAGAATGGCATTTATGAAATTTTGGAATTCAGGGGTATTTTGGTTTTTTGTTTTGTTTCTGAGTCACCAATTTGGATTTGTTTAGTGACACCTCTCGCCCTCAGGATTACATTAGTAGCCTTGTTAGTCGTGGGTGTCATGTGTGTAGTGTTTGAATTTAACCCAAAATCGTGGTTTTTGGGGATGAACAACAAATCACAAACCCACTAATCTCTCAAGAATCGATCAGTCCATGTAGGAAAAATTGGGAAACTAAAAAGGACTGAGAGGAACGAGTGATGAGGAAGGAAAATAGAAGAGGAAAAACGGAGAGGAAGCCTCGAACCCAGAAAACCCGAAAACCTCCATGAACCCTTGAAATTGAATTTTGCTTTTGGGCATTTAATTAGCCAAATTGAAGTCAAAATTGTGATCTTTGGTCCCTGGCTAGTTGAATGGAGGTATAAACGTGAAGAGTTAGACTTAGGAAAACCTGAAACGATGAACTGAAAATTGGGCCGAAAATGGAGAATATGATTCTCAACTTCGAGTGAGTTTTTCATGAAATTGAAACCACGTATGCTCTTCTGGGTTTGATTAGGATCGATTTAAGGCTTTAATTGTGAGAATTGGTGCAGGAAAGTGGTATTTCGAATCGGGTCATTGAAATGGGTCGAACAACATGTTTTACAGGAATTCGGGCTAGGGAGATGAACATTTTGGCGGCATGTGGAGGCGCCTGGGCATGATTATCGTGGTATGGTTAACATGATTTTTAATGTAATCGATGTAACGAACATTTTGGCGCAGTTTTCGAGTCGATCAGACACCGTTTCGATATAGTTTCGATGGTCCAAATTGTTATTTTACGTTTTAAATACGTAATTAAATCCCGTAAAATGGGGGATTGTATAGTGAGGTTACTTGAGATGTTAGTGACATTTAGTGGTGGTTTTCGACAAGATCGATGATTCTTGGAGTTACGAAAAAGTGTACGGCTTGGAATCGAACCACATAGACGATATGTGAGTGGACGTTTGTTTTATAAACTGTTATGCATGCATAGTTAAATGTTTTATGTGATTTATTGCATGATTTGATTGCAATGATTTGAATGATGATTTGAGGTCATTACTTGATGATTTTGGTGGACTTAATTTTCGGTTTCTGAACGATTTTACAGATTTAGTGAAAATTGTATTTTGGGCTTGAGACCTTGTTGGAAATGGTTTTGACTTGGTTTAAAGTCAGAGATTGTTTGAAACTAATGTGTTGGGCGTAGGCTCGTTTTGATAATGGTATTTGACCTGGAATGTAAGTCAAGGATGGTTTTGAATGGTTTTGGGATGTAATCCCTGGACGGTTTTCATTGTAATTATGTTGAGTTCCAAGACAGTCAAAGCTAGGGGGTTTCCCAGATGACCGAAACTAGGGGTATTCCCAAACGGCTGATGCTCGGGGTATGTGTTTCCCAGACAGCTGAAGTCAGGGGTGTTTTCCGCGTAGACTAGTACTATTGTTGATGGTCATAATGGCTGGTTTGATGTTGATGGTTGTGTTCAGATGGTTTCCATGTGATTTGGCTTGAGAGTTGGTTGTTCGTATGTTTTACTCTATGCATACATGTTTTAAGCTAGAGGGGAAAAAGTTGTTTTTTAAATGTATTTTCAAATGATGTTATTTTTGTCCACTCACACCTTTGATGTTTTTTATGACCTTCCAGACCGTGACATAAAGATCGGTGATGATTGATAAGCGGAGGCATGAGTGGGAATCAGTACAACTATCCCTTGTCTGGCAACTGTTGGAGGTGTTCTCGAAACATCGATTGACTCATCAGACGGGAGCATGACCAAACACGGTTATCAAAATACTTTTGGGACGGGTTATGTCAATTGAGATGTTGACACTAATGGATGAGGAATTACTAACAAGATAATTTTTCAAAATTTTAATTTTCATCATCTTAAATATTTCCCGATATTTATCAAAATAATTGTTTATTGCATGGTAAAAAATTTCAAATGAAATAAATATCTAGCTTTCTTTATAACAAGCACACTTGGTTGAAGAGAAAAGGAGAAATGTTTGTAGCCATATTAGATTTGGTTGTAAACAGAAACAATCGACAGTGACATTCCGAAAGAACCCTTGCCAGATACAAAACATATTTCTTTAGGTATCAATCACGTAACACAATGGGTTGATAGTGTGATGTTTACAATATAAATTGCTAGATAATTTGTGGACTCTCAAAATCTAGTTAAAGAAACTGATAAACGGAGAATATTTGCACCACGCCTACTATCCAGCGAAACCTTTTCTAAATAATAGAAAACGGATGCAATTGAGTTGGTTAAAAATGTAGCCAACAATCATCCTGGGAAGGTAAATATAGTAGTGGACGCTTTGAGCAGGAAGTCTGCGGGTTCTATAGCTCATCTAAGATTGGTCTATTTGCCCTTGTTAGTGGAACTCTAAAAAGTTGGAGTTATACTCGGATTGGATGATAAGGGAACCCTGTTGGTCAGTTTCCATGTAAGACCTATCTCGATTGATCGGATTATTGAGGCTCAACTTTAAGATCCCACTTTGTGTGTTCTGAGAATAGTAGTTGAAGCAGGTGACATGCAGGATTTCATGATTCGAAGTGATGGAGCTTTACTGAAACAGGGTCGATTGTGTGTGCCTGCGAATGCAGAATTGAGGACAGAGATTCTTAAGGAAGCCCATAGCTCAGCCTATGCGATGCATCTAGGAGGAACAAAGATGTATCATACGCTTAACGATCACTACTGGTGGGCAGGGATGTAGCGAGAGATTGTAGAGTACGTTGGTAAATGTTTGATTTTCCAACAGGTAAAAGCTAAACGACAGAGACCGTATGGAGCCTTACAACCTCATTTCAGAATCAATATTTCGAATCGAGATCCACAGTTTACATCGAGATTTTGGCGGAATTTGTAGAAAGCCCTCAGTACGAGGCTACATTTTAGAACTGCATTTCATCCTCAGACAGATGGACAGTCAGAGAGGACTATTCAGATTCTGGAGGATATGATGAGAGCGTGTGTACTACAGTTTCAGGATACTTGGGACACACTCCTACCATTGATGGAATTTTCCTACAACAACAGCTATTAGTCGAGTATTGGAATGGCTCCATTTGAAGCCTTGTACGGGCGCTAGTGCAAGACACCGATATGTTGGACTGAGGTAGGCGAGAGGGCTATATTAACACCTGATATCACCCAAGAAAAGGTTCGTATTATCAAAGAGAGGTTGAAGACGACACAAGAAGGCATAGGGTGACACAAGATCCGAGCCACGAGGGACTAGGGTGCTCCAAAAGTCTCCAAGCTTGTTTTTCCACGACTTCTTGATTGAAGAGCTCAAAATTCATAAATCCCAAAACCACCATTACTTTTAGGCTGACAATGTAACGACCCGTCCCGAATATCGGGATTTAATAATATTTAATTGTGATTTACTAATCTGGGATTAGTTGAGCGATTTCGGACGAATTGTGCAAAATGACCATTTTGCCCCTGGGCGTGGGCAAAACGTTGACTTTTAATTCGGATGGTCAAATGGACTTTGACCGATGACCGTGACGTAGTTTGGGACGTCACGAGTTCATAGACAGGTGGCACGTTCGATTCCGACGTTCGTGGTGAAAGTTATGATGTACGGAAGTCCAGGGGCATTTTCGTAATTTGGACGAAATAGGGGCAAATGTTGACTTTTTGACCGGGATGTCCGATGGCCGAGGGCCAAGGACCGTTACGTAGGTTTCGTCGATGCGAATCCAACGACAGGCGGCACGCCGAAATCGGAGATTCGACGACGAAGTTATGGGTCACGGAAGTTTGGTTTCGTTGTGCACGCATTACGAGGCGTGGACACGTGGCGTTTTCTGATTGGCCTGGGATTCTGAGTGGGACACGTGGACCACTAACCTTTAATTATGGACTCAGATCTGGATTGGTGGGATTGGATTAAAATATTTGGAATTAATTAACTAAAGAATTCTCACTTTGATCAACTTTTGATCTGGGCCTTTCATCTGGTTTGTGCCTTCAATCCAGGCCATCCATCTCCTCCCTCCCCATCTGGACAAATCATCTCCTCTGTTTTATAATTCAACCGATACCCCATTTGCTTCTTCCACATACAGCACACATATTCCTCATCTCATCATCTCTGCTGTGCGTGCACAACCTTGGGAGTCACTGAGGAAGTATGAGAGACGGTGGGAGGCGGCAGGACGACGGCGGCGACCGCGGTGGTCCACGGCGGGGGTGCTAACCCGAGGAGAGTTATGCCCAGGTTTTTGGAAATCGACAATTTGTTGTGTTTCTGGGCTCCTTCTTGATTCCTTTGGGACTTGGGGTCAGAAACAGGCACGAAGGGCTAGTTTTCGAAGCTCGAAGTGAGCTGGGCACGGCGGGGACGGCGGTGCCCGTAACCCGGTTCGAAACCAAAAATGGTGATCGGGTTTTGGATGGGTATTGGACGTTGGATTTGATCCTACGGTGTTCTATGAACATAAACAAACCTTGTGGACGTGATTTTGGGGCTCGAGGCGGCCGGAATCGGGAGGAAGGACGATCAGAAATTTCTGGACTTCGGGTTTGTGTCAGAGGTAATATTCTGGACGTTACTCCTGGTTTTGGATTCCACAGAACTGTTGGTTGAACTCAGACGATCTTGCAGGTGAAAACCCCGTCCAAAATGATCCAGTATCGACGGAGAACCAGTCGGGTTGGCCCGCGGGTCACGGCGACCTGTTTACCAGTCGTTCGGGTTGAACGACGGTGAACAGTACCCGGCGCGTGGGTTTCACGCGCAGGGAGTTCAACCGGCACGTGGGGGCGCGTGTGAGGTAATTTTGGGAAACTTCCAACATGACTTTTGTCCTATACAATGTAACGAACATTTTAGCGTTGGTTTCGTGTCGATCGGATCCCGTTTCGTTATTGTTCGGGATGTCCGAAGGTTTTAAATCCAGTTTAAAAATACTTAAAAATTCGGAAAAATTACGGGACTTGAATAGGATGTTAATGATGAGGTTAGTGATCCTCTAAATTGATTTGAACAGGATTGGGAGTCCCGGTGATAGTGATGTGGCCCGGGAAGGCCTATGGCACGCGTATCGAGGTGCTCGGTTAAACGGTCTGTGAGTGGACATTGGTTTCATAAATTCGATGCATACATAACTGTTTTATGATTGTTATAATTATGATTAAATGATTTACTTTGGATATCGGTGAATTTAAAATGATTTCACGCATTTCGAGGTGAATTACGTATTTGCACGTAAACCGAGATTTTCTGGATTTTCACCGATTTCCATAAATGTGGTTGGATATGATTTCATGAAACGGTTACGAACTTGAATAATGTAAAATCGGGCCAGGGGCCTAGTTGAACTATGAAATCGGGCCAGGGGCCCAGTTAACATGTGGATCGGGCCAGGGGCCCAGTTAACTTGTGGAATCGGGCCAGGGGCCCAGTTGATTTCTACACGTGATTGCGGGTCGGGGACCCTAAAATGGAATTGAATAAATGTTTCCTGGTTTACATTTTATATATGTTCACATGCTGGAATCTATAAATGGTTTTGATGATATTTCGGTTATGGCACGTTTCACGGTATTTGGGCATGAGACCCGTTTGATGAAACGTAACGAATGGTTCGGATTTTATCTATGTATACCTATATGTTTTGCATGTGGATATCTATAAAATGTATTTGGTACTGCACTGTATAGATCCTTCCATATTATATTGTCTCCTCCGGATGAGGTACCCCGGAGAGGTCACGGACGTCTAGTACGTCCAGCGTCTATGACGCTAAGCATCGGGGATGCTGTACCCGAACGGGGTTCGGGGAATGAACTCGGAAATTGAGACCCGAGTGGCACGCGTAGCCTTGTGATTGTGACCTTATTGACGTCAGGGACGTCAGACATCAGGGATGTCGGATTGGAGTGTATAGTGCAGTGGCTAAAATTATGGTTTATATTATATGCCTTATGGTTCATATTACTGGATTTATGAAATAACTCTTGGATTTACTTTTGGAAATTGAAACTATGCTTTGGTTTCCGGGCTAAGGCCCTAATGGTTATTTCTAAATAAATATGGGATTATTGGTTTTGGTGCATGCATATGATTTTACTGAGGGGCATAAATGTCTTATAAATGTTTTAAACAGACTTGTTTATTTTCGTCCACTCACAGCTTTTGTTTTCAATGCCCTTCAGGTTGATTCCGGTTACGACTGCAGCAGAGACTTGAGCATCGCACACCTCCTCCATCGATCCTTACGCACTCTGGAAGCCCGTTTGGGCAATGGCAATCGGTTATCCCTTGTCTGACGCCTCTTGTCAGACGGGAGCACGTCACATTCCATGGTAATCCCGGGGGGATTGGGATGGGTCGTGTCAAGTGGTATCAGAGCAGGTTTTGCTCTTTTGTGCACGAAGGACGAGGGTGTGATGTCTCTTTGGGCTGCTGTTCCGTTGTCAACCTGATAGATAGTTTTGGGTTTGTATGGTGGATTGGGTGTGTTTGGCCCAATACGTCGTGCATTGTTGCGATTCAACCCAGGTGGGGTTGTATACGATTAACTAGTAATGTGGGACCGTCGGTTAGGTCATGTGATTATGGATTGTTGTGCCACTGGGCACAGCCGGGTTCAAGGAACCCCATTGGAATAATATTATGGAAATGCGAAACTCAGTTGAGTATTGGTCTAAGTTTTGGACCCTGGTAGTGTTGGCTAGTGTATGAGGTGTTGGTGCATCGGTGTTAGCCGATGACCTTCGCGATGGAACCCACGTTGAGTTGACAATTGGATTGGATTGGATTGGACGTCTATACGATGTCAGGACCGCGGGGTCGGTCAGGTTGTGGATTTTACTACAGAGGGCAGTTGGGTTCGGTGGAACCCTAGGGCGTGATTTTGGAACCCTAACTTGTAATCGATGGACCGAAAGGTGAACCTTAAGTGAGAACTTGTGCTGCGACGAGCGGCTGAGGTCATGGATGACCATGTGGATGACTCTAGTGAGTCTTATGGGTTTCGATCTACGGATACGGTTATGAGGAAATATGGAATCCCGTGTCGGATCGAATACTAGTGTGATGTGTGGATACGGATTTTGACAACGATGACTGTTGGTCGACAGTTGTGTCGAGATAACTGGCTATCGAGGATATTTAGTGTGGTTGTGACACTTGGGGATGTTCAGGGAACGTCCATTGTCCTGATATGCTGATGGAAAAAAAATTGGAGGTACCCATAGTCGTGAGGTACGAGTGGTGTTACGGGGTCGTCGTTCGGAATGAACGGAGATCCAGGGTAATAACTTTGCACACAGTGTACTAGCATGGGTGTTCGTGTGCTAGTGTGGATGTTTGTGTGCTATGTATGGATGTTGGCATGTTGGTGCCTTTATGCCAATACTAGTATGGATGCCTGTGTGCTGATACTAGTGTTGATGATGGTGCGTTGGTGCTGGTACTAGCGCTGGTGCCGGTGTCAATAATTGTGTCGACGATGAGCCACCATTTGGGGTGTGACTCTGTCATGATGGACATATGATCGGTATCTGCGACTCAGTGGTGGTTGAGTCTTGGACTGGATGGGATCCAGTGGAGATTGTGATGTGTTGGGATAAGTCCCAACAGATTTATGATGACAAGTGATGAATGGATCAAAAGGTTTGATTGAAAATTTGGGGAAATTTGGGATGCTGTTCCCTACGTTATGAGAATCAGTGGATTTGGGGAGTTGTTGTCAACTCCGAGATTGGTAAGTTTGTGTACTGCTTATATCCTCAGAGGAAGTACAAGGAAATTATTGAAATTGGAAAAGTCGAGGAAAACCATTCGTGGTATTGATGTGGGATTTTGTGATTGTGGATCATTTGGAACCTGAGGATTGAACCTGTAGAGGTTGAGATGCGAGATGAAGGCAGTTTGGTATGCACATCCAGGCAGAGTTGTGGATATCCCGTTCGGAATCGGGGTGTGTGCGTACATGATTATTGGCGGACGTGAGGTCCGAGTAATAATATGATTCTGGACACGTGGTGGTCCAAGTGAGGTATGGACGTGGGCAGTCCAGTGGTTGGACTTGACATCTCATTGGGAGCGTGTCTGTTTCCAACATGGTTGGAACTCCCGTTTCGGGGAGAGTTGTGATTGGGAGACGAGAGGAGTGCTCGTTTCCGCATCAGTGATTGGTATTCCGAAGTCATTAGGGTTGACTTCATATTTCCTGCCGTGGCAGATGATCATTTTTGCTACCAGTACGTTGAGCGTGTATTGGTAGGTGGACCCAGGTTTGGCCTTGGGTCATTGGACACAAGAAGTTGTGTATGATTTTGGATTTGGTGGGAAATGCGAGGTCATCTTTCCACCAAGGGAAATTTGGCGAAGGATTCAATTGAGGGTGTAAGACCCTACGATCAGCTTTCAGATGGATTGTTAACTACGTGGGCATGTGTGGATCCTAGGTGGATCTGATTTGCGATGTTGTCGACTTTGGTCGATGTGACGATCTAGGATCGTGATGTTACTTGTCGGGTGACGTAGCGATGGATATGGATTGTGATCTTGATGATCCAGATGGGTGGAGAGTTTATCACTCTTACCTTGGTATGTGAGTCGTAGATGACGGGACTGAACTTCTTTTCGGAGTGAAGTCCATATGGTTTGTGACTTGGTTGAGTAGGTTTCCGATGTGGTCGGATTTTGTCAACCTTTGACGTGTGGATATTGGGATTGGCTTCCCTATGAAGTCAATCGAGTGTTTTGGAGAGGCAACCGATAGATTCGGTTACGTTACGTCTTGATGGACGTAAACGAGGTTTTGGGTTTTGGAATCGAATTTCTGGGTGACGATTCAGGATTCGATTGCGAAGCTCGAAAATGGATTATTGAATTTGGGTGCAGAATGATTATTCCAATGCTAGCTTACGAAATAATGATTTCGGATTCGGATTTGGACATGGAATAGAAATATGATGTTGGGTTCGGATTCGGGATTTCTTACGAAATTGCGGATTCGGATTCGGAATTGGAACTAGATGACGGGTGGAGTTCGTTTTGTCTCATGTTGGTTTGGGGCAAAGGTACTTCATTTTTGGAACGTGTTTGGCTATGACCTGGGTGGCTATAGTCAGATTGATGGATTGAGGTACGTACAGGGTACGAGGATTGATACTGGTTAGGCTGAGTGGTGCCTAATGGCGGTACATGGGATGTACCAGTGGTGTGTAACTAATGTGTTGGTAATCGGATTGGTTCTGATATCATTTGTTTGGCTGTATTGTGGACTGGACATTGGATACTGTGCGCTGGGCAGATTGAGCTTGTCGGGTTCAGTGATCTTAAGAGCAGGTGCTCTTAGCCATGGTTGGCTAGTGGAACCCCGGTATTGATATGTGTGATCACTGCTGGGCTGGTATTCAATGTGTTCCAGTTGCGCCACTTGATTGGGTTAATTGACGGTATACGTACACTCAGGATGAGTGAATTGGTGGTCTGAGTAACCAGGAGTAGCCTTGTGTGACTTGATCACACCGTGATTTCCCAGCGTCTTGGTTCGCTGAGGGAGTCGGCGATTATGGACATTGAGATTAATTGGTGTCGCAGGATTGGGCTTGCCCAGCGAATTGAGATCATGTGGTTGATCTTACGCTACATCGAGGGTGATGTAGTACGTGGTGTTGTCACGGACGGACAGATGGTTGGGGCTTTACTAGGGTGGTAAAGCTTAGTGGTGACAGTTTGACTGATGATGTCAGCATGGACTGACAAATGAGATTTGGTGACTCCCAATGGGAGCAAATGTAAGGATATATTGATAATGGAAAGGAACCGTCTAGCTGAAGGAGTCAGCTTAATGGTTAGGCGATTTTATCGCGGATCAGGTGATCATTTCCACTCGCGGTGGTCGAGTGTTGTTGCTATTATGACGTATGACTGTGATGGGATGTCTGGGTGCAGACGAGGCTGGTGTTGACCCAGCAAGTGGGTGTACAGGGGTTCACAGATATGTGATCGAATTGTTTTCCACGAGGTGTTTGTGGAATAAGGTTGTTGGTAATTTCGAGGACGAAATTCTTTAAGGAGGGAAGGTTGTAACGACCCGTCCCGAATATCGGGATTTAATAATATTTAATTGTGATTTACTAATCTGGGATTAGTTGAGCGATTTCGGACGAATTGTGCAAAATGACCGTTTTGCCCCTGGGCGTGGGCAAAACGTTGACTTTTAATTCGGATGGTCAAATGGACTTTGACCGATGACCGTGACGTAGTTCGGGACGTCACGAGTTCATAGACAGGTGGCACGTTCGATTCCGACGTTCGTGGTGAAAGTTATAATGTACGGAAGTCCAGGGGCATTTTCGTAATTTGGACGAAATAGGGGCAAATGTTGACTTTTTGACCGGGATGTCCGATGGCCGAGGGCCAAGGACCGTTACGTAGGTTTCGTCGATGCGAAACCAACGACAGGTGGCACGCCGAAATCGGAGATTCGACGACGAAGTTATGAGTCACGGAAGTTTGGTTTCGTTATGCACGCATTACGAGGCGTGGACACGTGGCGTTTTCTGATTGGCCTGGGATTCTGAGTGGGACACGTGGACCACTAACCTTTAATTATGGACTCAGATCTGGATTGGTGGGATTGGATTAAAATATTTGGAATTAATTAACTAAAGAATTCTCACTTTGATCAACTTTTGATCTGGGCCTTTCATCTGGTCTGTGCCTTCAATCCAGGCCATCCATCTCCTCCCTCCCCATCTGGACAAATCATCTCCTCTGTTTTATAATTCAACCGATACCCCATTTGCTTCTTCCACATACAGCACACATATTCCTCATCTCATCATCTCTGCTGTGCGTGCACAACCTTGGGAGTCACTGAGGAAGTATGAGAGACGGTGGGAGGCGGCAGGACGACGGCGGCGACCGCGGTGGTCCACGGCGGGGGTGCTAACCCGAGGAGAGTTATGCCCAGGTTTTTGGAAATCGACAATTTGTTGTGTTTCTGGGCTCCTTCTTGATTCCTTTGGGACTTGGGGTCAGAAACAGGCACGAAGGGCTAGTTTTCGAAGCTCGAAGTGAGCTGGGCACGGCGGGGACGGCGGTGCCCGTAACCCGGTTCGAAACCAAAAATGGTGATCGGGTTTTGGATGGGTATTGGACGTTGGATTTGATCCTACGGTGTTCTATGAACATAAACAAACCTTGTGGACGTGATTTTGGGGCTCGAGGCGGCAGGAATCGGGAGGAAGGACGATCGGAAATTTCTGGACTTCGGGTTTGTGTCAGAGGTAATATTCTGGACGTTACTCCTGGTTTTGGATTCCACAGAACTGAACTCAGACGATCTTGCAGGTGAAAACCCCGTCCAAAATGATCCCGTATCGACGGAGAACCAGTCGGGTTGGCCCGCGGGTCACGGCGACCCGTTTACCAGTCGTTCGGGTTGAACGACGGTGAACAGTACCCGGCGCGTGGGTTTCACGCGCAGGGAGTTCAACCGGCGCGTGGGGGCGCGTGTGAGGTAATTTTGGGAAACTTCCAACATGACTTTTGTCCTATACAATGTAACGAACATTTTAGCGTTGGTTTCGTGTCGATCGGATCCCGTTTCGTTATTGTTCGGGATGTCCGAAGGTTTTAAATCCAGTTTAAAAATACATTAAAATTCGGAAAAATTACGGGACTTGAATAGGATGTTAATGATGAGGTTAGTGATCCTCTAAATTGATTTGAACAGGATTGGGAGTCCCGGTGATAGTGATGTGGCCCGGGAAGGCCTATGGCACGCGTATCGAGGTGCTCGGTTAAACGGTCTGTGAGTGGACATTGGTTTCATAAATTCGATGCATGCATAACTGTTTTATGATTGTTATAATTATGATTAAATGATTTACTTTGGATATCGGTGAATTTAAAATGATTTCACGCATTTCGAGGTGAATTACGTATTTGCACGTAAACCGAGATTTTCTGAATTTTCACCGATTTCCATAAATGTGGTTGGATATGATTTCATGAAACGGTTACGAATTTGAATAATGTAAAATCGGGCCAGGGGCCTAGTTGAACTATGAAATCGGGCCAGGGGCCCAGTTAACATGTGGATCGGGCCAGGGGCCCAGTTAACATGTGGATCGGGCCAGGGGCCCAGTTAACTTGTGGAATCGGGCCAGGGGCCCAGTTGATTTCTACACGTGATTGCGGGTCGGGGACCCTAAAATGGAATTGAATAAATGTTTCCTGGTTTACATTTTATATATGTTCACATGCTGGAATCTATAAATGGTTTTGATGATATTTCGGTTATGGCACGTTTCACGGTATTTGGGCATGAGACCCGTTTGATGAAACGTAACGAATGGTTCGGATTTTATCTATGTATACCTATATGTTTTGCATGTGGATATCTATAAAATGTATTTGGTATTGCACTG
The DNA here is from genome assembly GCA_032719365.1 of Prinsepia uniflora. Taxonomy (NCBI): domain Eukaryota; kingdom Viridiplantae; phylum Streptophyta; class Magnoliopsida; order Rosales; family Rosaceae; genus Prinsepia; species Prinsepia uniflora. The sequence continues at coordinate 30,699,132 of CM064868.1, forward strand.
TATAGATCCTTCCATATTATATTGTCTCCTCCAGATGAGGTACCCCGGAGAGGTCACGGACGTCTAGTACGTCCAGCGTCTATGACGCTAAGCATCGGGGATGCTGTACCCGAACGGGGTTCGGGGAATGAACTCGGAAATTGAGACCCGAGTGGCACGCGTAGCCTTGTGATTGTGACCTTATTGACGTCAGGGACGTCAAACATCAGGGAAGTCGGATTGGAGTGTATAGTGCAGTGGCTAAAATTATGGTTTATATTATATGCCTTATGGTTCATATTACTGGATTTATGAAATAACTCTTGGATTTACTTTTGGAAATTGAAACTATGCTTTGGTTTTCGGGCTAAGGCCCTAATGGTTATTTCTAAATAAATATGGGATTATTGGTTTTGGTGCATGCATATGATTTTACTGAGGGGCATAAATGTCTTATAAATGTTTTAAACAGACTTGTTTATTTTCGTCCACTCACAGCTTTTATTTTCAATGCCCTTCAGGTTGATTCCGGTTACGACTGCAGCAGAGACTTGAGCATCGCACACCTCCTCCATCGATCCTTACGCACTCTGGAAGCCCGTTTGGGCAATGGCAATCGGTTATCCCTTGTCTGACGCCTCTTGTCAGACGGGAGCACGTCACATTCCATGGTAATCCCGGGGGGATTGGGATGGGTCGTGTCAGACACAACCTGTTCCAATGCATCCAATGGATACTATTTTACCCAACTTTACACCACCAAAAATGGGAAATCTCATATGAGAGCTCATGGCACAAGGATTTGGGCAGCTGAAAAACACTCATTGAATAAGTAGGAAGTGCTTGAGCAACAGATTTGATAAGAACCTCTTTCTTAATTGCAGCTAGCAACTTTGAATTATAGATAGTCAGCCTGCAACGCAAAACATCCCTGGCCTTCTCAAACATTTCTTCTTATTTCGGCTCGTAATAGTAGGAAGGCTCAGATATTTCTCATGACAGTCTACATTTCTAATACCCAACAAATTGGAAATTAACCATTTCATGACAGGGTTAGTGCTAGGACTAAAAAAGGCAGTAGACTTATCAAAGTTAATGAGCTAACCAGACACTTTCATACTCATTCAACACCTCAAGCAACTGTTGACATTCTCCCAACTAAGCATTACAAAAAAACAAGCTATCATCTGCAAAAAAATAGGTGAGAGATAGAAGAGGCTCATGAGGCCATATACACACCATGAATATGCTACAAAGGCATTACATTTATATTAAGTTTAGCTAATTATGCTCTTATAGTTTGTTTAAATGCACTAATTTGGAAGAATAGCTAAATTAAAATAATTAGACACTTCATGGAAATAAAATGAGTAAGAGTTTTTAATTAAATCCAAGAATTTCCTTAACTTAATTCAGGACTTAATAGTTGATATATGCAGATGAAGTAAATTGTTGCGAACTCATAATCAAATGGAGTAAAATGATAAAACTGAAATATAATATTTCATTCTAAAATTGAATGCCAAACTTTGAGGCTAAGTTTAGTACGTCGTATAAAGGACTAAATAAGATAATATAATACAAAATCAGTGTTGGGTGCCAATCATATTAATTAGTTACCATATAAGTTAATACAGTTGAATGTCCTTATACGATAAGATAATATAGTTCAATGTAGTAGTAGTAATAATAATAATAATAATAATAATAATAATAATAATAATAATAATAATAATAATAACAATAATAGTGATAATAAAATAATAATTAATTATAATAATTTAATACATAATAATAATGATACAATAATAATTAATGATTTAATAAATAATAATTATTAAAATAAATCATAAAGCATAATAATAATAACATACATTTAAGATATAAATATTTTGTATCAAATACTATAATATAATCTGACAAATGTAATATAATTGACATTCTAATATATCAAAATACCAAATACCCACCTAAATAGTCAGTCTAGCGGTGAACATATTAATCTATCTGACAAAAATAATCAGTACAATACAATATATCAAACGAGATCTGAAGGTATAAAATGATGTTTGCTTTAGAAATAATTATTGAAATACATATAATTAAAGAAAATAAATCTCAAATTAAAAAATATATATATATAAACTTTTTGTAACAAATATGACAAAGTTTTCAATATTGCAATAACGCCAAATCCATTTCCAAAATTTTCAATTTTAGTCAAAGTAAAAGCTTTTATTTCCTTCATCCAAAGAAACAGAATATCTTATTTCTCGTCAGCTATTTGTACACATGTACAGCAGTGATTCGTAAAGACCTCGTGGTTACCAAGTCCCACCTCACGCCCTTTATTTGTAACGCTAAAGCCAGCGAGCCCACATCTCATTTTCAGTTCTGCATCGTGATCCAAAATCCAATAGCTCTCGCCGATCAGATTTGATCCCCACCGGAGAAACCCCATCTCGGCTCAGCCGCGTGCAGGCTTGGTCCCATTAGCTTTGGCGAAGGCGAAGCAAGATGGGAGGTGGATTCCGAGTTCTTCATTTAGTCAGGCCCTTTCTTTCATTCCTGCCGGAAGTTCAGAGCGCTGACCGGAAAGTTCCCTTCCGGGAGAAGGTGATATACACCGTGATCTCGCTTTTCATTTTCTTGGTGTGCAGCCAGCTCCCTTTATATGGCATACACTCCACCACCGGAGCAGATCCCTTCTATTGGATGCGTGTTATTCTCGCTTCCAATCGAGGCACTGTCATGGAGCTTGGGATCACCCCAATTGTCACATCTGGGCTCGTGATGCAACTCCTTGCTGGGTCTAAGATTATTGAAGTCGACAACAATGTGCGCGAAGATCGTGCTCTTTTGTAAGTATATTCGGAACCCATCAAATTGTATATATATTTTCTTTCAGCCATCCAATCTTGTAGGGGCTGTTTGCTTACTATTTGGAATCAAAGATGGCCTCCAGCCCTTTTGGTGATACATACAGCCAAATTGGTTTTCAGAAACACCTTTTAATAGGAGTCTTGAAAGCTGATTAACTTTTTAATGGTATTACTGAAAAATTTATGGTTGTGTTCAGAAATTATAATGCCATTGTTTTCTGACTGCTTTTCTACAAATGCCGTAGATAACACTTTTGGAAACCATGTAAACCGTCGTTTCTAAATTGTACGTGCTAATTGTGATCGCCTGACTCTAATTAACTTATTTTGTTTGGAAATTTCTGCTTTTGTAATCGATGTAACCCCTTGATGATACGTGCAACCAAAAAGAGTCTTTATTACTGCTTTCGATAATATTGTATTTGAAACCCAAAAAAATGGTTTCTGAAGTGGTGGACTCCAGTAAATTATAGACGTTAATTTGTGATCAATTGTGTCAAGTTAACTTTATTTTTTGGTGGGGGTGAATTTCTGTTTTAGCATTCTCTTTAATTGCATCATACGTTATTTTTATTCTGTGGGTTGGTTTCTGTTTTCCTTCCCAGAAATGGAGCCCAAAAATTATTGGGAATCCTGATAGCTATTGGTGAGGCAGTTGCGTATGTTCTCTCTGGCATGTATGGTAGTGTTGGCCAACTTGGTGTTGGGAATGCCATTCTTATTATCATTCAGCTCTGCTTTGCCGGTATCATTGTGATATGTTTGGATGAACTTCTTCAGAAGGGATATGGTCTAGGCTCTGGCATTTCCCTCTTCATTGCCACAAACATCTGGTGAGATTTGTAATTCTTTCTTTGCCTTATTATATACATCAGTGGGATCTTTTGCATTTCAACTCAATAGTTTATGATTTCAGTGTTTCCATTCTTTAGCTGTTCTCGTTTCCTATTCCAAATTTAGAGTGCTAAAATTTGTATCATTCTTTTCAGTGAAAACATTATTTGGAAGGCGTTTAGTCCGACCACTATTAACAGTGGGCGAGGAGCTGAATTTGAAGGCGCTGTTATTGCCCTTTTCCATCTGCTGATAACTCGAACAGATAAGGTTCGAGCTCTCCGGGAGGCCTTTTACCGGCAAAATCTTCCAAATGTGACAAATCTGCTTGCTACGGTGCTGATCTTCCTAATAGTAATATACTTCCAAGGCTTCCGTGTGGTACTGCCTGTGAGATCAAAGAATGCTCGTGGGCAGCAGGGTTCTTATCCAATCAAGCTGTTCTACACCTCCAACATGCCCATCATTTTGCAGTCTGCACTTGTGTCCAACCTTTACTTCATCTCCCAGGTACGGGAGGTTTTATACTTGTTTAGGCAGGTCGCGGTCTTCTTCTGCTGTACTATTATAACCATTGGCTTTACTTTTATGTACAGTTGCTGTACAGGAGATACAGTGGAAACTTCCTTGTGAATCTTTTGGGAAAGTGGAAGGAGTCTGAATATTCAGGAGGACAATTCGTTCCTGTTGGTGGTCTAGCATATTATATCACTGCACCTTCAAGGTGATTAGAAAATTTCCCTCTTGAAGTTGTTATGGTTTATGCCTACTTGGTTTTTTGTTGGTAAATTGTGATTGTGTATGGTGAAACTTTTCTTTGTTCTGATGCCTGGTTTAATTGATATTTTGCTATAACATTTTGCAGCTTAGCGGATATGGCAGCCAATCCTTTCCATGCACTGTTCTATCTTGTGTTCATGTTGTCAGCCTGTGCACTTTTCTCGAAAACATGGATTGAAGTTTCTGGATCTTCTGCCAAAGATGTCGCCAAGCAGCTGAAGGTATCAAACCTGAACAATTTGGTTATTTATTGTCCAATAGATTAAAGAAATTGTTCTTTTTTATTTCCTTTTTTTTTGTGTGTGATCTCGTTGTTGCAAAAGATCGGTTTGTGTGGCTAATTCCTACTCTTCATGCATTTCTAATAACTTTTTTACAGTTTGTTTGCTTTTATGGTCTCAAGCTTGCTGGCCAAATCAGATCCGACCTACTCCCCAGTTTATATTTACCTGCTGCGCCATATAAATAATAGAGATGGATTTGAACAATTCTTAAATCAAAGTTTCAGATTAGATAAGGATTACACACTCTACACACAGCAAGGAATCTTAAAGCTATATTCCTTTACAATTTGCAGGAACAACAAATGGTGATGCCTGGTCACCGTGAGTCAAACTTGCAGAAGGAGTTGAACCGCTACATTCCCACAGCTGCTGCATTTGGAGGCATGTGCATCGGTGCATTGACCGTGTTGGCCGATTTCATGGGTGCAATCGGCTCGGGAACAGGAATTCTACTAGCAGTCACAATCATCTATCAATACTTTGAGACATTTGAGAAAGAGAGGGCGAGTGAGCTCGGTTTCTTTGGTTTCTAGGCATGTATTGCCAGTCATGGTTCTCTCCCCGACAATTTTGGTGTGCTGAGAGATGTAAGTAGGTTTTAACAACGAAGTTCAAGATATTAGGCTAGTCTCTTATCACCCTTTAATCAAAATACAAAACCAATGCTCTAAACTTAGTGTTACATGTTTCTTTTTTCTTTCCTTTGGCATTTCCCTCGCTCCCTTGTATCGTTGGGTCCTTGTAACACTTATCAGTTTCTGTGGATCTTTATAATTTTCTTGTCTGAAATCTTTGAGGGCACCGAAGGAACTATGATTTTTGTTATGTTGTCTGTTGCAAACTGACTTTTGCCTGATCTAATATTATTGTTTGCAACTCTTATCTTATCATGTCATGAAAGTCTACCCTTCCCATCTGAAAAGGTGTTGGTAATCCTTCCATGGTTTTTGAACTTGACAAGAAGTTAGATGTTGATATGCTTTCACATAGTTTGTCAATCGATGTTTGACTGTCTCTGATGTTGGCTTCTGCGATGAATGTTCAACCGCATTGGAGATTCGGAATTGGTCTCTGGTTTTATGAATTCTTTTATTTTTAGTAGGCACGAAATTTGACAGATGAAAAATATTGAAAGTAAAGACAAGTTAAATTGTAATAACTTAACGACAAACATGTGTAAATATTTGCAATGATTGGGATTATGGCTCGGGAGATTATTCTCAATTGGCCAGCGCAGTTTATGAGCGGGGGCTAGAGGGAGGTTAGTTTATGAGCGGCGACTAGAGGGAGTTGAGGATTAGTTGAATGTGATTATGGATATCTATGTTCAGGTTTTTCATATGGTTTTATAAACAAGAATTTCAGGAAAATGTAGGCCACGAGTATTTATACGCATGTTATGTTTTCATATTTTGTGGGCTCACAATTTATGATTTAAATTTTTATATTTGGAATCCCCATGATTTTATATCTTGAATTTAGATGTATTTTTTATATGCTTTTATAGATATTTTCCTCGGAAAATGTGTTTTTATTTCAAGGTTTAATTTTTGTTCACTCGTACTTTTATTAGTTTTGAAAATCCCTCTAAGTTGTTGGTTAGTGTCGTGGGCTACTTCTGAAGTGGAGGCATTGCTCACGACTGCGTGCTCGTTGGAAACTACTACCTAGGGTTTGTATCCTTGTTTTCTTTTCTAGTTGCTCTAGTCATCCCGTGGTTTACATAGTTTCTCTGAGTGAGGCATGAGAGGTTATCCTTTGTTTGACACGTGTTAAGGGTAGTTTGGTAGTTTTTGGTTTGATTTGTTAGACAGGAATAGGACTAGACACGATTAGGGGTTTTTAGAATGGTTCCTATCAATTTAGTATTAGAGCACTAGATTAATTTCATGTAGACTGCATACTCGGTGTGCCTAGTATTTTGGTACTATTTGAGATGAATACCTTTAAGACGCAAGCCCCTTTGACATCCTGGGAGTGACAGTGAGACAACAACTAGTAGTATACGTGAAATCAAATTGGATCTGGGAATGAGACTGACACTGGATTACTTGGATCGGGCATTGGATACTACACTTCAAAGGAGAGGGACATTGAGGGTTCGAATTTTGAGTAAGCTTGGATGCTTGGAGCTATGATTTTATTAATAAAGGGAACTTGGACGAGATGGTTTAGTGAATTTATCAGCTGGAGCGAGTATTCAATGTGGTGAGCTATAGTCCTTCATGAGGTTTGGTTGTGTTTAGCCACGTTCTTGTCGGGATTTTTTATACATCGGTGGTGACATCGATTGTGGATAACGGGCTGGGATGTCCGTGACATTATTTGGTCGCACTTGGCATGTATGGATGGGATGTCCGTGACGGGCTGGTTGACTACTGATTGACTACTGATCGCACTTGGCATGACATTATTTGGCATGTATGGATGACGGGCTGGGATGTCCGTGACGGGCTGGTTGACTATTGATCGCACTTGTATTGACTGTTTCGAGAAGGAGGATTTTTTTTTCTAGATTCCATATTGCTAGAGGTCGTGCCTCATGGAATCGAAGAGCACTAAATTTCAATTGACCAATGTTGGATTTCTTTGGCTTGTAGTATCCGCAGGAAAGGATTTTATGTGGATTTGCAAAGGATTGATGGAGCGGGAAACTGGAAACAACCAGAGGTGTGTTTTGCTACTACATAGCTAGGTCATAGTTTATGCGTCGAGATTTTGGGGAACCCCATAGGTTGAACTATCTCACCCTGACTTGGAGTTAGCAGCAGTGATTGTACCTTAACGATTTGGAGACATTATTTGTACGAGGAGACATGTAGGATTCTCATCGACCACCAAGCAGAAGTATTAAAGTGTTTCTTTACTTATACGGATTTGAATCTAAGACCGATATGGTGGTTAGAGCTTATTTAGGTTTACGACCACTTTTGAGTACTTTCTTGGGGAAAGCTTATGCAGTGTGGATGCTTGGAGCAGAAAGTGACAAGACCCGTCCCAAATCCCTCGAGATTAGCGTGGGACGTGCGTGCTCCCGTCTGACACGAAGTGTTAGACCAGGGATATTTCCGTCCATTGCCCAACCGGGCTATCAGAGTACGCCAAGATCCGAAAGAGGAATGCGATGTCTCGTTTCTGCTACAGCCGCATCCGCGATCAACCTGCAGAGCATTCAAAATACAAAAGTTGTGAGTGGACAAAACAAATATTTTATAAAAACATTTCACAAAAGACCTTTATGCCCTTCATTAAAAACGTATGCATGCATTCGAAAACCATTTCTAGGGTTCATGCTTGGTCCCCATAAACCGTCATGAACCATCAAACCATTTGGGCCTTGGCCCGAAATCCTTAAATCAATACATGGGACCTCCGCCCAAACCAAACCACGTGGAAACTCGTCCCAAAACCATCTCATATGGGTCTCAGTCCAAAAACAATACGCGTGGGTCTCAGCCCAACACCATCTCAGTGAAAACTCATCCACATATACAAATATACATATATAACCCATCCTAGGAACTTTCGGAGAAGATGCCAACTCGGGGCACACAGCCCCTAGGGAACACATCCCCGATATAATCACGATATCTCTATAAATATAAGTATGCATACTACTCAGGGTCTCACTTCGGGTCTTCTCCCAAGAATTCTCCATCTGGGAGGCTCATCTTCGGGCTAGCTGATAGGATCCGTCCCAAATCCCTCGGGATTAGCGTGAGACGTGCCTGCTCCCGTCTGACACGAAGTGTCAGACCATGGTTAATTCCGTCATTTGCCCAACCGGGCTATCAGAGTACGCCAGGATCCGAAGGAGGAATGCGATGTCTCGTCTCTGCTACAGCCGCATCCACGATCAACCTGAAGGGCATTCAAAACACAAAGCTGTGAGTGGACAAAACAAATATTTTATAAAATATTTTCATAAAAAAGACCTTTATTCCCTTCAATAAAAACATATGCATGCATTTAAAAACCATTTCTAGGGTTCATGCCCGGTTCCCATAACCCGTCATGAACCATCAAACCACTTGGGCCTTAGCCCGAAATCCGTCAATCAATACATGGGACATCCGCCCAAACCAAAACACGTGGGAACTCGGCCCAAAACCAAATCATAAGGGTCTCAGCCCAACGTCATCTCAGTGAAATCTCATACACATATACATATATACATATATAACCCATCCTAGGCACTTTCGGAAAAGATGACAACTCGAGGCACACAACCACTAGGGAACACATCCCCGATATAGTCACGATGTCTCTATATATATAAGTATGCATGCTACTCGGGGTCTCACTCTGAGTCTTCACCCAGGAATTCTCCATATGGGAGGTTCATATTCGGACCTAGTCCGATCATCTCTCCGAAATCTGGTCCGGGACCACAATATAACGCTCACTCCTGGAACGGGATCCCTATGGGGATACAAACTCTGGTCTGTTGATCGTGACTCTCCAGGTCGACGACTGGAGAAGACCAATCAATAATCTCGTAAGGCGGGTATATACATACCAGTATATAAAACCATAAAAAAGGGGCTCACGCCCGATAACACAAAGAAAATGGGCCTCTAGCCCGAACATAGGACTCAACAGGACCTTTAGTCCGATTTCACAATAACTGGGCATCGAGCCCAAACACGTAAATCAACTGGGCATTGAGCCCGATATCTCAGGGTCAGTCACGATCCCGATCATAGCGATGTGTGCAACCATCAATCCAGAACCACTCTCAATCCTGGTATGTCGCCGTGAACACATCACTGCCGCAACATCTCGAGACCATGGGGCACACGTCGCCGATCGATCCTCTAAACCGTCAGAACTCCAAAGTCAAGCCTCTATTGGCTGCTCGACAACGGGACGTGCATCGTGACCTCTCCGGAAGGAACGCATCCCAATCCGGAGGCGAGCGTCACATCGTCAGTCGCAGTGCACGCAGCACCCGTCGCGACCTCGACTCAGACCCGTGGGTCATCAATAGGGTCTCATGCTCGAGTCAAAACCAAATCCAAATGGGTCTCATGCCCGGTTTTACCTTTTCAAAACCATTTCATGAAAATCGAAAGCGTATAAAACTGAAAACCTCAAAGTACGTGCCCATACGTAAACACACGCACAAAATGCACTCATGGAATCACAAAACACATATTAAAACATATATAAAACATTTATGCATGCATCGATTTCAGAAAGAAAGTCCACTCACAGACGTCCGCGTTGCTGCCTCTATAAGCATGCAATACGGCTCTCCCGGGTCAATCGTCGTCACCGGGACTTCCAAACATGTCCAAATCACTTTAGACGGTTACTAACTACTTAATTAAACCCTCACTAAAGCCCCCTAATTTTTCGGGATTTTTAACTATTTTTAAACGCACACCGAAACCTTCGGACAACCCGAACTATATCGAGACGATGTTTGATCGACTCGAAACCAGTCCCATAATGTTCGTTACATCGAATAGATGATTTCACATGTTGGAACCACCCCCAAATTCCTCATCACGCGCCCTCACGCGCCTTGGGATTACACTGCATGTGGGCCTCACGCGCCACTCTACTGTGTCATCCCCTACCTTCAGCCGACCGGTCCGACCGGTTCGGTCCGGTTTTTCCTGCAACTTGAAACAGCGTGACCGGTCCAGTCCATTCCTGGTCCAGTTTTCACCCGTTTTACTCCTAATTGATCCTATTCTTCCTTATTTAATCCTAGGAACCTAAATCCATTAACAAAAACGTATAAAACCTATAAAATCCAATCGGTCCAAATCTTCCTCACGGTTCAAAGTTTTTAAAACTCACCCTAGTGTTCCTCAACGTCTAACCTCTCTCAAAACCTTCCTATTAACCTCCTAACAACCTATTTAATTCATTGAAACATCCTTCGGAATCTGGTCCGGGACCACATCATAACGCCCACTCCTGGTACGCGATCCCTATGGGGATACCCACTCTGGTCTGTGGATCGTGACTCTCCAGGTCGATGATAAAGCCCAAACTACGCATTAAATTAAACACGTAATTCGGGTGTTATGCAATTTAAACCCTTTTTGTGTAGTTGTAGTATTGGTAAATAGGGATCGTTCTTAACCGGAGAAATTAGGGAACATTAATAATATGTTAGTGAGAAAGAATAATGAATAACCAAAGAATAAAGAATTAAACAATTAAATAATTAAACAATTAAATAATAAAGAATTAAAGAATAAATGAATTAATTAATAAAAGAATTAATGAATTAATGAAATAAAGAATAAAAGAATAAAAGAATAAAGAATTAGATGGGGGGTTTGAAAGATTGTAATCATATAATAAAGAAAGCAAGTAAAAATAATTAAGAACTTAATTCTAATTCTACTTTAACTTTTATGCAAGTGAACTTTCTTCAAACACATATTTTTACCAACACTCTAACATCATGCTCATAGTGAACCAATCACGAAATTCTACCTTAATCATCTCAAATACATGCATACATTTTTCAATATTATAAATGCACCGAACATCGGTCATAAACACTTATAATACAATTCACCTTAAGTTTGTGATTTCAATGTGTGTCAAACATCTAAATCTCTTCAATCTTATTCTAAGTGCACCGAACAGCGGTCATAAACACTTAGCGGTAAATTGAAGGTTAAGCACTAAAACATATGAAGTAGATGAAATTCAAAAAGTAAAACACATGGAGATTGTATTCACATTTACAAATGTTAGAAAGAAAATACCAACACATATATTGAATTATAAGTAAAACCAAAAACAATAACAAGAATTTAAGTAAATGGAGAAAAGCTACACTTTCGGAACCCAAGAAAAGCTTGCGATTCCGAAAGTGGATGGAAACAATGGAATGTTATTCATAAGGAACACCGAACAGCGGTAAGAACCTTATGAAGATGGAGGATAAAGCATAAGAATACGAACTTAAATTCTAGAATTATTTCGGAAATACTTGGCCTAGGTATTTCTTAAGGAAAGCATAAAAATGTATTTAAGAGATCTAAAAGAATAATCACAAGAACAAAGTAAAGAAGAAATGAAATTAAGAATTAATATAAATTAAGAACAAGAATTAAAGAAAGCTAATAAAATAAATAATCTAAAAGAAGCTAAAATGATCCCCAAAATTAAAGAAAGAATGAACTAATAGAAGAAAAACTAGAGAGAAAATAATAAAACCTAAACTAAAGAGAGAAACAAAATGGAAAAATGGGGACTCTTTACAAATGAATTTGCCTCCCTATTTATAGGGAGAAAAAGCTAATAAAAAGAAAAGAAAATAAATTAAAATTACAATAAAATAAATAAATAAAAGTGAAATGATGAATAATGATGAATTATGATGATTTTAGGGATGGGTTGAGATTGATTTGTGCTGGAAAAATATGAGAAATAGCAGTTTTGGAGCTGTTGGGCTGCTGTGCACTGTGCAGGGCAGTTGGGTTGAGGTGGTGGAGCTGCAGCAGGCGTACGGGCCGAGCAGGTGGACAGTGGGCTGCAGGCTTTGCGTGATGGGCTGGGTTAGGTGACTGCAGGCTGAAAGGAGTGGTTGGGCTGTTAGGTTGAAGGATCAGGGCTGGTGAAGGCAAGTGGACTGCAGGCGTGTTGGTTGGCACAGTGGGCAGTAGGTGCAGTGGGCTGTGGGTGCAAAGCTGAGTGATGGACGGGCTGCAACAGTGGAGCAGGCTGGGCTGATCTCGCCAGTGGGCCTGGGCATTTGGTGGCTGGCAGCAGGCTTCTGGCGTGATTATGTGGAGCAGTGAGTGCGGGTTATGTGGGCTGTACGGGCCTGGACAGTAGGCTTGTACAGTTGGTGGCTGGCACAGTGCAGGCGTGCGGGTTGGGGCTTGGAGCGAGCTGGGCCAGGCGGCAGTTGGGTTTTCACGCAGGTCTGGGCTGCTCCAACTGGGCTGGAGGCTTGATGGACTTGACCTTTGCTGCTGGGCCGAGAATTGTACTGGGCTTGCACAATAAAAATGGGCTCAAATTAAATGTGAAATTGGGCTTACAAAATTAATAATAATTAATATAAAATATTCAATCAAATTTCGTCCATAATTTCTTCGTTATAATTCCGATCGGGACGATTCTTTCGCCAAAATGCTCCAAATTACAAGCTTTATTTATTTAAACAAAAATATCACAAAATAAATTATTTTATCTAATTATTTATTATTTTAATATTAAAAGTCAAGTATAAGGGTATAAAATAATATAAAATAATGCTTATTTAACGGCCTATCAAATACCCCAACACTTAAACTTTGCTAGTCCCTAGCAAATACTAAAATTAAAACTACGAATTCAAAACAAGTAAACCCTTAACCATTTGTCTCAATATTTCATTATTATCATGGCATCAAAGATTTTCACTTAAAGCATTTAAGCCTATGGAATTCAAGAGTTAATACATTGTAACAAAATGTTTTAACAAGTACGATAATGAGTAAATATGGTGAAATGGATCTCAACATGAATAAAACAAGTATGAATCAACTCACAAGGACATGCACTCATAAATTCACTCAATTTTGTAAGGGTTTGTGTTTGCACTCAAAATATGTGAGAAAAATTCTCACATAGTAGAAATGAAGTATTTTTGCAAAATCTCAAACAAACACCTCAATATAAAAACAAAACATACTTGCACAAATGAACCAAAACTATAAGCTTACTCAAGTGATTGACTCCACTAATCAAAATTTACCATCTTAAGGATCATAAGGTCTTTACAAAGGTTGTAATGGGGCTAAGTTAGATGCAATGAATATATAGGACAAGTGGTGCTCAAAATTCGTTCCAAGACTCAAAAGATTCCCAAAACATAACATAACTTCCCGACCTTAGTGCAATGATATCATGAATTCATCCCTTCGAACATAGGCCAAATTTCATCATGTTGGGCCTCGAATTCATTTGAATTTACAAATATAAAGGACTTAACTCAAACATTACATTATCAAACCTTATTACCTTGATAGAAACTCAATACAATTTTTTTTTTCAATGCCAATTTTTCTTTTTTCTTTTTTTTTCCTTTTTTTTTCATTTTCATTTTTTTTTTCATTTATCAAGGTAATAACATGTGTCAATAATACAACAAAGTTGAGTAAGTAAATTCATATACATAAAAGTCTTTTCAACATCATCAATTTCTCTTCACACAATCTTTATGTATTCAACCAAGTCATTGGAACAAGGGTGAAAGATGTCTATACTAAGCTCAAGTGTCTAGATAATCATGGTGATGAAAGAAAGGCTTAATGTGGGCTCAAATTGGTTAAAACTAAGGGGGTCGCAACTTGTGCGCACAAAATAAGGAACATGGATGTTTGAATTTGTGGTGTTAACTCTAATGCCTTAATCATTTCCAAATTCAGAGAGTTTATTGACTTAAAAGCTTTGAAAATCACATAGAATAAGTTCTAGTACTCTAGAGTTCATTAAAATCTATTGCAAGTAGTTATGAGGTATATGTATATCAATTTAAACAAAGAACTTTATGAATCACTCATCAAAGATGTATATAAGGTTCTAAAGCTCACATAAGGTTCAAATGATTCATGCTTATCTTAACATGCTCGTTTATGTATCAATTTACATGCATTATCTACAAGTTATAACACTTGATCACAAAATATTAACAAACGAATTCAAGTAATAGTGATAATCTTTATAGCCATAACATATTCATTTTCGTTCATTTATATCATTGACAAGTTAAAGGGCAACTTAATACTCGTAAAAACACTAAAAAAAACACTCTAAGAAAGCAATAAACAATTTTTTTTTTTGAATAATTAATTTTTTTAAAACAATTTTAATGCACAAATAAAATTGTAAACCACTCCCCTACACTTAAATTCTACATTGTCCTCAATGTAGGAAAATAAGAAGTATTTGAATATAGAATTGAAGTATGGAAGAGGATTTACGGAAATAACGCAAAAAAAATAATAAATAAACAAAATAAATGAGAGTGAAGGATAGAAAGATAGCAAATCTGCGTTGATGACTCCTTCACATCCCGGGAATACATTAGGTTGCCTCCCAACAAGCGCTTGAAGTTTAACGTCCATCCAGCCTAGACAGAGATGCACGTTAGTTAGTAATGCAAATTTAAGTTAAGGATGCAAGTTAAATGAAAGATATAAGTTAGTTAAACTAAAGATGCAAATAAAATTTGTTATGACAAATAATGTAAGTTAAGATATAAACAATGTTTACATGTTGGGGGAAGTCAAAGATATATATAGTTCACATAGCTTCAAAGTTTAGATAGAGACTTATACGTCCGGGCCGGCCCAAGTAAATATCTTGGATTAATTCAACTGTTTGGGCAAGTTCAAAGATGACCAGGTTAGAAAGAATACACACAAGAGGCAGGGCTAATTTCGAGACGTCCCGAGGCTTAAACTCCATTGATGTCCCTTTCTTAGACCCAAAACCCGTTATGAGTACCGTCTCTTGTCCTAGACATCACCCTCGAAAATTTCTTACTCCAGAGGAATTAAGATAACTCAAGTGTTAACAATCACCGTAGGTGAGGGTTAACAAAAGAGTCTTCACCGATTAAAGATCAAAATCTAAACTTCGAAACACAAGTGATCTACATATAGCCAAAACTAATGCATGAATGCACGAATTATTTACAAATATGTTTTTATGCACAATTTACAAATATGATATGACAATTTACATATGAACAATTTATGAATAAAAAGACAAAGATGTACAAATATATCCACAAATAATTCACAAAATAAATACATCCACAAATAAAATAAAATGAACAAGTAATATAAGAGTTCGAATTTACATAAACAATTTATAAAAATAAAAATTATGAACAAGTATACAAATGAAAATTAAGACAAGTATAATAATTATGAATAAGTATGAAAAATAACAAGTACGTATATACAACATCTATTCACAAAATGAATTAGTACTAACATGAAGCTAAAACTAAAGAAAGTTGGAAAGTAAATATAAATATTTAATTAATTTTTTTAATTAATTAAATTTTTTTTTTCGGAATTTAAATAATTAAATAAATGAAGAAATTTTATTTTATTTATTATTAATTTTTTACGAATTTGATGTTTTTTTGAATTTTTAATTACAACAACAAATAAGAATAAATAAAAGTAAAAATAAGGAAAAATGAACATGTACAATATGCATTTATGAACAATTAAAAAGAATGAACAAGAATAATATGACAAGTAAAAGACTTATAAACAAACATAAATGAAAGTTAATTAAGAATAAGTATGTATAAGAATCAACAAGTAAAATAAAAAATGAAAATTACATAAACAGTTATAATATGAACAAGTATATAAAAAAATTATGAACATTTATGAACAAATATAAAAAGAACAGGTAAAGTATGAATATTATAAACTAATGATATAAGAACAAATACAAGAATCAAAATTATAAACAAACATAAAAATAAAAGTTATGAACAAGTATAAAGGTAATATACAAGTATAATATGAACATGCATAAAGATAAACATTAAGAACAAGTGTAATATGTACAAATATAAAAATAAACAAATAATAAGAATGAAAATAAGATGAATAAGTAAAATATAAACAAGTATAAGACTTATAAACAAGTATATTAAAGTTATGAATAAATAAAATATGAATCAAAATAAAATAAAATAAATATAAGCAAGTATAATATGCACAATTTATATACATACACCAACATATTAAAAATGATTTTCAATTTCCCCGGCAACGGCTCCAAAAATTGATAAAGCCCAAACTACGCATTAAATTAAACACGTAATTCGGGTGTTATGCAATTTAAACCCTTTTTGTGTAGTTGTAGTATTGGTAAATAGGGATCGTTCTTAACCGGAGAAATTAAGGAACATTAATAATATGTTAGTGAGAAAGAATAATGAATAATCAAAGAATAAAGAATTAAACAATTAAATAATTAAACAATTAAATAATAAAGAATTAAAGAATAAATCAATTAATTAATAAAAGAATTAATGAATTAATGAAATAAAGAATAAAAGAATAAAAGAATAAAGAATTAGATGGGGGGTTTGAAAGATTGTAATCATATAATAAAGAAAGCAAGTAAAAATAATTAAGAACTTAATTCTACTTCTACTTTAACTTTTATGCAAGTGAACTTTCTTTAAACACATATTTACCAACACTCTAACATCATGCTCATAGTGAACCAATCACGAAATTCTACCTTAATCATCTCACATACATGCATACATTTTTCAATATTATAAATGCACCGAACAGCGGTCATAAACACTTATAATACAATTCACCTTAAGTTTGTGATTTCAATGTGTGTCAAACATCTAAATCTCTTCAATCTTATTCTAAGTGCACCGAACAGCGGTCATAAACACTTAGCGTTAAATTGAAGGTTAAGCACTAAAACATATGAAGTAGATGAAATTCAAAAAGTAAAACACATGGAGATTGTATTCACATTTACAAATGTTAGAAAGAAAATACCAACACATATATTGAATTATAAGTAAAACCAAAAACAATAACAAGAATTTAAGTAAATGGAGAAAAGCTACACTTTCGGAACCCAAGAACAGCTTGTGATTCCGAAAGTGGATGGAAACAATGGAATGTTATTCATAAGGAACACCGAACAGCGGCAAGAATCTTATGAAGATGGAGGATAAAGCATAAGAATACGAACTTAAATTCTAGAATTATTTCGGAAATACTTGGCCTAGGTATTTCTTAAGGAAAGCATAAAAATGTATTTAAGAGATCTAAAAGAATAATCACAAGAACAAAGTAAAGAAGAAATGAAATTAAGAATTAATATAAATTAAGAACAAGAATTAAAGAAAGCTAATAAAATAAATAATCTAAAAGAAGCTAAAATGATCCCCAAAATTAAAGAAAGAATGAACTAATAGAAGAAAAACTAGAGAGAAAATAATAAAACCTAAACTAAAGAGAGAAACAAAATGGAAAAATGGGGACTCTTTACAAATGAATTTGCCTCCCTATTTATAGGGAGAAAAAGCTAATAAAAAGAAAAGAAAATAAATTAAAATTACAATAAAATAAATAAATAAAAGTGAAATGATGAATAATGATGAATTATGATGATTTTAGGGATGGGTTGAGATTGATTTGTGCTGGAAAAATATGAGAAATAGCAGTTTTGGAGCTGTTGGGCTGCTGTGCACTGTGCAGGGCAGTTGGGTTGAGGTGGTGGAGCTGCAGCAGGCGTACGGGCCGAGCAGGTGGACAGTGGGCTGCAGGCTTTGCGTGATGGGCTGGGTTAGGTGACTGCAGGCTGAAAGGAGTGGTTGGGCTGTTAGGTTGAAGGATCAGGGATGGTGAAGGCAAGTGGACTGCAGGCGTGTTGGTTGGCACAGTGGGCAGTAGGTGCAGTGGGCTGTGGGTGCACAGCTGAGTGATGGATGGGCTGCAACAGTGGAGCAGGCTGGGCTAATCTCGCCAGTGGGCTTGGGCATTTGGTGGCTGGCAGCAGGCTTCTGGTGTGATTATGTGGAGCAGCGAGTGCGGGTTATGTGGGCTGTACGGGCCTGAACAGTAGGCTTGTGCAGTTGGTGGCTGGCACAGTGCAGGCGTGCGGGTTGGGGCTTGGAGCGAGCTGGGCCAGGCGGCAGTTAGGTTTTCGCGCAGGTCTGGGCTGCTCCAACTGGGCTGGAGGCTTGATGGACTTGACCTTTGCTGCTGGGCCGAGAATTGTACTGGGCTTGCACAATAAAAATGGGCTCAAATTAAATGTGAAATTGGGCTTACAAAATTAATAATAATTAATATATAATATTCAATCGAATTTCGTTCATAATTTCTTCGTTATAATTCCGATCGGGACGATTCTTTCGCCAAAATGCTCCAAATTACAAGTTTTATTTATTTAAACAAAAATATCACAAAATAAATTATTTTATCTAATTATTTATTATTTTAATATTAAAATTCAAGTATAAGGGTATAAAATAATATAAAATAATGCTTATTTAATGGCCTATCAAATACCCCCACACTTAAACTTTGCTAGTCCCTAGAAAATACTAAAATTAAAACTACGAATTCAAAACAAGTAAACCCTTAACCATTTGTCTCAATATTTCATTATTATCATGACATCAAAGATTTTCACTTAAAGCATTTAATCCTATGGAATTCAAGAGTTAATACATTGTAACAAAATGTTTTAACAAGTACGATAATGAGTAAATATGGTGAAATGGATCTCAACATGAATAAAACAAGTATGAATCAACTCACAAGGACATGCACTCATAAATTCACTCAATTTTGTAAGGGTTTGTGTTTGCACTCAAAATATGTGAGAAAAATGCTCACATAGTAGAAATGAAGTATTTTTGCAAAATCTCAAACAAACACCTCAATATAAAAACAAAACATACTTGCACAAATGAACCAAAACTATAAGCTTACTCAAGTGATTGACTCCACTAATCAAAATTTACCATCTTAAGGATCATAAGGTCTTTACAAAGGTTGTAATGGGGCTAAGTTAGAGGCAATGAATATATAAGACAAGTGGTGCTCAAAATTCGTTCCAAGACTCAAAAGATTCCCAAAACATAACATAACTTCCCGACCTTAGTGCAATGATATCATGAATTCATCCCTTCGAACATAGGCCAAATTTCATCATGTTGGGCCTCGAATTCATTTGAATTTACAAATATAAAGGACTTAACTCAAACATTACATAATCAAACCTTATTACCTTGATAGAAACTCAATACAATTTTTTTTTTTTCAATGCCAATTTTTCTTTTTTCTTTTTTTTTTCCTTTTTTTTTTCATTTTCATTTTTTTTTTTCATTTATCAAGGTAATAACATGTGTCAATAATACAACAATGTTGAGTAAGTAAATTCATATACATAAAAGTCTTTTCAACATCATCAATTTCTCTTCACACAATCTTTATGTATTCAACCAAGTCATTGGAACAAGGGTGAAAGATGTCTATACTAAGCTCAAGTGTCTAGATAATCATGGTGATGAAAGAAAGGCTTAATGTGGGCTCAAATTGGTTAAAACTAAGGGGGTCGCAACTTGTGCGCACAAAATAAGGAACATGGATGTTTGAATTTGTGGTGTTAACTCTAATGCATTAATCATTTCCAAAATCAGAGAGTTTATTGACTTAAAAGCTTTGAAAATCACATAGAATAAGTTCTAGTACTCTAGAGTTCATTAAAATCTATTGCAAGTAGTTATGAGGCATATGTATATCAATTTAAACAAAGAACTTTATGAATCACTCATCAAAGATGTATATAAGGTTCTAAAGCTCACATAAGGTTCAAATGATTCATGCTTATCTTAACATGCTCGTTTATGTATCAATTTACATGCATTATCTACAAGTTATAACACTTGATCACGAAATATTAACAAACGAATTCAAGTAATAGTGATAATCTTTATAGCCATAACATATTCATTTTCGTTCATTTATATCATTGACAAGTTAAAGGGCAACTTAATACTCGTAAAAACACTAAAAAAACACTCTAAGAAAGCAATAAACAATTTTTTTTGAATAATTAATTTTTTTTAAAACAATTTTAATGCACAAATAAAATTGTAAACCACTCCCCTACACTTAAATTCTACATTGTCCTCAATGTAGGAAAATAAGAAGTATTTGAATATAGAATTGAAGTATGGAAGAGGATTTACGAAAATAACGCAAAAAAAATAATAAATAAACAAAATAAATGAGAGTGAAGGATAGAAAGATAGCAAATCTGCGTTGATGACTCCTTCACATCCCGGGAATACATTAGGTTGCCTCCCAACAAGCGCTTGAAGTTTAACGTCCATCCAGCCTAGACAGAGATGCACGTTAGTTAGTAATGCAAATTTAAGTTAAGGATGCAAGTTAAATGAAAGATATAAGTTAGTTAAACTAAAGATGCAAATAAAATTTGTTATGACAAATAATGTAAGTTAAGATATAAACAATGTTTACATGTTGGGGGAAGTCAAAGATATATATAGTTCACATAGCTTCAAAGTTTAGATAGAGACTTATACGTCCGGGCGGCCCAAGTAAATATCTTGGATTAATTCAACTGTTTGGGCAAGTTCAAAGGTGACCAGGTTAGAAAGAATACACACAAGAGGCAGGGCTAATTTCGAGACGTCCCGAGGCTTAAACTCCATTGATGTCCCTTTCTTAGACCCAAAACCCGTTATGAGTACCGTCTCTTGTCCTAGACATCACCCTCGAAAATTTCTTACTCCAGAGGAATTAAGATAACTCAAGTGTTAACAATCACCGTAGGTGAGGGTTAACACAAGAGTCTTCACCGATTAAAGATCAAAATCTAAACTTCGAAACACAAGTGATCTACATATAGCCAAAACTAATGCATGAATGCACGAATTATTTACAAGTATGTTTTTATGCACAATTTACAAATATGATATGACAATTTACATATGAACAATTTATGAATAAAAAGACAAAGATGTACAAATATATCCACAAATAATACACAAAATAAATACATCCACAAATAAAATAAAATGAACAAGTAATATAAGAGTTCGAATTTACATAAACAATATATAAAAATAAAAATTATGAACAAGTATACAAATGAAAATTAAGACAAGTATAATAATTATGAATAAGTATGAAAAATAACAAGTACGTATATACAACATCTATTCACAAAATGAATTAGTACTAACATGAAGCTAAAACTAAAGAAAGTTGGAAAGTAAATATAAATATTTAATTAATTTTTTTAATTAATTAATTTTTTTTTCGGAATTTAAATAATTAAATAAATGAAGAAATTTTATTTTATTTATTATTATTTTTTTACGAATTTGATGTTTTTTTTTTTGAATTTTTAATTACAACAACAAATAAGAATAAATAAAAGTAAAAATAAGGAAAAATGAACATGTACAATATGCATTTATGAACAATTAAAAAGAATGAACAAGAATAATATGACAAGTAAAAGACTTATAAACAATCATAAATGAAAGTTAATTAAGAATAAGTATGTATAAGAATCAACAAGTAAAATAAAAAATGAAAATTACATAAACAGTTATAATATGAACAAGTATATAAAAAAATTATGAACATTTATGAACAAATATAAAAAGAACAGGTAAAGTATGAACATTATAAACTAATGATATAAGAACAAATACAAGAATCAAAATTATAAACAAACATAAAAATAAAAGTTATGAACAAGTATAAAGGTAATATACAAGTATAATATGAACATGCATAAAGATAAACATTAAGAACAAGTGTAATATGTACAAATATAAAAATAAACAAATAATAAGAATGAAAATAAGATGAATAAGTAAAATATAAACAAGTATAAGACTTATAAACAAGTATATTAAAGTTATGAATAAATAAAATATGAATCAAAATAAAATAAAATAAATATATGCAAGTATAATATGCACAATTTATATACATACACCGACATATTAAAAATGATTTTCAATTTCCCCGGCAACGGCTCCAAAAATTGATAAAGTCCAAACTACGCATTAAATTAAACACGTAATTCGGGTGTTATGCAATTTAAACCCTTTTTGTGTAGTTGTAGTATTGGTAAATAGGGATCGTTCTTAACCGGAGAAATTAGGGAACATTAATAATATGTTAGTGAGAAAGAATAATGAATAATCAAAGAATAAAGAATTAAACAATTAAATAATTAAACAATTAAATAATAAAGAATTAAAGAATAAATGAATTAATTAATAAAAGAATTAATGAATTAATGAAATAAAGAATAAAAGAATAAAAGAATAAAGAATTAGATGGGGGGTTTGAAAGATTGTAATCATATAATAAAGAAAGCAAGTAAAAATAATTAAGAACTTAATTCTACTTCTACTTTAACTTTTATGCAAGTGAACTTTCTTCAAACACATATTTTTACCAACACTCTAACATCATGCTCATAGTGAACCAATCACGAAATTCTACCTTAATCATCTCAAATACATGCATACATTTTTCAATATTATAAATGCACCGAACATCGGTCATAAACACCTATGATACAATTCACCTTAAGTTTGTGATTTCAATGTGTGTCAAACATCTAAATCTCTTCAATCCTATTCTAAGTGCACCGAACAGCGGTCATAAACACTTAGCATTAAATTGAAGGTTAAGCACTAAAACATATGAAGTAGATGAAATTCAAAAAGTAAAACACATGGAGATTGTATTCACATTTACAAATGTTAGAAAGAAAATACCAACACATATATTGAATTATAAGTAAAACCAAAAACAATAACAAGAATTTAAGTAAATGGAGAAAAGCTACACTTTCGGAACCCAAGAACAGCTTGTGATTCCGAAAGTGGATGGAAACAATGGAATGTTATTCATAAGGAACACCGAACAGCGGCAAGAACCTTATGAAGATGGAGGATAAAGCAAAAGAATACGAACTTAAATTCTAGAATTATTTCGGAAATACTTGGCCTAGGTATTTCTTAAGGAAAGCATAAAAATGTATTTAAGAGATCTAAAAGAATAATCACAAGAACAAAGTAAAGAAGAAATGAAATTAAGAATTAATATAAATTAAGAACAAGAATTAAAGAAAGCTAATAAAATAAATAATCTAAAAGAAGCTAAAATGATCCCCAAAATTAAAGAAAGAATGAACTAATAGAAGAAAAACTAGAGAGAAAATAATAAAACCTAAACTAAAGAGAGAAACAAAATGGAAAAATGGGGACTCTTTACAAATGAATTTTCCTCCCTATTTATAGGGAGAAAAAGCTAATAAAAAGAAAAGAAAATAAATTAAAATTACAATAAAATAAATAAATAAAAGTGAAATGATGAATAATGATGAATTATGATGATTTTAGGGATGGGTTAAGATTGATTTGTGCTGGAAAAATAAGAGAAATAGCAGTTTTGGAGCTGTTGGGCTGCTGTGCACTGTGCAGGGCAGTTGGGTTGAGGTGGTGGAGCTGCAGCAGGCGTACGGGCCGAGCAGGTGGACAGTGGGCTGCAGGCTTTGCGTGATGGGCTGGGTTAGGTGACTGCAGGCTGAAAGGAGTGGTTGGGCTGTTAGGTTGAAGGATCAGGGCTGGTGAAGGCAAGTGGACTGCAGGCGTGTTGGTTGGCACAGTGGGCAGTAGGTGCAGTGGGCTGTGGGTGCACAGCTGAGTGATGGACGGGCTGCAACAGTGGAGCAGGCTGGGCTGATCTCGCCAGTGGGTCTGGGCATTTGGTGGCTGGCAGCAGGCTTCTGGCGTGATTATGTGGAGCAGTGAGTGCGGGTTATGTGGGCTGTACGGGCCTGAACAGTAGGCTTGTGCAGTTGGTGGCTGGCACAGTGCAGGCGTGCGGGTTGGGGCTTGGAGCGAGCTGGGCCAGGCGGCAGTTGGGTTTTCGCGCAGGTCTGGGCTGCTCCAACTGGGCTGGAGGCTTGATGGACTTGACCTTTGCTGCTGGGCCGAGAATTGTACTGGGCTTGCACAATAAAAATGGGCTCAAATTAAATGTGAAATTGGGCTTACAAAATTAATAATAATAAATATATAATATTCAATCGAATTTCGTCCATAATTTCTTCGTTATAATTCCGATCGGGACGATTCTTTCGCCAAAATGCTCCAAATTACAAGCTTTATTTATTTAAACAAAAATATCACAAAATAAATTATTTTATCTAATTATTTATTATTTTAATATTAAAAGTCAAGTATAAGGGTATAAAATAATATAAAATAATGCTTATTTAACGGCTTATCAAATACCCCCACACTTAAACTTTGCTAGTCCCTAGCAAATACTAAAATTAAAACTACCAATTCAAAACAAGTAAACCCTTAACCATTTGTCTCAATATTTCATTATTATCATGGCATCAAAGATTTTCACTTAAAGCATTTAAGCCTATGGAATTCAAGAGTTAATACATTGTAACAAAATGTTTTAACAAGTACAATAATGAGTAAATATGGTGAAATGGATCTCAACATGAATAAAACAAGTATGAATCAACTCACAAGGACATGCACTCATAAATTCACTCAATTTTGTAAGGGTTTGTGTTTGCACTCAAAATATGTGAGAAAAATTCTCACATAGTAGAAATGAAGTATTTTTGCAAAATCTCAAACAAACACCTCAATATAAAAACAAAACATACTTGCACAAATGAACCAAAACTATAAGCTTACTCAAGTGATTGACTCCACTAATCAAAATTTACCATCTTAAGGATCATAAGGTCTTTACAAAGGTTGTAATGGGGCTAAGTTAGAGGCAATGAATATATAGGACAAGTGGTGCTCAAAATTCCTTCCAAGACTCAAAAGATTCCCAAAACATAACATAACTTCCCGACCTTAGTGCAATGATATCATGAATTCATCCCTTCGAACATAGGCCAAATTTCATCATGTTGGGCCTCGAATTCATTTGAATTTACAAATATAAAGGACTTAACTCAAACATTACATAATCAAACCTTATTACCTTGATAGAAACTCAATACAATTTTTTTTTTCCAATGCCATTTTTTTTTCTTTTTTTTTCCTTTTTTTTTCATTTTCAATTTTTTTTTTTTCATTTATCAAGGTAATAACATGTGTCAATAATACAACAAATTTGAGTAAGTAAATTCATATACATAAAAGTCTTTTCAACATCATCAATTTCTCTTCACACAATCTTTATGTATTCAACCAAGTCATTGGAACAAGGGTGAAAGATGTCTATACTAAGCTCAAGTGTCTAGATAATCATGGTGATGAAAGAAAGGCTTAATGTGGGCTCAAATTGGTTAAAACTAAGGGGGTTGCAACTTGTGCGCACAAAATAAGGAACATGGATGTTTGAATTTGTGGTGTTAACTCTAATGCCTTAATCATTTCCAAAATCAGAGAGTTTATTGACTTAAAAGCTTTGAAAATCACATAGAATAAGTTCTAGTACTCTAGTGGGCCTGGGCATTTGGTGGCTGGCAGCAGGCTTCTGGCGTGATTATGTGGAGCAGTGAGTGCGGGTTATGTGGGCTGTACGGGCCTGAACAGTAGGCTTGTGCAGTTGGTGGCGGGCACAGTGCGGTTGTGCGGGTTGGGGCTTGGAGCGAGCTGGGCCAGGCGGCAGTTGGGTTTTCGCGCAGGTCTGGGCTGCTCCAACTGGGCTGGAGGTATTATGGACATGACCTTTGCTGCTGGGCCGAGAATTGTACTGGGCTTGCACAATAAAAATGGGCTCAAATTAAATGTGAAATTGGGCTTACAAAATTAATAATAATTAATATATAATATTCAATCGAATTTCGTCCATAATTTCTTCGTTATAATTCCGATCGGGACGATTCTTTCGCCAAAATGCTCCAAATTACAAGCTTTATTTATTTAAACAAAAATATCACAAAATAAATTATTTTATCCAGTTATTTATTATTTTAATATTAAAAGTCAAGTATAAGGGTATAAAATAATATAAAATAATGCTTATTTAACGGCCTATCAGTCGACGACTGGAGGAGACCAATCAATAATCTCTTAAGAAGGGTATATATATACCAGTATAATAAAAAAAACATAAAAACGGGACACTCGCCCGATAACACAAAGCAAATGGGCCTCTAGCCCGAACATAGGACTCAACAGGGTCGCTAGGCCGATTCCATAATAACTGGGCATCGAGCGCGAACTCGTAAATCAATGGGGCATTGAGCCCGATATCTCAGGGTCAGTCACGATCCCGATCATAGCGATGCATGCAACCATCAATCGAGGACCGCTCTCAATCCTAGTATGTCGCCGTGAACACATCACTATCGCGACCATCTCGGGCCCATGGTGCACACGTCGCCGATCGATCTTCTAAACCGTCAGCACTCCGAAGTCGAGCCTCCAGTGGCTGCTCGACAACGGGACGTGCATCGTGACCTCTCCGGAAGGAACGCATCCCTATCCGGAGGCGAGTGTCACGTCGTTCGTCACCGTGCACACAACACCCGTCGCGACCACGACTCAGACCCGTGGGTCATCAATAGGGTCTCATGCCCGAGTTAAAACCAAATCCAATTGGTTCTCATGCCCGGTTTTACCTTTCCAAAACCATTTCAGGAAAACCGAACACATATTAAAACATATATGCACTCAAGGCCTCACAAAACACATATTAAAACATATATAAAACATTTACGCATGCATCGATTTCAGTGAACCGTAACTTCACCGTCGAACGCCCGAATTCGACTTGCTGCCTGTCTACGGATTCGTATCGTCGTGATCTACGTCACGGTCCTTGGCCCTCAGCCATCTGACCTCCCGGGTCAAAAATCAACTGTTGGCCCCTATTCACCCAAATTACCTAAATGCCCTTGAACTTTCGATCGTCACAACTTCTTCCACGGAGGTCGGAATCGAACGTGCCATGTGTCTATGAACTCGTGACGTCCCGAACTACGTCACATTCATCGGCCAACGTCCATTTGACCGTCTGAACAAAAAGTCAACATTTTGCCCATTCCAAGGGCAAAATCGTCATTTTCCCTGAATGTCCGTTAATCCTCGTCTAATCCCCGATTAGTCTCGCTAATCCGTCATCAATGCTTAATTAATCCTATTAATTCGGGATGGGACGTTACAATCTTCCCTCCTTCAAGAATTTCGTCCTCAAAATTCAAATTGACCCGATTTCCACGACTAACCATGGAAATTCAATCGTATCCCCGCATACGGCCACTCTCGTGTACAAGTACACGTCCGTCACTACGCCGTACTCGTCGGTACGCACTGTCACCGAAGCTCCCAACCTCCATCTCAACTCTTGCGAAGCCACTTTAATAGGTCAGTTATACAAAGTTGATTCCAGATCCTTATAGTATAACTTCCTAATACGTTCCAACCTACCAGTTACCATCAAGTGGACTTTTTAGTCTGATGGTTCTTCTCATCTGACAATCCGATCCGACAACGAACCTCACTGCTCCCACGGAGCGATACTCAACCTCCGTTACTGTCACTAAGTCCGTGAGCGTATTTTTTTCTAATCGGTAGCGCTCGGCTCCACTGTGCTCCCACTGCACACTCTGATCTCGACTCGCTCTCGAGTCCTCGTATCGTATCTTCCTACTCATCCTGTCGATTCACAAACGACGTCTCGCCCATCCGGTTCTACACCGAACTCCAATCGAATACTTGTCTCAGCAGAAAACAAAAACAGGTACTAGGGTTCCACGGGCCCACACGGCCCTGAGCTCTCAGCTCACCAACTATCTGAACCCTCTTTGTCAACTCCGCTCAAGCACCCAGCATTCGAAGTCTGGTCACTATACCAATATGTCGGAACATATCCGATCATAGTACTCATCAGTCTGATGTTCAATCATATGTCACAAGATAGCCTCAATCCAACACAATCTCTATTCTCAATTCCATCTCGAGGCATCGGCTATTCATCTCTTCCTGATCGATATCCATGTATTGTCCTCATTTCACCTTGATTCCCACTTCCAGACTCTGTCATCTCACCAACTATGCTAAGGAATCCTTAAAAGTTCTATTTTGTTCCTAGCGTAGCATAATTAGCAAGCCAATTCACTCCAATGACGACCAGACCTTGGTCTGAACACCTCACGGTCGTCACAATCACCTATGTTATCTAGATCATCCTCACGTTACTCGATCTGTCTCGTCTTGGTTACTCGCCTGTCACATCACTGGACGTGACACCACGAATCATTTGATCTCCAAGTCAATACAATTGACATCACTATTGACAGGACCCATCCCAATCCCCCGGGATTACCATGGAATGTGCCCTGCTCCCGTCCAACAAGGGGTGTCAGACAAGGGATAACCAACAGTCACTATCCAAACGGGGCTTCCAGAGTGCGCAAGGATCGATGGAGGAGGCGTGCAATGTCCCAGTCTCTGCAGTAGTCTCATCCGTGACCAACCTGAAGGGCATTAAAAACCAAAAGCTGTGAGTGGACGAAAATCATTAAGTTTAGTAAACACAGTTATAAGACATTTATGCCCTCCAATAAAAACGTATGCATGCCACGAAAACCAGTAACCAAAATGTTTGTTCAACCAAGCCATTAGGGCCTTAGCCCAAAAACTGTTAACCTAAAACCAAGTGTGGGAACCCAGCCCAAAACTGTGGAATACCACTACCAGACATATTAAAACCATGTGGGCCACGGCCCAAAGCCATAAACATAAATCCATAAATCCAAAACCATTTAGGGTCCCCGACCCGAATACCATTTCATAACCAATAATCCATTTTTACCACATAACACATATCCAACCGAAAAGCCATTTCATAGATTCATTAATCCATATTTACCATTACAATCACCAGCATCCCAGATGCTTAGCGTCCCAGACTCTTGACGTCCCAGACGTCATATCTCACGGTATAATAAGCTACGCATGCTTCCCGGGGTCTCTCCGGGTCCATATCCTTGACATCACAGATGTCTGATGTCCCAGACGTCAATCATAGCAATCCGGCTTCTGAGTCATTATACGGTCCGGTAACTCCGTACGATGACCCCTCGCAGGCAATGCACCGTGACTTCCCCAGTGTCCCAGACATCTGGAGGAGACCATCATATATCCTTGTATCCAGATGGTATATGGAAAATAGTTTTATTAAATCATTTCACAACATTACAATGGGCCCTGCCCGAAATCTCCATAAAACATCACAATTCCATTTAGGGTCCCTGACCCGAAATCACATTTATTAAACATAGGGTCCCAGACCCGAAATCACATTTATTAACATAGGGTCCCAGACCCGACATCACATTTATAACCCAACTGGGCCTCATGCCCGATTTTGTAACCACTGGGCCCACGACCCGATTTTTTAAACCACTGGGCCCACGGCCCTTATTCGTAAATCAACTAGGCCCCTGGCCCGATAATATAACTCAAATGGGTCTCAGCCCGATTTCGTAACAACGGGGCCCCTAGCCCGATTTTATAAGCAACTGGGCCCCCGACTCGATTTCATTAACTCAAATGGACTCCAAGTCCGAGGTTTCCAAAATAATTGGGCCTCAAGCCCGAGTTCATCTTTCCAATTTCAAAACCATTTCATC
Source organism: Prinsepia uniflora (assembly GCA_032719365.1). Lineage (NCBI taxonomy): Eukaryota > Viridiplantae > Streptophyta > Magnoliopsida > Rosales > Rosaceae > Prinsepia > Prinsepia uniflora. Next base: position 30,729,058 of record CM064868.1, read on the forward strand.
ATATTATATCCAAGTCATAAGTATGGAAAATCCATGTAAAATTGGAAAACCTCGATTTACGTGCAAGCACGTAAATCGCCTCGAAATACGTGAAACTGTATAATTTACCAATATCCAAATCAACATCATAAAATCACAATCATAATCCATATAAAATAGTTAAGCATGCATAGAATTTATAAAACCAAAGTCCACTCACAGACCGTTTAACGGTATGCCTCGATAAGCGTGCCATCGACCCTCCTTGGCCACACCACTATCACCGGGACTCCCAATCCTGTCCAAATCACATTAGAGGGTCACTAACCTCTTCATTAACATCCTATCAAAGTCCCGTAATTTTCCCAAATTTTTAATTATTTTTGAACTCGATTTAAAACCTTCGGACGTCCCGAACAATATCAAGACGGTGTCCGATCGACACGAAACCAATTCCAAAATGTCTATTACATTAAATAGGACAGAAGTCATGTTGAACTCACCTCGAGATTCGTTCCCACGCGCCGTCACGCGCCGCCGTGAGTGGCTGCGCGTGAAACCCACGCGCCTGCTACAATGTCATCGTCCTTACCCGTATGTCTGATAAACGGGTCCTTTTGCCCGCGAGGTGAACCGATTAGTTTTCTATCAATTCAGCCTTAAATTCTTCAATTGAATATTCAAAGCGATTCGTATTAAGTCTAATTAAAGGTGTGTAACGTTGATTACACAAAACCTTACCTAAAATCCATCGATTCCACGATGAACAATGAAGAACACCCGTCACTGTTCCTTCATCGAATTCCGTCAATGGCTGCTGATTTCATCCAATTGTTTCATCCAATTGTTTTACCAAAATGCCCCTCAACTTCTGAACATCATAACTTTCTCCTCGAATGTCGGAATCGAACGTGCCACCTGTCTATGAACTCGTGACGTCCCGAACTGCGTCACGGTCATCGGTCAACGTCCATTTGACCGCCCGATCAAAAAGTCAACATTTTGCCCACGATCGGGGGAAAAACGGTCATTTCGCACATTTGTCCGATTTTGCCCAACTAACCACCGATCAACCTCACTAATCAAGATTAGTCACTAATCTAATTCCGGAATTCGAGACGGGTCGTTACAACTATCGTCTCCTTCCTCATCAATCCACATGAGGAAAGTTGAAGATGATGACATCAAAGTCATCCCATGTCATTCTCTGGCATCCAGCACGATCTGCTAAGGAGCAGAAAATGAAAAGTCTCCTTCACCAGCCTTTAAGTCGAGAGTAGTTGCAACCATGTTGGAAGCATACCTAACCTTTCCAACAATTATTTTTCTTGAGCTAGAAGTGCTTCTTCCCGACTAAGAGTATTCTCTGATACTTACTTTAATGGTTAATCCTTCCCTTCAGGATTAAACACTTCCAGTGATTTCTTCCGGCTTCTCCCCTTGCCGTTCACGTCGGTAACCTAATTCGCACTTCCCAATCCTTATGGGATCCAAAACCAGCACCTAACACTCGTACTGTCCATTCACAACGATCTAAGGACAAGTACCCTAAAACTGGGTACAACCTATACCTCGCCAAACCAGGTATTGGGTATACCTCGCGCTGAGCCACTCGGAAACCTCTCCTTCCCGCTCAGTGCCCACTCAACTCACCTGGCTACCACGCTAGGCACGACTACCAACTCGATCACAACAACTCACTCGGACATCATCCACATGTCTGCAACCAATCCAATTCGCTTATCCGTTTATGCCCGTTTATGCACATCCAAAAGGATGTCAATTCATCCTAATCCGATGTGCCACCAGATTACCAGATCACAACAGACCCCTGTTGTGATCCGCAGACAACTCTCTGTGTCCTGCCCAATCCTCTGGTCACTAATCCTCACTACAATCCTTATGTTGTCCATTCTTTCTGATCAACGACAACTGTCGATCACTACTGTAGTAACCCATTCTATTTCTCACTATCAAATTCTCCTCAAACTAGTGTACACGACACTCAGGAGGTATGGTCAACCGTTGCCAACCAACCATCACCAATTGCCAAGACAAATCTATATTATCCGACGAATCCTTCTCGTCGCGTAATGGTAGAACCTTACCATGAGCACATCACGATTGAGCTATCCTCAGCTGGTGGCTTGTCGTCTACTCTCATTAACGTCATCGCATCGCCGCCACACGAAGTGCCAATTGACCAAACCTAAAACCTCGCTCCTTCCGAGCAATCACCACTTCTCTCTGTTACCTCACAAGGTAATGTGGCACACTGCTCAACTCTGAAGCTCCTCTTCTTCTGTAATCGCACTCAGTCTTGACCGAGCCAACTCCCAAACCACTGCTCATACTATGCGTCACCCACGCATCCTCGTATCCTCGTCACGACTGACGAATCCCATCGTCACAATCGTCACAGCAACCTGAGCCTATCCCACTCGACGAGACTCGACTACGTCCATCGATAGCGGCGTCTGCCACAACCTCGTGTAGACCGATCTTAGAAACACTCTGCTATCGAGACTCCACAACTACGTTGTCAACTCACTGCCGGCACTAACTGCTCACACACAACATCCACCAATTGGTCCACCTCGGAATCCGATTGACAAGCACCACACTCCTGGTAACTAGTCCAACCAATCACCGACTAGGGTTAACACAACCCGGCTGCTCCCTGCAGCATGTCCATCTCAAGTAATCCCTTGCCTCGACTCCAAAGGATCATCGTACTCCGATACTGGTATCCCAACAATCAGTAACTACAACCTGAGGACCTCTTCCTCTCGTAACTTTACGAATCTCAATCGCTGGCCTCCACACGAGCTTGGCCCGATTCCGTGCCTAACAATGCACCACTACTACACGTCGTAATCGCATCCTATCGCGTCACACAACAACTACTCTGGGCATCTCTTGCCAGTCTACATCCCTACACGTGGCATCTCATGCCAAATAGGATCAACTTCCTACTCCAACCAGTCTCAACGAAAGTCCTCGCGCGTCTGGCTGCTCCGAGCAGCACAATATTGATCCTTGCGGTTCTAACATGGACGATCCCAACGTCCGACCTCGACGAAATTCACTATGCTCCGTTCCATATCCGTCTTGAAGCCTCAGCGGTCCCGACTCTCATGTCGTCCTACTGCATCTACTGATCCACTGGATCTCATTCCAGTAACTATGCGGCTCTAAGTCGTCAGATTCGCACGGGGAACGATCCTACTTGAGATTCTGACCTCTCGAAAAACACGGCGTCCTCTGCTAAACTGACCTCACATGATCGCATCGCGTGTCAAACGTACACGAACTAGGGTGGATTCTACAGACTCCTCGTACTAGTACCCTAATTATCAGGTTGATGATAGGCTGTTACGATTGGAGAGACATCACATCCTCGATTGGTGCGCACACTCTGCTCTGATACCAAGCTGACAGGACCCGTCCCAAATCCCTCAGGCTTAGCGTGGGACGTGCTTGCTCCCGTCTGACACGAAGTGTCAGACCAGGGATTCGTGTCAGACCAGGGATATTTCCGTCCTTTGCCCAACCGGAATATTAGAGTACGCCAGGATTCGAAGCAGGAATGCGATGTCTCGTTTCTGCTACAGCCGCGTCCGCGATCAACCTGAAGGGCATGCAAAACACAAAAGCTGCGAGTGGACAAAACAAATATTTTATAAAACATTTTCATAAAAGACCTTTATGCCCTTCAATAAAAACATATGCATGCATTCAAAAACCATTTCTAGGGTTCATGTCCGGTTCCCATAAATCGTCGTGAACCATCAAACCATTTGGGCTTTAGGCCGAAATCCGTCAATCAATACATGGGACATCCTCCCAAACCAAAACACGTGGGAACTCGTCCCAAAACCAACTCATAAGGTTCTCAGCCCAAATCCAATATGCGTGGGTCTCAGCCCAACGCCATCTCAATAAAATCTCATGCACATATACATATATACATATATAACCCATTATAGGCACTTCCGGAGAAGATGCGAACTCGGGGCACACAGCCTGTCAGGGCCCACCTCTAATCCCCCAGGATTAGGGACTAAACCCTGCTCCCGTCTGACAACCCCAAAATCGAAAGACTGAAATAACCTCACGAAAACCACAAATTACATTGTCAAACGCAGGAGAATTTAAAACACAACAAGTCAACCGTTATACAGAGTATAGTACCAACTAAGTAAAACAAACCGATATACAGAATATACGCACAACGGAAAAATTAAATCACTCAGGGAAAACTCTCGAGTACTCTATGCCTCCGACGCTGCCTCAACGTCAACCCCCGCGCTAGCTCCACGACCTGGAGGGCAATTAAAAACCAGAAAAGTGTGAGTGGACCAAACGAATAAAAGTTTCGAAAACCATTTCATAAGCAAATTAGGGTTTTAGCCCTCCGTTTTGAAAACATACATGCATAACCCATTAGCTGAAAACAGTTATAAATCACATAAGGATCGTCATAAAAACAGTTGCAGAATCAGCATAAAAACAGTTATAGAAATCACATCATAAGCATCATAAACCCGTATCATAAAACATAGATACCAAGCAATCATTAGCTGATCAAACCTGCTGGACCTATCCGAGTCTTTAAACTCCGAGTCTTTAAACTCAACAGGCCTACGGGGGAAATATCAGTATATCCAAGTCTTTAAACTCCGAGTCTTTAAACTCAATCCGGGTCTTTAAACCCAATCCGGGCCCGTCCCCCGTCAATCATAATATCCGGGTCTTTAAACCCAATAACCAGATCCAACAAATCCAATCCAAAACCATTTGAAAACCATTTCTAAATTCGTATCCAAACCCGAATCCGAAATCACTGGTCTGATGCCCTCCCGGCATCCCGAACCGTCATTTTGAACCCAAATCCGGAATTCCACTGTTCAACTTTAAAACCAAATCTCGCTTTCCGAAATCCAATTCTAAAACCGAAAACCCTTTATCATCGAAATCATGTTCCAAAACCCATTTATAATCGTTGAAAACCACTTATCGTTTGAAATCCCAAAATCATAGCATCACAGCCAGAAATCAAACCTTTCTCGTAAAACGTGCCGAAAACTATACTTTATCGAAAAACGTGCAATTATGTAAAACCAACATAGCATATTCAACAATCATGAAATCACATGTAAAACTATAAAACAAGTAGTTAAAAGCAGTTATGCATGCTCAGTTATAGAGAAGGGGTCCACTCACAGATATCGGGCACGTCACTCGCGTCCCGTACGTTCTGCACGTTCCTCGACCTCCTCTGGGATTCCCGATCCTGTCAACAGTCACCAATATACGTCACTAACACGTTAACGAAAGTCCTCCTAATTTTTCCCAATTTTCCCGAACTTCGAACATACGTAAAAGGAAACCCTAGAACTTCGATCCCACGGAACTAACTCAAATCAACGTCCGATTAACCCGAACCTATCCCAAAAGATTCGTTACAACATCTAGACCAAAAACCTAGTTGGAAGTTTCCCCAGAAAACGTCGCACGCGCCTCCACACGCCGCCCAAATTGGCTGCGCGTGGGCCTCACGCGCCTGCATAGTCACTGTTCATCTTCAACCTTCGAACCCGTGCACTGTTCCAGACTGGCGTGGCCGGTTCTCAGCCATCCACCGTCCGTTTTCCTCCCTCTTTCCACCATTCTCTTCGTCCTCTACCTAGTAATCCATTCCCCCATCCAATCACTACAACACGACCCCTAAGCTGTCTCCCCAAGCTCGAAACCAAACCCGTTCAACTGCCCTGTTTGCACTCCCAGCCACCCGTGTCACCCCCCATCACGGTTTCAAACCCTAGAACTTCCTAGGACCTTACTGAGTTCACTAGAACTCACCAAACACATCGACTCAACCCCTACCTTCACGACTTTCAGTTTGAAATTTACAGAAAAACAGAGCATCTAAACAGGTGGAAGAAATTACCTGTGCTCAGGCCGCCGCCGTGAGCCCTGCTGGGTCTGTTCGACTCCCCTCCGTCCTATCAACGTCACCACAGGTTCAATTGATGGCTTAGTCACGAGAAGTGCACAACCGTGCACGGTGGTTCTCTGGTTCTATCCTCCCTGTTTTCCTGAGAATTCACCCTCTTCTCACACACCCATACTCACACGAGCTGCCCTTACAACTCACTCACTACCTCTCTCTTGATCTCGAGTCACTCACTCACTCACCAGAACACACAAACACACACGGCCAACACTCAATTTTCTCTCAATCTCACCCTCTGTTTCTCTCTTCGAACACGGCTACACAAGCACGACTACACATCCCAAGTAATTTGAACCGTGCAAAGTTGTAAAAACCTCTAGCTCCTTGCCATATGTCACCATCCTATAGCCCCTCTCACAAAATATTCAATCTCCACTGTACACTTGTCCTCATCAGCTTGCACAAATCCCAATGCACCCAAAATGACCAAAATGCCCCTATGAGTTAAAATTACTGTTTTGCCCTTGCCGTTCTAGACCCGTATCTTGCCCGTCCAATGTCCGATGAAGACATGCCGCCTGTCGTTGGATTCAGGACGACGAGATCTACCTAACGGTCCTCGGTCTATGTGTCAAAACCCGATTGTAATGACCCGTCCTGAATTCCGGGATTAGATTAGTCACTAATCTTGATTACTGAGGTTGAACGGTGGTTAGTAGGGCGAAATCGGACAAAATGTGCAAAATGACCGTTTTGCCCTGTGTCGTGGGCAAAATTTTGACTTTTGATCGGGCGGTCAAATGGACTTTGACCAATGACCGTGACGTAGTTCGGGACGTCACGAGTTCATAGACAGGCGGCACGTTCGATTCCGACATCTGAGGAGAAAGTTATGATGTTCGGAAGTTGAGGGGTATTTTGGTAATTTTGGTCAATTGGGGTCAAATGTTGACTTTTTGACCGGGAGGTCCGAGGGACGAGGGCCAAGGGCCAAGGACCGTTACGTAGGTCTCGTCGATCCCAATCCAATGACAGGCGGCATGCCGAAATCGGAGTTCCGACGACGAAGTTATGGTCAAGGAAACTAATTTACGAACCGAGGCTCGGATTAAAATAATAATATAATAATAAATAGTAACCGATGACTGTGCACATCCGGATGAGTGACAAGTGTCACCCATCCCCTGAAATCTGATCCATGTTTCCCTCCCAACACCATCATTACAACATCATCATTTATCCTTCATCATTTCCTGCATTTTCTCCTCCATTTCCTCTTCTTTGTTTTTCTTACCCGTGAGCATTGAGCAGCAGAATTGGGAGAATTGAGCTCTCTTTCACAATCAGCTGTGAGGGGGAAATTGTGAGCTTTGGGAGACAGATTGAACTAGGGAATTACGGGGACAAATGGGGAACTAGAAATCAAAGATCGAAATTTGGGGTTTGAAAGGAAAAATTCGAAATTAAATCCTACGGCCGTGAGGATCAAATTGGAGCTCACATTCAGCTTCCTGGGATCACAACGATCAGAATCGTCGAAAGAACGAAGGAAATTGGCAACGTATTGGCTTTGAACACACTTGGTGACAGAGGAGGAAATTCGACCTTGAGTCGTGGAGTTTGAGGCTTCGAATGATTCAATTGACGTGGGGAAACTACTTCTCATGATCCCACGATGCTTCTGGGTTCATCAATTGAAGGAAAACGCTGGAGATTGACGGACTTCCATGGTTGCACAGTGACGGCTATCGAGCTTGAGTCGTGGAGATTGAGCAATGGATTGATGAAATTGAGTTGGGGGAAGTGTTTAACGGAGTCCACTGATGCTTCTGGTTGCATCAATTTAAGGAAATCGATCGAAATTGAAGGAATTCCATGAACGAACAGTAACCGGGTGTTCTTGGTCTTCATCATCGAATCGTGAGGTTTGGAGTATGTAATCGTGTAATTGTGATTGCAGACCTTTAATTAAACTTATAACTAAGCTAATTGAATGATCAATTGATGTAATTAAGGCTGAATTGATAGGATTGGAACCGAGTCGTATCGCGGGCAAATTGGACCCGTTTACCAGAGATACGGGTTAGATGGTGACACTGTAGCAGGCGCGTGGATTTCACGCGCAGCCACTCACGGCGGCGCGTGATGGCGCGTGAGCATGAATCTCGAGGTGAGGTCAACATGAATTCTGTCCTATTTAATGTAACGAACATTTTGGGATTGGTTTCGTGTCGATCGGACACCGTTTCGATATTGTTCGGGATGTCCGAAGGTTTTAAATCAAGTTTAAAAATAGTTAAAAATTCGGGAAAACTACGGGACTTTGATAGGATGTTAATGTGGAGGATAGTAACCCTCTAATGTGATTTGGATAGGATTGGGAGTCCCGGTGATAGTGGTGAGGCCCGGGAGGGCCGGTGGCACGCGTATCGAGGCATACCGTTAAAACGGTCTTAGAGTGGACTTTGGTTTTATAAATTCTATGCATGCCTAACTGTTTTATATGGATTGTGATTTTGATTATATGATGTTGATTTGGTTATTGGTAAATTGTACGGTTTCACGTATTTCGAGGCGATTTACGTGCTTGCACGTAAATCGAGATTTCCCAGTTTTACATGGATTTTCCATATTTATGACTTGGATATAATATGATGAAATGGTTTTGAAATTGGAAATATAAACTCGGGCTTGAGGCCCACTTGTTTTGGAAATTTCGGACTAGGAGTCCATTTGAGTACGTAATCGGGCCGGGGGCCCAGTTGGTTAATGAAATCGGGCCAGGGGCCCAGTTGATATGAAATCGGGCTGAGACCCATTTGAGTTATGTTATCGGGCCAGGGGCCAGTTGATTTATGAATTCGGGCCATGGGCCCAGTGGGTTTATAAGTCGGGCTGCGGGCCCAGTTGGTTTACAAATCGGGTCGTGAGCCTAGTGGTTCATAAAATCGGGCATGAGGCCCAGTTAGATTATAAATGTGATTTCGGGTCAGGGACCCTATGTTTAATAATTGTGATTTTGGGTCAGGGACCCTAAATGGAATTATGTTGTTTTATGGAAATTTCGGGCAGGGCCAATTGTAATGATGTGAAAAAAGGGAATAAATAAAACTGTTTTCCATATACCATCTGGATACAAGGATATATGATGGTCTCCTCCAGATGTCTGGGACACTGGGGAAGTCACGGTGCATTGCCTGCGAGGGGTCATTGTACGGAGCAGCCGGACCGTATGATGACTCAGGAGCAGGATTGCTATGATTAACGTCAGGGACGTCAGACATCAGGAATGTAAGATATATGGACCCGGAGAGACCCCGGGCAGCACGCGTAGCTTATTAAACCGTGAGATATGACGTCAGGGACGTCTAGCGTCTGGGACGCTAAGCATCTGGGATGCTGGTGATGGTGATGGTAATGGTAAAATATGGATTAATGAATCTATCAAATGGCTTTTCGGTTGGATATGTGTTATGTGGTAAAAATGGATTATTGGTTATAAAATGGTATGTCGAGTCGGGGACCCTAAATGGTTTTGGATTTATGGATTTATATTTATGGCTTTGGGCGGTGGCCCACATAGATTTAATATGTTTGGTGGTGGTATTCCACAGTTTTGGGCTGAGTTCCCACACTTGGTTTTTGGTTAACAGTTTTTGGGCTAAGGCCCTAATGGCTTGGTTGAGCAAACGTTTTGGTTACTTGTTTTCGTGGCATGCATACGTTTTTATTGGAGGGCATAAATGTCTTATAAATGTGTTTAATAAACTTATTGGTTTTTGTCCACTCACAGCTTTTGGTTTTAATGTCCTTCAGGTTGATTACGGGTGCGATTGCAGCAGAGAGTGGGACATTGCACACCTCCTCCATCGATCCTTGCGCACTCTGGATGCCCCGTTTGGGCAGTGGCTCTTGGTTATCCCTTGTCTGACACCCCTTGTTGGACGGGAAAAGGGCACGTTCCACGGTAATCCCGGGGGGGATTGGGATGGGTCCTGTCAACTTGGTATCAGAGCACGGTTGCTCTTTTGTGCGCGCAGGTCGAGTATGTGATGTCTCTTTGGGCTGCAGTTCGTTATCAACCTGATAGACAGTTTTGGGTTTTAATCGCGGATTGAGTGTGGTTGGCCCGATACGCCGTGCATTAATGTGATTCGACCCAAGTGGGGTTGATTGTGATGAACTGGTATTTTGGGACCGTCGGTTCGGTTATGTAATATTAAATTGTTGTGCTGATAGGTGCAGCCAGGTTCGGGGAACCTCATTTGAGTAATGGTCTAAAATGTGAACCCTAGTGGTGGTTGCTGTGTGAGAGATGTTGGTACATCGGAGTTGGCCGATGACCTTAGTGGTGGAACCCACGTTGATGGGATGGTAGGATTGGGTTTGACGTCTATACGATGTCAGGACCGCGGGGTCGGTCAGGTTGTGAGTTTTATATTACGGAAAGTGGTTGGGTTCGGTTGAACCATAGGGTGTTATTGTGGAACCCTAGTATATGATGGATTCAAAAGGTAAACCTTAATTGTGACTAGTGGATGAGAGCTTGTGCTGCGAAGATCGGCTGAGGTCACGGAAGACCATGTGGATGGCTCTGGTGAGTCTAGTCAGAACTATGGGATCCGATCTACGGATACGGTTCTGAGATAAATTATGGAATCCCGTGTCGGATCGGGTATTAGTGTGAGGTATGGATGCGGATCTCGATAGCAATGACAGTTAGTCGGAAGCCATATGGAGATGACTGGCTATCGAGGGTAATTAGTGTGGTTATAATACTTGGGGATCAGGGGACGTTCAGGGAACGTTCATTTTCCTGATGTGGATTGTCAGAGTGGTGGTACCCATAGTCGTGAGGTACGGGATCGTCGTTCGGTATGAACGAAGATCCAGGGTTGTCGTATTTGCACACGGTCTGCAAGTATGGATGCTTGTATGTTGGTACTTTTGTGCCGATGCTAGTATGGATGCCTGTGTGCTGATACTAGTATTGTTGATAGTGTGTTGGTACTGGTACTAGCTCTGGTGCTAGTGTCGGTGATGGTGTTGACGACGAGCCACGAGTTGGGGTGTGACTCCGTCATGATGAACATAGGTTTGGTCTTTGAGATTCGGTAGTGGTTGCGTGATGGACTGGATGGGATCCAGTTGAGATTGTGATGTGTTGGGATTAGTCCCGGCAGAGGTAAAATGACAAGTGACGAGTGGATTTAGGGAGTTGTTGGCAACTTCAAAATTGGTGTGATTTTATGTTTTTATTATAGATGTGGAATTTTGTAATTGAGAACTTGGAAAAAACCGAGTGTTGAACCTGTAAAGGTTGCGATGTGCGATCGGAACAATGACGGATTGATTGTGGACACGGGGTTGTCCAAGTGAGTTGAGGAGGTAGGAAGTCTAGTGGTTGGACTTGACATCTCGTTGGGAGCATGTCTGTTTCCAACATGGTTGGAACCTCATCTTCGAGGAGAGTTATGATTGGGGAACGAGAGTGGTGCTCGTTTTGGTGATTGGTATTCCGAAGTCATTAGGGTTGACTTCTTGTTTTCTGCCCTGGCAGACATTGACTGTAGTTACCAGTACGTTGAGCGTGTATTGGTTGGTGAGCCCATGTGTGTTGTGGGGTCATCAGGGGGAGTTGCGTATTCAAAATTAGGTAAACGAGATTTCTCATTTTCTGCTTGGTGGCAAAGGATGTTGTGAGTGCCGCGAGTTTTGTTTGCATCCACGTAGGATGAGTACTGGTGTCATTGTTTTGGATCATCCTTGGTTTTTCCTAGGTGGAATGACAAGGATCGATACGAACTTGGGTATGTGAGTCGTAAATGACGGGGTTGAACTTCTTTTTGAAGTGGAGCCGTATGGTATCTTACTCGAGTGAGTAGGTTTCCGACTGGTCGGACTTTGTCAACCTTAGACGTGTGGAGGTTGGATTGCCTTCCCTATGAAGTCAATTGGAGGTATTGAACGGGTAACCGATAGGTTCGGTTTTGGTGTGTCTTGGTAAATGTGAACGAGATTTCGGAATTTGGAATCGAATTTCTGGGTGACGATTCAGGATTCGATTTTGGAACTTGAAAGTATATTTCTGGATTTGGGTACGGAATGGTTATTCCAAATTCTAGCTTATGGAATAATGATTTCGGATTCGGATTTGGAAATGAATTAAAAATTTGATGTCTGGGCTTGGATCCGGGATTTCTTACGAAATTGCGGATTCGGATTCGGAATTGGAACTAAATGATGGGTGGAGTTTCGTTTTGTCTCATGCTGGATTGGGCAAATGTACTCCATTATTGGAACGTGTTTGGCTACGACCTAGGTGGTTGTAGTCTAGTCGATGGGTTATACCCGAGGTGTGTCGGTGAGCGCGTTGGTAGTCGGATTGGTTCCGATACCACTGGATTAGTCGTGGACCGGACATTACTATGCAATGGGTCATGGTATTTCCGATGTGTTTAATTACACACGAGTCGGGTGAAAATGTCGGTAAGGGTATATTTAAGTCAAGTAAGTTGGTGGCTTGTGTAGCCACGAGTGAGTCTAGTGTCAGTTTTCGACTGACAACAATTGTGTGGTGACGGATTGTTAGGATGTGTCAACATAGATTGTTGAGTGGGGTTAGTTGACTCCTAGTGGGAGTAAATACAAGGATAGATTGGTGAGTGGGAAAGGAACCGTAGAGTTGTTGCGTCAACGAAAGGGTAGATTGAACAAGTGGTGTCAAATTCGAAACAAGTAGTTTCAGTCGTTCGACGGGGGTCGAATGTAGTCAATGCGTTTTGCGTACTAGTGGTACGTTTTGGGTGCAGACAAGTTTTGTCTGATTAGTTGGTGTACAGGTGTACACGTGTGACAAGGTCGATTCCACTTTCCACGGGGTGTTTGTGGAATCAGGGTAGTCGAGTTTCGAGAATGAAACTAATTAAGGAGGGAAGTACGTTCGAGATTAGATCAGTTGGAATTTCGAGGACGAAATTAATTAAGGAGGGAAGATTGTAACGACCCGTCACCGAATTCCAGGATTAGATTAGTCACTAATCTTGATTAGTGAGGTTGAACGGTGGTTAGTAGGGCGGAATCGGACAAAATGTGCAAAATGACCGTTTTACCCTTGGTCGTGAGCAAAATGTTGAATTTTTGATCGGGCGGTCAAATGGACTTTGACCGATGACCGTGACGTAGTTCGTGACGTCACGAGTTCATAGACAGGCGGCACGTTCGATTCCGACATCCGAGGAGAAAGTTATGATGTTCGGAAGTTTAGGGGTATTTTGGTAATGTTGGTCAATTGGGGTCAAATGTTGACTTTTTAACCGGGAGGTCCGATGGATGAGGGCCAAGGACCGTTACGTAGGTCTCGTCGATACGAATCCAATGACAGGCGGCATGCCGAAATCGGAGTTCCGACGACGAAGTTATGGTCAAGGAAACGAATTTACGAACCGAGGCTCGGATTAAAATAATAATATAATAATAAATAGTAACCGATGACTGTGCACATCCGGATGAGTGACAAGTGTCACCCATCCCCTGAAATCCGATCCATGTTTCCCTCCCAACACCATCATTACAACATCATCATTTATCCTTCATCATTTCCTCCATTTTCTCCTCCATTTCCTCTTCTTTGTTTTTCTTACCCGTGAGCATTGAGCAGCAGAATTGGGAGAATTGAGCTCCCTTTCACAATCAGCTGTGAGGGGGAAATTGTGAGCTTTGGGAGACAGATTGAACTATGGAATTACGGGGACAAATGGGGAACTAGAAATCAAAGATCGAAATTTGGGGTTTGAGAGGGAAAATTCGAAATTAAATCCTAAGGCCGTGAGGATCAAATTGGAGCTCACATTCAGCTTCCTGGGATCACAACGATCAGAATCGTCGAAAGAACGAAGGAAATTGGCAACGTATTGGCTCTGAACACACTTGGTGACAGAGGAGGAAATTCGACCTTGAGTCGTGGAGTTTGAGGCTTCGAATGATTCAATTGACGTGGGGAAACTACTTCTCATGATCCCACGATGCTTCTGGGTTCATCAATTGAAGGAAAACGCTGGAGATTGACGGACTTCCATGGTTGCACAGTGACGGCTATCGAGCTTGAGTCGTGGAGATTGAGCAATGGATTGATGAAATTGAGTTGGGGGAAGTGTTTAACGGAGTCCACTGATGCTTCTGGTTGCAACAATTTAAGGAAATCGATCGAAATTGGAGGAATTCCATGAACGAACAGTAACCGGGTGTTCTTGGTCTTCATCATCGAATCGTGAGGTTTGGAGTATGTAATCGTGTAATTGTGATTGCAGACCTTTAATTAAACTTATAACTAAGCTAATTGAATGATCAATTGATGTAATTAAGGCTGAATTGATAGGATTGGAACCGGGTCGTATCGCGGGCAAATTGGACCCGTTTACCAGAGATACGGGTTAGATGGTGACACTGTAGCAGGCGCGTGGGTTTCACGCGCAGCCACTCACGGCGGCGCGTGACGGCGCGTGGGCATGAATCTCGAGGTGAGGTCAACATGACTTCTGTCCTATTTAATGTAACGAACATTTTGGGATTGGTTTCGTGTCGATCGGACACCGTTTCGATATTGTTCGGGATGTCCGAAGGTTTTAAATCAAGTTTAAAAATAGTTAAAAATTCGGGAAAATTACGGGACTTTGATAGGATGTTAATGTGGAGGTTAGTAACCCCTCTAATATGATTTGGACAGGATTGGGAGTCCCGGTGATAGTGGTGAGGCCCGGGAGGGCCGGTGGCACGCGTATCGAGGCATACCGTTAAAACGGTCTTAGAGTGGACTTTGGTTTTATAAATTCTATGCATGCCTAACTGTTTTATATGGATTGTGATTGTGATTGTATGATGTTGATTTTGTTATTGGTAAATTGTACGGTTTCACGTATTTCGAGGCGATTTACGTGCTTGCACGTATTTCTAGGTTTCCAGTTTTACATGGATTTTCCATATTTATGACTTGGATATAATATGATGAAATGGTTTTGAAATTGGAAATATAAACTCGGGCTTGAGGCCCACTTGTTTTGGAAATTTCGGACTAGGAGTCCATTTGAGTACGTAATCGGGCCGGGGGCCCAGTTGGTTAATGAAATCGGGCCAGGGGCCCAGTTGATATGAAATCGGGCTGAGACCCATTTGAGTTATGTTATCGGGCCAGGGGCCCAGTTGATTTAAGAATTCGGGCCATGGGCCCAGTGGGTTTATAAGTCGGGCTGCGGGCCCAGTTGGTTTACAAATCGGGTCGTGGGCCCAGTGGTTCATAAAATCGGGCATGAGGCCCAGTTAGATTATAAATGTGATTTCGGGTCAGGGACCCTATGTTTAATAATTGTGATTTTGGGTCAGGGACCCTAAATTGAATTATGTTGTTTTATGGAAATTTCGGGCAGGGTCCAATTGTAATGATGTGAAAAAAAAGGAATAAATAAAACTGTTTTCCATATACCATCTGGATACAAGGATATATGATGGTCTCCTCCAGATGTCTGGGACACTGGGGAAGTCACGGTGCATTGCCTGCGAGGGGTCATTGTACGGAGCAGCCGGACCGTATGATGACTCAGGAGCAGGATTGCTATGATTAACGTCAGGGACGTCAGACATCAGGAATGTAAGATATATGGACCCGGAGAGACCCCCGGGCAGCACGCGTAGCTTATTAAACCGTGAGATATGACGTCAGGGACGTCTAGCGTCTGGGACGCTAAGCATCTGGGATGCTGGTGATGGTGATGGTAATGGTAAAATATGGATTAATGAATCTATCAAATGGCTTTTCGGTTGGATATGTGTTATGTGGTAAAAATGGATTATTGGTTATAAAATGGTATGTCGAGTCGGGGACCCTAAATGGTTTTGGATTTATGGATTTATATTTATGGCTTCGGGCGGTGGCCCACATAGATTTAATATGTCTGGTGGTGGTATTCCACAGTTTTGGGTTGAGTTCCCACACTTGGTTTTTGGTTAACGGTTTTTGGGTTAAGGCCCTAATGGCTCGGTTGAGCAAACGTTTTGGTAACTGGTTTTTGTGGCATGCATACGTTTTTATTGGAGGGCATAAATGTCTTATAAATGTGTTTAATAAACTTATTGGTTTTTTTCCGCTCACAGCTTTTGGTTTTAATGCCCTTCAAGTTGATTACGGGTGCGATTGCAGCAGAGACTGGGACATTGCACACCCCCTCCATCGATCCTTGCGCACTCTGGATGCCCCGTTTGGGCAGTGGCTCTTGGTTATCCCTTGTCTGACACCCCTTGTTGGACGGGAGCAGGGCACGTTCCACGGTAATCCCGGGGGGATTGGGATGGGTCCTGTCACGATCGTACGAAAAGTCAACTTTTCCCCCTATTTTATCCAAATTACGGTAATGCCCTCAACCTTACGAACATCATAACTTCCTCCTCGGATGTCGGAATCAGGCGTGCCACCTGTCTACGGACTCGTGACGTCCCCGAACTATGTCACGGTCATCGGTCAATGCCCAATTGACCCCCCGAACTCAAAGTCAACATTTTACCCAAACTAGGGGCAAAATCGTCATTCAACGCTAACGGCCCAACTAAACACCGATTAGGCTCACTAATCCGTTACTCATCACTTTACTAATCCCAGTTCTCGGAACGGGTCTTTACACAGCCCCTAGGGAACACATCCCCGATATAGTCACGATGTCTCTATATATATAAGTATGCATACTACTCGGGGTCTCACTCCGAGTCTTCTCCAAGGAATTCTCCATCTGGGAGGCTCATCTTCGGACCTAGTCCGATCATCTCTCCGAAATCTGGTCCGGGACCACAATATAACGCCCACTCCGGGAACGGAATCCCTATGGGGATACCCACTCTCGTCTGTGGATCGTGACTCTCCAGGTCGACGACTAGAGGAGACCGATCAATAATCTCGTATAAAACCATAAAAATAGGGCTCACGCCCGATAACACAAGGAAAATGGGCCTCTAGCCCGAACATAGGACTCAACAGGACCTTTAGTTTGATTTCACAATAACTGGACATCGAACCCGAACTCGTAAATCAACTGGTCATTGAGCCCGATATCTCAGGGTCAGTCACGATCCCGATCATATCGATATGTGCAATCATCAATCCAGAACCGCTCTCAATCCTGGTACGTCGCCGTGAACACATCACTTTCGCGATAATCTCGAGACCAAGGTACACACATCGCCGATCGATCCTCTAAACCGTCAGCACTAAGAAGTCAAGCCTCCATTGGCTGCTCGACAACGGGACGTGCATCGTGATCTCTCTGCAAGGAACGCATCCCAATCCGGAGGCGAGCGTCACGTCATCCGTTGCTGTGCACGCAGCACAAAATGCACTCATGGCATCACAAAACACATATTAAAACATATATAAAACATTTATGCATGCATCGATTTCAGAAAGAAAGTCCACTCACAGATGTCCGCGCTGCCGCCTCGATACACATGTAATACAGCTCTCCCGGGTCAATCGTCGTCACCGGGACTTCCAAACCTGTCCAAATCACTTTATACGGTTACTAACTACTTAATTAACCCCTCACTAAAGCCCCCTAATTTTTCGGGATTTTTAACTATTTTTAAAAGCACACCGAAACCTTCAGATAACCCGAACTATATCGAGACGATGTCCGATCGGCTCGAGACCAGTCCCAAAATGTTCGTTACATCGAATAGATGATTTCACATGTTGGAACCACCCCCAAATTCCTCATCACATGCCCTCATGCACCTTGGGATTTCAATGCGCGTGGGCCTCACGGGCCACGCTACAATGTCATCCCCTGCCTTCAACCGACCGGTCCGGTACGGTTTTTCCTGCAACTTGGACCCGCATGACCGGTCCAGGTCCATTCCCGGTCCAGTTTTCACCCGTTTTACTCCTATTGATCCTATTCTTCCTTATTTAATCCTAGGAACCTAAATCCATTAACAAAAACGTCTAAAACCTATAAAATCCAATCGGTCCAAATCTTCCCCACGGTTCAAAGTTTCTAAAACTCACCCCAGTGTTCCTCAACGTCTAACCTCTCTCAAAACCATCCTATTAACCTCCTAACAACCTATTTAATTTATTGAAACCATCCAGCGGAATCTGGTCCGGGACCACATCATAACGCTCACTCCTGGAACGGGATCCCTATGGGGAAACCCATTATGGTTTGTGGATCGTGACTCTCCAGGTCGACGACTGGAGGAGACCAATCAATAATCTCGTAAGGAGGGTATATACATACTAGTATAATAAAAAACCATAAAAACGGGACACTCGCCTGATAACACAAAGCAAATGGGCCTCTAGCCCGAACATAGGACTCAACAGGGTCGCTAGCCCGATTCCATAATAACTGGGCATCGAGCGCGAACTCATAAATCAATGGGGCATCGAGCCCGATCTCTCAGGGTCAGTCACGATCCCGATCATAACGATGCATGCAACCATCAATCCAGGACCGCTCTCAATCCTGGTATGTCGCCGTGAACACATCACTGTCGCGACCATCTCGGGACCATGGTGCACACGTCGCTTATCGATCCTCTAAATCATCAGCACTCCGAAGTCGAGCCTCCAGTGGCTGCTTGACAACGGGACGTGCATCGTGACCTCTCCGGAAGGAACGCATCACAATCCGGAGGCGAGGGTCACCTCGTCAGTCACCGTGCACACAACACCCATCGCGACCACGACTTAGACCCGTGGGTCATCAATAGGGTCTCATGCCTGAGTCAAAACAAATACCAATTGGGTCTCATTCCCGATTTTACCTTTCCAAAACCATTTGAGGAAAATCTAAAGCACGTATAAAACTCAAAAACCTCGAAGTACGCGCCCATACGTAAACACACACCAAAATGCACTAAAGGCACCCCAAAACACATATTAAAACATATATAAAACATTTATGCATGCATCGATTTTAGAAAGAAAGTCCACTCACAGACCATCCGCGCTGCCGCCTCGATACGTGTGCAATACGGCTCTCCCGAGTCAATCGTCATCTCCGGGACTTCCAAACCTATCCAAATCACTTTAGAGGGTTACTAACTACTTAATTAACCCCTCACTAAATCTCCCTAATTTTTCGGGATTTTTAAATATTTTTAAACGCGCACCGAAACATTCGAACAGCCCGAACTATATCGAGACAATGTCCGATTGACTCGAAACCAGTCCCAAAATGTTCGTTACATCGAATAGATGATTTGACATTTTGGAAATTTCCCCAGAATCCTAAGAACGCGCCGCCACGTGCCATCACTGTAAACCGTCTCCTTTCTCGGTCAGGCCAGTCCGAACCGGCTGGCCCGGTTCGAATCTGCAACTGGACCGGCGTGACAGATCCAGACTCCCACACTGTTCATTTTTCGACATTTTCTTCCCTAATTGATCCTACCCTTCATATTTTGGTCCTAGGAACCTAAACCTATGAACCAACACTCCTAAATCCTTCAAAACCCGACCGGTTCAACTTGGTTTTCACGGTCCAGTTTTCCAAACTCCTCCCCCACGGTTTCTCAACCTCCAATCACCCTAAAAAACCTCCTAACACAACCCTAGTAACTCAACAAACCCATTACAATCACCCGAAATGGTCCATAACGTTTGAAATGGAAAATGGAAGAAAATCGGGCAAACCGATTACCTTGGTTCGAGTTGGCCTCTGCCATCCACGGCAGTGCTCCCTTGGCCTGCCACCACCTCCATCTGGTCCTCACATCCCTTTCTGGCCTCTCGGTCATGATCGAACGGTCAAGGATTTGGATTTGGGGTGGATATTTGATCAGGTTTGATGGATGGGGAAAATGATCGAACAATGAAAGAGGAAGGGATATGCATGACCGTGTTTAGGGTGGGCAATGGATGGGTGACACTCGTCACTCATCCATTGGGCCTGTCCAAAAAGCTAGGCCCCACTTGCTGCCAAATTGTCCCCGTCTCGTAAAACGTGCAATAGTTTCCTCGAACTTCTGTGAACCATAACTTCGTCGTCGAACGTCCGAATTCGACGTGTCGCCTGTTTACGAAGTCGTATTGTCTTTATCTACATAACGATCTTTGGCCCTTGGCCATTTAACCTCCCGGGTCAAAAGTCAACCGTTGGCCCCTATTCAACCAAATTACCAAAACACTCTCGAACTTCTGAACGTCACAACTTCTTCCTCGAATGTTAGAATCGAGCGTGCCACCTGTCTATGAACTCGTGACATCTCGAACTACGTCACGGTCACTGGTCAAAGTCTATTTGACCGTCTTAATGAAAAGTCAACTTTTACCCATTCCAGGGGCAAAATCATCATATCGCACCGAACGTCCACTAATCCTCGTCTAATCCCTGATTAGCCTTCGATTAGCAAGGCTAATCCGTCATTAATCCTTAATTAATCCCGCTAATTTGGGACGGGTCGTTACAGGAAGTCTAGGGGTTTTGTAGACCATCTGCACACTAATTAATTACCATTACTGGTGGAACTGTGGGGCGCAAGAGTTGTTCTTGGAAAGGATAACTAGGGAGCCTTATTTACCAATTTCCTTGTGAGGCATGTTCATTGCGATTGGGTTATTGTGGCTCTACTCGACCATCATACGTTGTGCTTTTTAGGTTAGAGTTGGAGTCCGAGGACATGCAAGACTTTATGATCAGAGTTGACATACATTTGGTCTAGAAAGCCGATTTTGTGTGCCAAATGATACAAGGTAGGAAAAGGAAATCCTCGAGGTGACGCATATTTTTGCTCAAACCATGAATTCTAGTGAGATCTTGATGCACCATACTCTTATACACCATTTTTGGTGGATTAGTTTGGAAAAAAGCTAGTCGATTTTGACTTTGGATATCTGGCATGTCAGCGGGTAGGGCTGAGTAACCGGGACCATGTGGAATACTACAATCATTTTCTATCCCGAAATGGAAGTAGAATCATATCACCTTGGATCTTGAGTTTAGGTTTCCTATGACCTATAGAGGACTTATTTGTGTTTGGGCTTTTGTGGTTGTACTTACGGGATCAATGCATTTCTTGCTAGTGCAAGAGGATTTCGATTTAGACCAGTATACCAATTATGTTTGAGATCATCTGTTTGAGTGAGACTACAGAGTTTTATAGTATCAGATACGAATCTGATCTTTACTTCGAGGCCTTGGTAAATGTTAGAGAGATCTTTGGGGATGAGTGAAATTTTGGTATTTCTTACCTTATAAATAGTTATTCAGAAAGAACCACTCAGATTATAGAGGACTATACGAGGATTGTGTGTGTTACAGTCTAGTAATGATCGGGATTTGCATCTGGTATTGATGGGATTCACCCACAACCGCTGCTTTCAGTTTAGAACCAGGATGTATCATTTGAGGCTCTGTATTGGGTAGCAGTGCATAACACCTTTTTTTTGGACTGAGCTAGGTGAGATGAGATTACTAACACATGACGTTGTGGATATAACAGAGAAAATATTGCGATTACCCAAGGATGGTTGAGGTATCTCAGGATCGCTAGGAAAGTTTTCATGACTGCCGAATTTGATACCTTGATTTTTGGATTGGGGCTTGGGTTTTCTCGAATTTATTCCACTTGGAAGTGTATTATATGATTTGGTAGACGTAGGAAATTGAGTCCCCAGTAGGTTGGGCCTTTTGAGTTTGTCGAGAGGATAAGTCCGGTAACGTATAAGTTGGCTTTGTCTCCGAAGCTCTCTAGGATCATCAGCTATTTCAGGTTTTCATGCTCTGACAGTACTCATTCGACGAGTCTCGGAGAGGATTTTGGGCTCGGGTGAGCAACATGTACAGATCTTTGATCGGACAAAAAAGGTGCTACGTCGAGTGACTATTCCTTTTTGTATATGTTATGAGGAGGGATCATGATGTGGAAGAGACCACATGGGAGCCTGATGATCGGTTGCGAGTATAGTTTCCACAGTTGTTTGAGGGATAGGTTGGAGTTTCGAGGAAAAAATTCTTTAAGGTAGTAGATTGTAACGACCCAGATCGTGTTTCCAAAAGAATCAAGGTAAATTGACGATTTCTCTCATGTTTGTATATTCACAAACGAACTTTGACTTTTGACTTGGGGAATTATTATCACATCTACCTAGTATTATTACATAGGTCTCAAAATTTTATTTACGTAGACAGGTAGCATGTCGAATTTAGAGTCCGGATGATAGACTTACGGGCCAAGAACGGATCTCGGAGTACGTTCAGTTATGACATTTTATTTACAGGTTCGTTTTGGGAGTTATTTTGTTGTGTTTGTTTGATAAAATATCCTCCATGAGGGATGGGATGCGTGACAACTGTAACTATCCCAACCATACTCCACTTGATCTTTATCATCTCCATATATCATTTTGTGGCCTTAAAACCGAAAGCCACCCTAAACCTTTAATCCCTATCTTCCTTATCCTTTTTTTTTTGTAACCCAGGGAAGAAAAGGGATCAATTAGATAAAGAATAAGGGAAGAAATTGAGGTAAGAAGGGAATGAGAGTGGAAACAGACCCAGAACCCAGAGACCATGTTGAACCCGTGGACCCTTGAAATTGGATTTCCAATTTCAAGACATTAAGACGTTAAAAAAAGGCCAGAATCGTGTTCCTTGAGTTCTTATGATTAAAACCATGCCAAAAATAAAAGGAAAGAACCGCAAAATAGCTAAAATTATGAGTAAGGAAAAATTCAAAATTTTGAGCTTTTCAAAATTTTGAGCTTTTTCTTGAAGTTTTAGGTACTTTCTTGAAATTTTGGGTTTATATTTGAGTCTCTTGGTTAAGTAGATAAATTTCCATTATTAGAACGTCTAATTTGGCTAATAAATGAAGAAGTGAGAAAGGTTTGAGTTTTAGGCCAACAATGGAGTTTTCCAGCGAGTCTTTCCATTGATGGCGGCGGCACGGAAGCTCTAGTCACCATCTCTAGCAACCTGGTTTAGGTCGGATAATGATGTGGTGCTAACGTGGCTTAACATGTGTCAGGTCACAGGACAGCTAATGTGGAGTGTCGTGTGCATGCACGCGTGGGGGTTTGGGCGCTTGGGAAGGTCGTCGTTTTTAGAGGTGCATGGTTTCACATGAGGCCGTCCCACGGTCCACGAAATTTCTTGTTTTCAAGCTCTCAATGATACAGATCTAACAACACTAGTTTCAAGGTAATCAGACATTGTTTGGGGGTGTTTTTGGGCTTCCGAAGTGAGGATGCTTAGGTTTAAGACGCGTTGGTAACCTTGGATTCTAAGGGGTTCGACTATGGGTGTTTGTGGACCGATAGTGACCTCTGATATTTTCTTTTGAGAGGAGATACCTCTATAGGGACCTTGGAGGAGCGCACAACTCAGGACTGAGCTCAATTGGACAGTCTGTGACTGGATAATTGTTTTTATAACCATGATGCATGCATATTGAAATGTTTTTAAGTGATTTATGATATTATCTGGATTGAAATGGTTTGAATAATTATCTTAATGATTTTGCATGTTATATGTGGATTTATGCTTTTAGAATAATTATCTGGTTAGTTGTTCTAGACACATGTTTTATGGACTTTTGTGAAAACATATTTTTGAGCCCAAGCCCCGATTAAATTGTTTGGACTTGAATTTGAAGTTAACGATTTATTTAAAAGTAAGGTTTTGGCTTTACTATTTAAAATGTTTTTCATTGTTGACTATTCTCGAGTACACTATGATTACCTTTTCCCGGGCTGCTATCATGGAGTGTCTTCAGTCTCCGCCAGCTCTTGGAGGCTGTCACGAGTAGTACAGATTTTCCCAACCAACTAGCTTGCAACTACGATTCGAGAGATTATTCCCAGTTGGTAGGCGCAGTTTATGAGGGGCAACTAGGGGGAGTTGAGGATTATTCGGACATGATTACAGATATCTGTCCAGATTTTCCAAATGATTTTATAAACGAGAATTTTAGGAAAATTTGGGACATGGGTATTTATACACATGTTATGTTTTCACATTTTTATTGGTTTTGAAAATCCTGCCAGGTTGTTGGCTAGTGTCAGGGGCTACTTCTGAGGCGAAGGCATTACTTACGACTGCGCGTTCGTTGGAAACTACGACCTCGGGGTTCATATCCTTGTTTTCTTTTCTAGTTTCTCTAGTCATCCCATGGGTTGCACAGTTTCTCTAAGTGAGGTTTGAGATGTTATCCCTTGTCTTACACATGTTAAGGATAGTTTGGGAATTTTTAGCTTGATTTGTTAGACGGGATTATGAACGGTCTCAATTATTTAGGGGCGTAATTTTTTTGCGTATCCTTAACTAAAGCGGGAAAAATACAATGAAAGTCTTTTTTATTTTTGATATTGAAAACAACAACAGTCTAACAAGAGTCTCCATATGTCAGGACCCACCCCTAATCCCCCAGGATTAAGGGCTAAATCCTGATCCCGTCTAACTTACGCATGACACGAAGGCTAAACTGACGTCCAACCTTCATGTGACACTTAAGTCGGACATGGGATTCTCGATCCAACCATCCCAGAAGTAACCAGACTTCCCAGAGTGTACCAAACTACTGTGGATCGCAAGTGTGATGTCTTCGTCTCTCTCGACCAACATCCCATACCGCAACAACCTGGAGGGTATCAAAAACATGAAAAGACTGTGAGTGGACAAAAATAAAGTATAATTCAAAAACAGTTCAATAAAACAAGTACAATTTTACCCTCCATGCAAAAACCAATGCATGCATATCACGTCATGTTATAAAACTATTGTACATCAAAAGCCATCAACGAAAACCATTTAGAAACCCGAGTCAAATCCGTTATTCAAATCCAGGCCTCAGCCTCAAATCACAACTCAATCTCAAATCCGGGAACTCAGTCCCAAAATTCGTCAAACCCACTTCATCCGGGCCACTACCCAAAACATCAGAAAATCAGTGAAAAACCAGTGAAAATATCAATCATACAAGTTTACTGGATGTCAGGTGCGCCCGAGTCTTTAAACTCAAAACACATTGTGCAAATAACCAGGCCTTCCCGGGATATCAACGAGCCTTTAAACTCAAAACACAATCACAGGCCTCGGGGGGTATCATAATCACCGAGTCTTTAAACTCAAAACATATACCAGTCTTTAAACTCAAACCATATCAATCCAGGGCCCTCCTCCCTTCAATCAATCCGAGTCTTTAAACTCAAAACCAGATCCAGTGGGTTTTCTCTTTTTCCGGGTCTTTAAACCCAAAACCATTTTTCATTCAATCAGTGAAAACCACAGAAAATCCACAGTCGAATTCACAATGATGATTCTATAAGCCGGCATCAGGAACCATCGTGCCGAACCCAAGTCGAGACTTCCTTTCCCAGTCTCAAAACCAAAACTGAAAGCTCCTTTATCGAAATCTCAGAAACAGGGCTCCAAGCCTGAAATCCCTTTTAAAAACCTTGAAATCAAATCACATTCCAAATCCCAAAATCAAACCATTAAAACCATGATCAAATCACAAGATCAGTCGAAATCTCGTAAAACGTGAAATCCCGTAAAATACCTCGAAAACGTGCAAACCCCTAAACCATCAAGATCATAAATCAAATCATAGAATCAAGTATAGAAAACATATGAAAACATATATGCATGCATCATAAGTTAGAAAGCAAAGTCCACTCACAAACCATTTCGACGTCGCCATGATACGCGCGCACTTACGCCGTTCCCGGCCATTCCACTATCCTCGGCTTTCCCAAACCTGTCCAAATCCCATAACGAGGTCACTAACTACTTCATTAAGCTTATACTAAAGTCCCGTAATTTTCCAAATTTTTAACTATTTTTAACTGAGGCTTTAAACCTTCGGACATCCCGAAACATATCGAGACGATGTCCGATCGACTCAAAACTAGTGCCAAAATGTTCGTTACATCGAATACTTTAAAATTCGTGTTGGAAATTTCCCTAA
Source organism: Prinsepia uniflora (assembly GCA_032719365.1). NCBI lineage: Eukaryota > Viridiplantae > Streptophyta > Magnoliopsida > Rosales > Rosaceae > Prinsepia > Prinsepia uniflora. The sequence continues at coordinate 30,754,949 of CM064868.1, forward strand.
ACTAGGCCCCACGCTCCGCCCAAAGGGGCTGTGCGTGAGGCCCATGCGACATACTATTCACTATCTTCTTCCTCTGTCCAGCCCGGTTTGATCTGGTTCGAACCGGTCCGGCCGAACTGAACCAGCGTGGACGGTTCACTAGTTTCTCTTGCTTATTTTGTCCCATTTTCAACCATTTTTAATCCCAAATAATTCTATTAGGTTCGTCCATGTCTTCCCTACACAATTACACAAACAAAACAAAGACTTGGGGTCTATTTGTTACTCACCAAATCGTGAAACACAAACGAACTTTCCCTTTTCTTTTCTAGCTTCTCCGGCTAACATTGGCTATGGGTTCACGTCCTAGGAGTTCACCTGAACTTCCAAATCAACACTCAAGTAACCAAATCAATCGACAATCAATAAGTAACAACTTACCATTTTTGAATTTGAACGTTACCTCTCACGGATTTACGTCCCCCGACCACGGCAGGCTTCGTGACCAACCTCAATCGATTCACAAGACCTCCAGCAACACATCTCAGTGATTGAATTGGGTAAAACTCAAGAAAAACATGGTTTTCCCAATTAAAGAAAAAACAGGGGATTTACGGTTTTGTTCCTCCTGTCGCCGTCGTAGGCTCTGCCGTGGCCTCACTGTGGTCACCAGTCACTTCAACACACCCTCTCCTCCATCTTTCCTTCGCACTCCATCTTCATCTGATCAATGTTTAAGGGGTTAAGGTTCCAAGCTCCTCCCTGTCTCTGTTTTCTCTGGTTTGCTTAACCTGTGCACACATAAACACCCGTTTAAACTGATTGGTGCAAAGTTCTACCACCATCCAGAAAAGGACAGATGTCCACTTCTCTGTGGTTAGAACTCCCCATAACAGACACTTGTCAACCACTAACTGGGCACAGATTCCAACGAATCACAATGACCATTTTACCCTTGTTGCACAAATTACCGTTCTGCCCTTCACGTTCCTAGATCCATAACTTTATCGTCCAAACTCCAATCGACATGTGCCGCCTGTCGTTGTACTCAAGACATTGAGACCTATCTAACGATCTTTGGTTTGCGTAAAGAAAACTTGTCTTGCAAAAAGTCAACAAATTTCCTCCTTTTTAACCAAATTACGAAAATGCCCTCATTCTTCCGAACATCATAACTTCCTCCTCGGATGTCGGAATCGGGCGTGCCACCTGTCTACGAACTCGTGACGTCCTGAAATATGTCACGGTCATCGGTCAATGTCCATTTGACCGCCCGAACTAAAGTCAACATTTTGCCCATTCCAGGGCAAAAGCGTCATTCTGCACCAACCGTCCAAAAGTATCCTCCTAATCATCGATTTTCTTCGCTAATCCGTCATTAACCACTAATCTAATCCCGACTTCCTGGACGGGTCGTTACACCATAGCCCTTTAAATCAATCTTCAGTCGCTCTGTGCTGTTATTGGTGCATTTTCGTGCATCGATTATTCGCCTCCTTTTAGTTTTGGCATCGCTAACCAGCCTTGAAGTGAATGAATTAGAAAAAATGAAGAAGTAAGGAAATGAGATGACTCTTTCTTGAACTATATCATAAACTGATCTTCCCCTCTACACTGATCACGAGTTTTTCATCATTCCTCTTTTATATTGTCGTAACGCCCTTAATGCTAGGGCCAACTTAGGACTTGATCTTGGAAATGATCGAATCCATTCATTCAACAAGAGGTGTGGATAACGAGGCCACCATCACAACTCTCATGGTAACATTTGCCACTAGCCGGATGAAAGAGGCTTTCTTGTGCTAAACTAGATGGGCAAAGCTCTAGTTAGGGATGATTCGATATCTGAATTGGCTAAAGGAAAGTGAAAAAAAAACAATGCCAAGAGCTTCGTCAATCCTCTATTCATTGATAGACAAAGTTCTCTATTTATCATCCCGGGCCAGATGTAAAAAAGGATTCATCCTTACCGAGTGATCCATGAATTTTCCTATGATTTTATCGGGCATTAAGGCTTACATGTTAGAGTAAGGTTCTAACCTCTCTTGCTCTCGCTTCCTTTACACTAGAAGATCCATCTGTGAACAATTTACATTCAACCTCCTTATTCCATGAATCCAATTCTTGATCTTCGGTGGGAGCATGAACTACATCTTCTGAGCCGGCACAACTCTGTACCGACACCTTACATTTTATGAATGGGCCTTGTCAGGAAGCTTTGAAATTGAGCACCACAAACATGTTAGTCTTTGTCTCTGAAATCCTTCTCTACCTCATCCCGCTCAAGTTGAACCAGGTCATAGTATTTTTTTAGCAAGGATTGGATAGGACTCTATCTCAGTAACTTGATCCTTGAGGTCCTGTAACTTTTTAAGCCCCTTGCGCAGAGAAAGACACGCTGTAACGACCCGTCCCGAATTCCGGGATTAGATTAGTGATTAATCTTGATTAGTGAGGTTGATCGGTGGTTAGTTGGGTGAAATCGGACAAATGTGTAAAATGACCGTTTTGCCCCCGGTCGTGGGCAAAATGTTGACTTTTTAATCGGGAGGTCAAATGGACTTTGACCCATGACCGTGACGTAGTTCAGGACGTCACGAGTTCATAGACAGGTGTCACTCATCCCTTAAATTAAGGCTTAAAACCAGAATCCTTGTCTTAGGGGAAACATCATTATGATGTTTTATTATTAATTAATTAATTGTGAAATCATTCTATTTTACATTAATCCTCTTTGTCTTCAAACCGCGAGCTTTGGGCATCTGAATTGGGAGAATTGAGCTCCCTTTCACAACCAGTTCTGAGGGAAGTTTGAGAGCTTTGTGAGACTGACTCAACTGGGTAAACACGAGAAATTGAGAGAGAGAAAGAGATTGGAATTTCGGATTTTAGAATTTTGGGGGGAAAGTCGGGTTTTGAACTATAGGCCCTGAGGATCGAAATGGAGCTCAATTCGAGCTTCCTGAGATCACTACGATCAGAATCGTCGAAGGAACGAAGGGAATTGGCCACCAATTGGCTCTGAACGGGCCTGGTAGCAGAGAGCTTGAGTCGAGGTTGAGTCATGATCATGGGATGATCAAACGATGTAATTGATGTGGGGAAACAGTTTCCCATGATCCATTGATGCTTCTGGGTGAATCAATTAGATGAAATCAGCAGCCATTGACGGAATTCGATGAAGGAACAGTGACGGGTGTTCTTCATTGTTCATCGTGGAATCGATGGATTTTAGGTAAGGTTTTGTGTAATCAACGTTACAGACCTTTAATTAGACTTAATACGAATCGATTTGAATGTTCAATTGAAGAATTTAAGGCTGAATTGATAGGAAACTAATCGGGTCACCACGCGGGCAAAAGGACCCGTTTATCAGACATACGGGTTAGGACGATGACACTGTAGCAGGCGCGTGGGTTTCACGAGCAGCCACTCACGGCGGTGCGTGACGGCGCGTGGGCACGAATCTCGAGGTGAGTTCAACATGACTTCTGTCCTATTTAATGTAACGGACATTTTGGAATTGGTTTCGTGTTGATCGGACACCGTCTCGATATTGTTCGGGACGTCCGAAGGTTTTAAATCGAGTTTAAAACTAATTAAAAATTTGGGAAAATTACGGGACTTTTATAGGATATTAATGAAGAGGTTAGTGACCCTCTAATGTGATTTGGATAGGATTGGGAGTCCCGGTGATAGTGGTGTGGCTAGGGAGGGCCGATTGCAAGCGTATCGAGGCATACCGTTAAACGGTCTGTGAGTGGACTTTGGTTTTATAAATTCTATGCATGCTTAACTGTTTTATATGGATTATGATTGTGATTGTATGATGTTGATTTGAATATTGGTAAATTATACGGTTTCACGTATTTCGAGGCCATTTACGTGCTTGCACGTAAATCGAGGTTTTCCGATTTTACACGGATTTTCCATACTTATGACTTGGATATAATATGATGAAATGGTTTTGAAATTGGAAAGATGAACACGGGCTTGAGGCCCAATTATTTTGGAAACCTCGGACTTGGAGTCCATTTGAGTTAATGAAATTGGGCCGGGGGCGCAGTTGCTTATAAAATCGGGCTAGGGGCTCCGTTGTTACGAAATCGGGCTGAGACCCATTTGAGTTATATTATAGGGCCAGGGGCCCAGTTGATTTACGAATAAGGGCCGTGGGCCCAGTGGTTTATAAAATCGGGTCGTGGGCCCAATGGTTACAAAATCGGGCATGAGGCCTAGTTGGGTTATAAATGTGATGTCGGGTCTCGGACCCTATGGTAATAAATGTGATTTCGGGTCTGGGACCCTATGTTTAATAAATGTGATTTCGGGTCAGGGGGCCTAAAAGGAATTGTGATGTTTTATGGAGATTTCGGGCAGGGCCAATTGTAATGTTGTGAAATGATTTAATAAAATTGTTTTCCATATACCATATGAATACAAGGATATATGATGGTCTCCTCCAAATGTCTGGGACACTGGGGAAGTCACGGTGCATTTCCTGCGAGGGGTCATCGTACGGAGTTACCAGACCTGATAATGACTCAGGAGCAGGATTGCTATGATTGACGTCTGGGACGTCAGACCTCTGTGATGTCAACGATATGGACCCGGAGAGACCCCGGGTAGCACACGTAGCTTATTATACCGTGAGATATGACGTCTGGGACGTCAAGCGTCTGGGACGCTAAGCATCTGGGATGCTGGTGATGGTAATGGTAAATATGGATTAATGAATCTATGAAATGGCTTTTCGGTTGGATATGTGTTATGTGGTAAAAATGGATTATTGGTTATGAAATGGTATTTCGGGACAGGGACCCTAAATGGTTTTGGATTTATGGATTTATGTTTATGGCTTTGGGTGGTGGCCCACATGGTTTTAATATGTCTGGTAGTGGTATTCCACAGTTTTGGGCTGAGTTCCCACACTTGGTTTTATGTTAACGGTTTTTGGGCTAAGGCCTAATGGCTTGGTTGAACAAACGTTTTGGTTACTGGTTTTCGTGGCATGCATACGTTTTTATTGGAGGGCATAAATGTCTTATAACTGTGTTTACTAAACTTAATGATTTTCATCCACTCACAGCTTTTGGTTTTTAATGCCCTTCAGGTTGGTCACGGATGCGACTGCGGCAGAGACTAGGACATTGCACGCCTCCTCCATCGATCCTTGCGCACTCTGGAAGCCCCGTTTGGGCAGTGACTGTTGGTTATCCCTTGTCTGACACCCCTTGTTGGACGGGAGCAGGGCACATTCCATGGTAATCCCGGGGGGATTGGGATGGGTCTTGTCAACTTGGTATTAGAGCCAGGTTGCTCTTTTTGTGCGGGCTGGTCGAGGGTGTGATGTCTCTTTGGGCTGCAGTTTGTTATCAACCTGATAGATAGTTTTTGAGTTTTAATCGCGGATAGAGTGTGTTTGGCCCGATACGCCGTGCGTTAATGTGATTCGACCCAAGTGCGGTTGATTGTGATGAACTGGTAATGTGGGACCGTCGGTTCGGTCATGTGATATTGGATTGTTGTGCTGCTAGGTGCAGCTAGGTTCGGGGAACCTCATTTGAGTAATGGTCTAAAATGTGAACCCTAGTGGTGGTTGCTAGTGTAAGGGATGTTAGTACATCGGAGTTAGCCGATGACCTTAGTGGTGGAACCTACATTGAGTTGATGGTAGGTTTGGATTTGACGTCTATACGATGTTTAGACCGCCGGGTCGGTCCGGTTGTGAATTTTATATTACGGAGAGCTGTTTGGTTCAGTGGAACCATAGGGTGTGATTGTGGAACCCTAGTATTAAAAAGGTAAACCTTAATTGTGACTAGTGGATGAGAACTTGTGCTGCAAAGAGCGGCTGAGGTCATGGATGACCATGTGAATGACTCTAGTGAGTTTAGTCAGAACTATGGGATTCGATCTAAGGATACGGTTCTGAGATAAATTATGGAATCCCGAGCTAGACCGGGTAATAGTGTGATGTGTGGATACGGATCTCGATAGCAATGACCGTTGGTCGGTAATCATGTGGAGATGACTGGCTATCGAGGGTATTTAGTGTGGGTGCGGTACTTGAGGATCAGGGGGCGTTCAGGGAACGTTCATTATCCTAATGTGGATTGTCAGAATGGTGATACCCATAGTTGTGGGGTACGAGTAGAGGTACGAGATCGTCGTTCGGTATGAGCGGAGATCCAGGGTTGTCATATTTGCACACGGTGTACAAGTATGGATGTTTGTATGTTGGTACTTTTGTGCCGATACTAGTATGGATGCCTGTGTGCTGATACTAGTATTGTTGCTAGTGTCTTGGTACTGGTACTAGTGTCGGTGATTGTGATGACGACGAGCCACGAGTTGGGGCGTAACTCCGTCATGATGGACATGGACATATGTTCGGTATTTGAGGTTTGGTAGTGGTTGAGTGATGGGCTGGATGGGATCCTGTTGAGATTGTGATGTGTTGGGATCAGTCCCTACAGTGGTAAAATGACAAGTGATGAGTGGATAAAAAGGTGTGTTTGAGACTTGAGTAATCTCGGGATGACGTCCCCTACGTCATGAGAATTAGTGGATTTGGGGAGTTGTTGGCAACTCCGAGATTGGTGTGATTGTGTGTTTCTAATATCTCCAGAAAGGACAAAGAAATGATTGGAATTGGAAAAGACGAGGAAAACCATTGGTGGTATAGATGTGGGGATTTTTAATTGAGAACTTGGAAAACCGAGTGTTGAACCTGTAAAGGTTGGGATGTCAGAACGAAACATTAACGGATTGATTATGGACACGTGGTTGTCCAAGTGAGTTGAGGATGTGGGAAGTTCAGTGGTTAGACTTGACATCTCATTGGGAGCATGTCTGTTTCCAACACGGTTGGAACGTTAGGTTCGAGGAGAGTTGTGATGAGTTTTGATTGGGGGACGAGAGGAGTGCTCGTTTCGCATTGGTAATAGGTATTCTGAAGTCATTGGGGTTGACTTCTTGTTTTCTGCCCTGGAAAACGTCGATTGTAGTTACTAGTACGTTGAGCGTGTATTGGTTGGTGGGCCCATGTGTGCTTTGGGGTCATCAGGAGGAGCTACGTATTCAAAATTAGGTAAACGAGATTTCTCATTTTCTGCTTGGTGGCAGACGATGTTGGGTTACATGGCGTGGTGAGTGCAGTGAGTTTTGTTTGCATCCACGTAGGATGAGTATTGAGGTCATCATTGTGGATCATCCTTGGTTTTTCCTAGGTGGAATGACAAGGATCGATACGAACTTGGGTATGTGAGTCGTAAATGAAGGGACAGAACTTCTTTTTGAAATGGAGCCCGTATGGTGTCTTACTCGAGTGAATAGGTTTCCGACGTGGTCGGATTTTGTCAACCTTAGACGTGTGGAGGTTGGATTGGCTTCCCTATGAAGTCAATCAAATGCATTGAACTGGTAACCGATAGGTTCGGTTTTGGTGTGTCTTGGTAGACGTGAACGAGATTTCGGGTTTTGGAATCGAAATTCTGGGTGACGATTCAGGATTCGATTTTGGAACTTGAAAATGGATTTCCGGATTTGGGTACGGAATGATTATTCCAAATGCTAGCTTACAGAATAATGATTTCGGATTCGGATTTGGAAATGAATTAAAATGTGATGTCTGGGTTTGGATTCGGGATTTCTTACGAAATTGCGGATTCGGATTCGGAACTGGAATTAGATAATGGGTGGAGTTTCTATTTGTCTCATGCTGGATTGGGCAAATGTACTCCATTATTGGAACGTGTTTGGCTATGACCTAGGTGGTTGTAGTCTGGTCAATAGATAGAGGTGTGTACTTTGTACATGATTTGAGGTACGATACCTCGCAGACTTGTAGTGTCTGGTAATGGTATACGGGTTATACCGAGGTATGTCGGTGAGCGTGTTGGTAGCCGGATTGGTTCCGAAACCATTGGTTTAGTTGAGGTCGAGGACCGGACATTACTATGCTATGGGTCAGGGTATTTCCGATGAGTCTAATTACACACGAGTCGGGTGAATTGTCGGTAAGTGTATATTTAAGTCAAGTAAGTTGGTGGCTTGTGTAGCCACGAGTAAGGATAGTGTCAGTTATCGACTGACAACTGCCAAGTGGTGACAGATTTTCGGGATGTGTCAACGTGGTTGGTTGAGAGAGGTCAGGTGACTCCCAGTGGGAGTAAATACCAGGATAGATTGGTGAGTGAGAAAGGAACCGTCGAGTTATTGCGTCAACGAAATGTGCGATTTGACAAGTGGTGTCAATTCAAAACGAGTGGTTTCAGTCATTCGAAGGGGTCGAATGTAGTCGATGCATTATGAGTACCAGTGGTACGTTTGAGTGCAGACAAGTTTTGTCTTATTGGCTGGTGTACGGGTGTACACATGTTGCGAGGTCTACATTCCACGAGGAGTTTGTGGAATCAGGGTAGTAGAGTTCCGAGAGCGAAACTAATTAAGGAGGGAAGAACGTTTGAGTTTAGATTAGATGGAATTTCGAGGACGAAATTAATTAAGGAGGGAAGGTTGTAACGACCCGTCCCGAATTCCGGGATTAGATTAGTGACTAATCTTGATTAGTGAGGTTGATCGGTGGTTAGTCGAGCGAAATCGGACAAATGTTCAAAATACCGTTTTGCCCCCGGTCGTGGGCAAACTGTTGAATTTTTGATCGGGCGGTCAAATGGACTTTGACCGATGACCGTGACGTAGTTCGGGACGTCACGAGTTCATAGACAGGTGGCACGTTCGATTCCGATATTCAAGGAGAAAGTTATGATGTTCAGAAGTTGAGGGGCATTTTGGTAATTTGGCATATTAGGGGCCAAATGTTGACTTTTTGACCGGGAGCTCCGATGGACGAGGGCCAAGGACCGTTACGTAGGTCTCGTCGATACGAATCCAATGACAGGCGGCATGCCGAAATCGGAGATTCGACGACGAAGTTATGGTCAGGGGAACGGACTCGATTAACCGAACGAACCAGGATTAAAATATTATTTTATTATGAACAGTACCCGGTAACTGAACACACCTGGATGAGTGACAAGTGTCACTCATCCCTTAAATTAAGGCTTAAAACCAGAATCCTTGTCTTAGGGGAAACATCATTATGATGTTTTATTATTATTAATTAATTGTGAAATCATTCTATTTTCCATTAATCCTTTTTGTCTTCAAACCGTGAACTTTGAGCATCTGAATTGGGAGAATTGAGCTCCCTTTCACAACCAGTTCTGAGGGAAGTTTGAGAGCTTTGTGAGACTGACTCAACTGGGTAAACACGAGAGATTGAGAGAGAGAAAGAGATTGGAATTTCGGATTTTAGAATTTTGGGGGGAAAGTCGGGTTTTGAACTATAGGCCCTGAGGATCGAAATGGAGCTCAATTCGAGCTTCCTGAGATCACTACGATCAGAATCGTCGAAGGAACGAAGGGAATTGGCCACCAATTGGCTCTGAACGGGCCTGGTAGCAGAGAGCTTGAGTCGAGGTTGAGTCATGATCATGGGATGATCAAACGATGTAATTGATGTGGGGAAACAGTTTCCCATGATCCATTGATGCTTCTGGGTGAATCAATTAGATGAAATCAGCAGCCATTGACGGAATTCGATGAAGGAACAGTGACGGGTGTTCTTCATTGTTCATCGTGGAATCGATGGATTTTAGGTAAGGTTTTGTGTAATCAACGTTACAGACCTTTAATTAGACTTAATACGAATCGATTTGAATGTTCAATTGAAGAATTTAAGGCTGAATTGATAGGAAACTAATCGGGTCACCTCGCGGGCAAAAGGACCCGTTTATCAGACATACGGGTTAGGACGATGACACTGTAGCAGGAGCGTGGGTTTCACACGCAGCCACTCACGGCGGCGCGTGACGGCTCGTGGGTACGAATCTCGAGGTGAGTTCAACATGACTTATGTCCTATTTAATGTAACGGACATTTTGGAATTGGTTTCGTGTTGATCGGACACCGTCTCGATATTGTTCGGGACGTCCGAAGGTTTTAAATCGAGTTTAAAAATAATTAAAAATTTGGGAAAATTACGGGACTTTGATAGGATGTTAATGAAGAGGTTAGTGACCCTCTAATGTGATTTGGACAGGATTGGGAGTCCCGGTGATAGTGGTGTGGCACGGGAGGGCCGATGGCACGTGTATCGAGGCATACCGTTAAACGGTCTGTGAGTGGACTTTGGTTTTATAAATTCTATGCATGCTTAACTGTTTTATATGGATTATGATTGTGATTGTATGATGTTGATTTGGATATTGGTAAATTATACAGTTTCACGTATTTCTAGGCGATTTACGTGCTTGCACGTAAATCGAGGTTTTCCAGTTTTACACGGATTTTCCATACTTATGACTTGCATATAATATGATGAAATGGTTTTGAAATTGGAAAGATGAACTCGGGCTTGAGGCCCAATTATTTTGGAAACCTCGGACTTGGAGTCCATTTGAGTTAATGAAATCGAGCCGGGGGCGCAGTTGCTTATAAAATCGAGCCAGGGGCTCCGTTGTTACGAAATCGGGCTGAGACCCATTTGAGTTATATTATCGGGCCAGGGGCCCAGTTGATTTACCAAAGGGTCGTGGGCCCAGTGGTTTATAAAATCGGGCTGTGGGCCCAGTGGTTACAAAATCGGGCATGAGGCCCAGTTGGGTTATAAATGTGATGTCGGGTCTGGGACCCTATGGTAATAAATGTGATTTCGGGTCTGGGACCCTATGTTTAATAAATGTGATTTCGGGTCAGGGACCCTAAATGGGATTGTGATGTTTTATGGAGATTTCGGGCAGGGCCCATTGTAATTTTGTGAAATGATTTAATAAAACTGTTTTCCATATACCATCTGTATACAAGGATATATGATGGTCTCCTCCAGATGTCTGGGACACTTGGGAAGTCACGGTGCAATGCCTGCGAGGGGTCATCGTACGGAGTTACCGGACTGTATAATGACTCAGAAGCAGGATTGCTATGATTGCCGTCTGGGACGTCAGACATCTGTGATGCCAAGGATATGGACCCGGATAGACCCCGGGCAGCACGCGTAGCTTATTATACTGTGAGATATGACGTCTGGGACGTCAAGCGTCTGGGACGCTAAGCATCTGGGATTCTTGATAGGACCCATCCCAATCCCCCCGGGATTAGTGCGGGATGACCCTGCTCCCGTCTGACACGAAGTGTCAGACAAGGGATATTTCTGACCTTTGCCCTCCCGGGCTATCAAAGTACGCCAGGATCCGGAGGAGGCATGTGATATCTCGATCTCTGCTACAGTCCACATCCGATGTCAACCTGAAGGGCAGTCAAAACATTAAAAACTGTGAGTGGACAAAACAAGAGTTTATAAAAACATTTAATAAGAAGACATTTGTACCCTCCACTAAAAAGCATGCATGCATTCGAAAACCATTATCCAAAACAAACCATATGTGGGACTAAGCCCAAAGCAGATATAAACCAAGGTCGAAAGGACCACAATGAAAATGACCATACGGGCCACTGCCCAAATCCATACGGGACTCGGCCCCAAACCATAAAGAAACCAAGTACACGAGCCACTGCTCAAATCCTGTGCACACCTGTACACACCACATATCATATATCATATATACATCACATACATATATATAAGTCACACAACCAATCCTGTCACGGTATCCAAAGCTACGCGCGTGCTACCCGGGTCTTAATCCGAGTCTTCTCAAAGTCAAGGTCAATGTCCGCAGACCACTGACCCTACCCGAGGTAATAGTAACCATAGCCTTCCTGAAAGTAAGGAACCCAACTGGGGGGTGACTCCACTCAGTCGGTGCTCCGTGACTACTCCGGGGTCCACCCAGGCCAACAACCCTCCCCGGAGGAGATAATAGAAGTAAAGGAAGGTAGATGAACATATATATACATAACATAAACATTCATGACTGGTTCCCCTGAACCGTCATGATCCATAATATCCATAATCAGGTAACATGCCGGTTCCCATAAACCGTCATGTACCGTAATAACATAACCGAGGTAACATGCCGGTTCCCATAAACCGTCATGTACCGTGATAACCAACAAGGGTTCATGCCGGTCCCCATAAACCGTCAAGAACCAGAATGACCTTTCCAGAGTTCATGCCAGTTCCCATAAACCTTCATGAACTTGGAAATCTATCTAGGGTCCCTGACCCGAAATCATAAACCGTAAAATAACTGGGTCTCGTGCCCGAACATATGACATCAGCTGGGCACCGTGCCCGAAATCTGGGGTCATATGCCCGAGATAAAACCAAATGAGTCTCATACCCGAGTTTATCCTTTTGAAATTCAAATCCAGTTCATTTAAATCAATACAGAAATACAGACCCGTACAAGCACCGTATAAGGCCGAAACCTTGAAATACGTGCTTATACATAACCACATACAAATGCACCCATGGCATTACAAACAAGCATTTAAAATATATAATAAACATTTATGCATGCACCAATTTAGAAAACAAGGTCCACTCACAGACCGTCCGAGCTGCCGCCTCGATTTTCGTGCCATACGGCTCCCCGAGCCGATCACCGTCACCAGGACTCCCAAACCTGTCCAAATCGTAATAGAAGGTTACTAACTACTTAATTAACCTCCTACCAAAGCCCCGTAATTTTCCCGTATTTTTAACTATTTTTAAACCGACCCTAAACCTTCCGACACCCCGAAAACTATTGAAACGATGTCCGATTGACACGAGACCAGTCCCAAAATCTTCGTTACATCGAATAGAAGATTTCCCGTGTTGAACACTTTCCCAAATTATGGCCCACGGGCCCTCACGGGCCCCTAGAAAGTCGAAAACACTGTTCATCGGCTTCAACCTCAAAACTTAACCAGTTACTATTCACGGTTACTGTTCATCTCGGTTTTTCTTCAGTTTTCGGACCAATTCGGGGTCCGTTTGGTCCCATTTTAATCTTTAAATTCCTATTTCTTCATTTCCTATCTAACCCAATCCCTAAAACTAAGAAAAACCACCCGAAACGGAGCTTCCATCCGCCATCAATGGTGGCCGGATTTTCTCCGGCCGTTCACGGCCATTTCCGGCCATCCCAAGCCCCAAAACTAATCCCATTCTACTCCTAGGGTCCCCAGAAACCTACCTAATTAAAGAAATCGATTAAAAACCATTAAAACTCAAATTTGGATTTTTGAACATTTTCTTACCTCACGGGTTCTCCTCCGCCGTGTCCTCCACCGTGGGCCACCATCCACCCTCTCCGTCCTCAGCCCTTCACACTCCCCCCACGGTCACTCCCAGCTCATACAAGTGATGAATGGTGAAGTGTGATTGTGTGTTTTGATTTTTGAACGAAAATGAAGAAAATGAAGAAAAATGGGGTTATGGGTTTCGGGTTGGAGGATGAACAAAGATGAAGGAGGATGGCTGATGAGAGAAGAGAAATGGAGGGTGAGGATTTAAGATAGAATTGAAATGGATGGTTAAGATTGAATGGTGGGTGGGTTTGGTTAAAAAAATTAATTAAATAATATTATTTTATTATATAGATCCACATTTTGGGGGATCAAATCAATGGGATGAGTGACACTTGTCACTCATCCATGGGGCCCACCAAAATATCCACCCAATCAGATTTCGTCAAAACGTCCCCGTCTCGAAGTTCGTGCATAGTGAAATCGAACTTCCGTGACCCATAACTCTCCCGTTTGAAGTCCGATTTCAGTGTGCCGCCTGCCTATGGATTCGTATCGTCCTCATCTACGTAACGGTCTTCAGCCCTCGGCCATCGGACCTCCCGGTCAAAAAGTCAACTTTTGACCTCCTATTCACCCAAATTACCAAAATGCCCCTAAACTTCCGAACGTCATAACTTCCTCCTCGAACGTCGGAATTGAACGTGTCACCTGTCTATGAACTCGTGACGTCACGAACTACGTCACGGTCATCGGTCAAAGTCCATTTGACCGCCCGATTAAAAAGTCAACATTTTGCCACCACTAGGGGTAAAACGGTCATTTCGCATCGTTCGTCCGATTTCGCTCTACTAATCACGGATTAGTCTCACTAATCGTGATTAGTCACTAATCTAATCATGGAATTTGGGACGGGTCGTTACAACGCTGGTGATGGTAATGGTAAATATGGATTAATGAATCTATGAAATGGCTTTTCGGTTGGATATGTGTTATGTGGTAAAAATGGATTATTGGTTATGAAATGGTATTTCGGGTCGGGGACCCTAAATGGTTTTGGATTTATGGATTTATGTTTATGGCTTTGGGCGGTGGCCCACTTGGTTTTAATATGTCTGGTAGTGGTATTCCACAGTTTTGGGCTGAGTTCCCACACTTGGTTTTAAGTTAACGGTTTTTGGGCTAAGGCCCTAATGGCTTGGTTGAACAAACGTTTTGGTTACTGGTGTTCGTGGCATGCATACGTTTTTATTGGAGGGCATAAATATCTTATAACTGTGTTTACTAAACTTAATGATTTTCGTCCACTCACAGCTTTTGGTTTTTAATGCCCTTCAGGTTGGTCACGGATGCGACTGCGGCAAAGACTGGGACATTGCACGCCTCCTCCATCGATTCTTACGCACTTTGGAAGCCCCGTTTGGGCAGTGACTGTTGGTTATCCCTTGTCTGACACCCCTTGTTGGACGGGAGCAGGGCACATTCCATGGTAATCACAAGCCACCCCCCCCCCCCCCCCCCCCCCCCACAACGAATGCATTTCTCATTTTTAACATACCGCTAACGGCAAAGCTCCTACAGTTCAATCCTAGGTATGATATTAATTCGAAAATAAGTTTGTTGCATACCTCAACAATAGATGCATTCTTAATAACGATTCGTCATTGGGGGTGTAATTGAGATAAATCATCACGACATGAGACCATTCCCCTACATCTTGAGATTCACCCCTAACCACAAAGGACATTATATTGTCCCTTGCAGAAGGCAACTTGGCAGGAGGGGAAGTTGCAGAAGATGTACCCTTATAAGGAGAGGAGATGAGGGAATCAATTTTCATATCAATCAGATCAAGCTCTGGCGAAGGTTGTACCTATAAAACATCGTAGTTTGAAATCGCAAAAGAGATACTAAAAGAAATGATTGGAATTATGGCCAATGGCGAATGAAAACCAACCAACCAAACCCTAATCCTGGATAACCAAATTATTCTGAAGAATGCACTATGGAAGAAGAAAAGGTTAAGAAAAACTGCTGGGAGTGCATATCCTCAGAAAGGTTAGGGTGTGATAAGCCAGTCGGAGGAATAACTCTTTGTTCCTCTAACAAAAAAGAAACCAGGGATTGATTAGAGGAAGAGATAGGAAGGGAAGGTAGAACCTGTAAAGCCGGCTAATAAGCCCTTGCGTTCAAAATGGCTAGATCTGCAAGAACCTCCAAACAATTGAGAACGTTTGGATCATAAGGTGCATCCTCCATTTGAAGCAGGGGATCATCAGGCTTCATCGCCAACAAAACTTGTTTAGGGAAAATCAACTACAACACAAGAGTTAAAAGAAGAATAATGTAAAAGAAAAAAAGAAGCATCATCAAAAGAAAACAAATCTATTTAAGGAGCTTCACGAGATCTAGTACGTGAGAAAGAAAAAATTCGATTGATCAAATCCGATTGACCTTTTCAGTAGAAGGAACTGATGGTTCCGCACTACTGTAATAGGAGCTGAGAAAGTCACCTCAAAATAGGTGGCCTACCATGCATCAAAATTGATTGTTCACCTATAAGAAGCCTTCATGACATTTGGGAATTGAACCGGGAAAATAGATAGGACTTCCTGAGCAGCAAACGTGGTTTCATCATCCAAGTTCTTAAGACGTAATGATGTACCTCCATTTACTCCTTTCATAAATAGAGTTGAAATGGTTTAACAAAAGCCAAATTGAGAAGCACAATAATTTGGCTGATACACTACTTTAATGCCAGGAGTCGATCTCAAAATCCTCCCACCGCTTCTCAATAAGTGCTGAGTAAGATACAACTCACAAAGTCCCTACCAAACACTAAGACAATTTTAGAAAACCATCTTCTGAAATTCAAGGGTCTTTTCTAACCACAGTGTCCTCTTAGTAAGCGCAAGGGCGAGAAAATAATACTAAGAAGAAAGTTATATAATCATTGGTGGAAAGGGAAACAAGAGGCAGGGGCATTAATGAGCCAGGTTGACATCATTGGGACATTGAATCATATGCCCCATAAATTAGGGAAATGACCAATTAAGCCATATTTGGACCATCCATAGAGGACTATCTAGAGGGAAAGGTTGCAAGGGCTTACAAGTAATGGAACGAGGAAGGCTATATAGTTAGGCCAAAACCATTAGCCCCATGGCTGCATTTAAGCAAGAATTAGCAGTAGCCAACATAAAAGAATTAGCAGCTTTAGTAAATGTCTGAAAAGGTAGAAGGAACCATTAAAAGGATAAATTGATACCTCCAACGTTAATTTAGCTAGCAAACATAAATACTAAGATGTTGCTACAGAACCCACCAAACACATATTTCCTTATCTTCAATTAAAGTTTTGGATCAAGGAAAACATGGTCATGTGGAAAAGGAAAAATGAAAGTAAGAAGAGTTCTAAAATCTAAGACTTGTGTCATTTCAACTTAATGACCAACCGCATTTTCAAATTGGTGTTCAATTAACCTCAAATAACACAATTGGTTTAACTTAAAATGATTTTAGAAGTTAATCAGATCATTATGAGCTCTGAGTATTACAAAATAAGTGACATTAAGCTTACAGATAAAATAGGCATATGAGGAGTGGAGTTTGATGTAGTGAGTCTAAGCTTATGTCTTGGAGAATAATTTCGGGCTAATGAAGCCTTGTCTAGAGACATACTGAAAACCATGCCTTTCAAACCGAACGCAACACCCGTCCAAATAAAAAGATAAATAGGCTCGTTGGGAAAAGAAATGCAGAGTGCGACTTGTATAGCACATAAATGTTTGAACTACGTACATGATGACACAAAGTCTGACTCATGTTCTCTATCATTACTTATTTCAACATCTATTGGCTTTCTAGTCATATTGGGAGTCCAAATAGAAACACATACAAATAGCAAATACAACTGAGAAAAAGAAAAAAGTAATGTATCAACAAATAATCAACATTCATGCAAATAATCAACATTCATGCAACAAAAAACACAAATCATGTATGCATGGAAAATACTGAAGAGGTAAAGAATAAACTAATCTATTGTAGAAGAAAAGCTTTCACAATAATGAGACTCAATGCTTTGATTACACACACCAACTGGTGAGCTCTAAAAGCACTATGAATTTCAGAAATACTTCAAATCTACTCCACCTGAAGGGGAAAAAGCCAGTATTTTAAATTTGAAAAATTAGGGAACGTTAATAATGTGTTAGTGAAAAAGAATAATTAATAAAAAAATAAATTAATAAATGAATTGATGAATGAAAGAATGAAAGAATGAAAGAATAAATGAATAAAATAATTAAAGAATTAAAGAATTAAAGAATGAATTAGGGGGTTTTGAAAGATTGTGATCTAAACTACATTTTTTAACCAAACTAATATTTAAATTAAAATTAATAATCACATTATTTAAACTACTCATAAAATAGACTTCTTTCAAACTCAATTTTTACCAACACTTTACATTTTGCTCATATTGAACCAATCACAAAATCCTACCTTCATCATCTCAAGTATATACATACGTTTTCCATTTTATAAATGTATCAACCATTAATGTGCGTCAGACATTAATATGCATCAAACACTTACATTGTGATTCACCTTAAATTTGTGATTAAATGTGTCGACAGCAACCGACATTTAAATCTCTTCAATCCTATTCTAAGTGCACCGACAACAGCCGACACTTATGACAGGACCCGTCCCCGAAGGACATAGATAACCGTGTCTGGTCCTGCTCCCGCCTGACAAGTCAACTAAAGTTACGAATTTACCCTTCGCACTTGCCAAACAAGGGATAACCGCACCCGTGCCTATTCATGCCTCCACCTCTCGAATAGCCTCGATCATCGCGCCACGATCTGGAGGGTCAATAAAAACATAAAAGGTATGAGTGGACAAAAATAAAGTTTTAGAAATACACTTATCAAAATACATTCTTACCCTCCAGTTTCACAAACATGCATGCATATCATAAAACATGAGTAATAGCGTGAAATCAATCAAGTATGAACAGTGGACCGATAAAATCAAACACGTTTTCCCATGGTCCACATTTTCTCTGAAACTCATGTTCATCAAATCAGTTCATGATATGAAGTATCTGGACACAAATATCAATAAATCATAAATATCACCAATCCTCAATATCCAAGTATCGGTCACGATATCAATGCAATACGTACAAACTTGGGTATCTCACGTCCGAGTACCTCCCCAGGATCTACTGTAACGACCTGGAAATTCGAAAAAAGAAAATTAGGAAAATTTGAAGGAAAATGACGATTTTGCCCTTGGAATTGGGCGAACGGTTGACTTTTGGTTTGAGCGGTCAAATCGACTTTGCTCGATGACTGTGAGGTAGTTCGGGACGTCACAAGTTCATAGACAGGTGGCATGTCCGACTCCGACATTCGAGGAGAAAGTTATGATGTTCGGAAGTTTAAGGGTAATTTGGTAAATTGGTTAAAAAAGGGGGCCATTTGTTGACTTTTTGATCGGGACCGTGTTTGGACTTTTCGTAAGTACCGTTGGGTAGGTCTTGAGATGTTGAATCCGTAGGCGGGCGGCATGCGTCAATCAGAGTTCGGATGTAAAAGATACGGGTCTGAGATGGCGAAGGGCAATTTGGTAATTTTTAAAGAAAATGGTAAAATGGTAATTTGATGTGGCCATGTGATGAATTAGAAAATTGAGTGACTCATTCAGTTTATTGAGTGACACATGTCACTGGGAGCAAAAGATTAGTGGTGGTGCACGTGTGTGTGATAATGAAATTGGCGTGGCGGTGGTTTGAGTTCAAATGGATATGTTCATGTGAAAATGGCAACTGAAGTTGCGGTTGCACAGATGTGCATGAAATTGATATTTTGGGCTTGAGACCCAAATGGAAATGTGATTTTGATTGGATTGGTATTTCCTTGTAATTACATGATGAGATTGATGGTTTTCGGATTTATGAAATAATAGGGACTCTGGTTTTACGGATTTTGAGGAAACTATGTTTTGGGCTGAGACCCTGTGTTGAAAATGGTTTTGATTTCAAATGCAACTATTTTTCACTGGTTTTCATGGTGATGATATGTTGTGGATATATAGGGCTTTCGGGGTGGAATATGTTTCCCCCGGAGTGCACCCTGGATATTAGGGCTTCCAGTTGGGAATGTGTTTCCCCGAAATGAACCCTGGAGATAACGCTCGCCTCCGGGACAAGATGTGTTCGCCCAGAGAGGTCACATAGCACGGTCTGTTGTCGTGCATCCGAGGGAGTCTTGACTCAGATCAGATGTGCTGGATTATATAGAGATTGGTCGGTGATGTGTTCACGACGATTTAGATTGTCGACTGGTGATGTGTTCACATCGACGGATGATCGGATTTTGAGCGGTCCTTGAGCCTATTGATTTGCACGCGTTGCAGGGAATACGTGACTATATGAGATTGGATATGGAAATGAGTCCCGTGGTTTTATTGAGATTTGTGATTTATAAACATTTGTGCCCAGATATATTTTACTCATGATTTATGATATGCATGCATGTTTGTGAAACTGGAGGGTAGGAATGTATTTTAATAAATGTATTTCTAAAACTTTGTTTTGTCCACTCACACCTTTTCTATTTTATTGACCCTCCAGGTCGTGGTGCGATGATCGAGGCTGATCGAGAGGTGGAGGCATGAGTAGGCACAGGTGCGGTTATCCCTTGTTTGACAAGCGCTGAGGATAATTGCGGAACTTCAGTCGACTTGTCAGACGGGAACAGGACTGGGCACGGTTATCAAAGTCCTTCGGGGACGGCTCTTGTCATCTATGACGTTTGAGGTGATATTATCTCCAGGATCTACGACGTCTGGAGGATATCATCATAATCTCACACTCTTGAGATCGAGCCTCTCTCGGAGCTACTCATCTCCAGGCAGTGGATCGTGACTACTCCAGGATCTACGACGTCTGGAGGAGACTATCAAATCACAGAGGATCGTGACTACTCCAGGATCTACTACTTCACAATGCAAGTTCCACCAATCCATCATAAAACAGTGTCCAGAATTCAATTTATAAATCAAAATCATCAATTTCATCATATTCACATGTGACTCCAAATCTGAGTCAAAATCACTATCCAATTAGGTCTCAAGCCCAAAATATCATTTTCACGCAAATCCGTGCAATCGCAACCTCAGTTGCCACTTTCACATAAATCCATAATATATCCAAAAGCATTATAAATCCATCAAATCAATCTCTGACTCATGATCCGAGTTAAAACCAATCTCAAATCCCAGGCCTTCGCCTAAAACAGCAATTTCACGATTTTCTCGAAAATTGTGCCCAAAACAATATAATAATCCAGAAAATCGATAAATCGTCATATCGAAACATTAATCATGCCAAATCATTTCCAATCATATAATAAAGTATTTAAAATATATATGCATGCATTCTGGTTAGAAAACAAAAGTCCACTCACACACCGTTCATATCGCTCGCTTTCCGAACAGCCTGTTTTTCTGTAATTTCGACACTTTTCAGGAATTCCAAGTCCTATCCAAAATCATTATTCAGGATCACTAATGATTTAATTAACATCATATTAATTTCCCATAATTTTCCGGGAATTAATTACGATTTAAAAACGTAACATAAACCTTCGGACCTTCGAAACAATATCAAAACGGTTTCCGATCGACTCGAAACCAATGCAAAAATGTTCGTTACATTAAAAGGAACAAGTTTCATGTTGATCTCACCTCGAAAATCCCGCTCACGTCCCAACCCGTTTGATTGATAAATGGGTCTTGCAACCCGCGAAACAACCCGATTCGATCCTCATCAATTCTGCATCATTTCTTTCAATTGAGTCATCTAACATCATCGTTTAATCCTTAATTGAGGATCTGTAAGGTCAATTTCACCATTCCTTACCTCGAAGGTAGTCGACTGCCTGTGATAAGTTAAAGGGTGTTCATCGTTTGCTCTTGTCGATTCTCAACGATTCCTTCCAATTGACTCACTCAGAAGCTTCGCAGGGTTCCTTCAACTATGTTTTCAATCTCAATTTCAAGCTCCAATCCCTCTAAGCATTCCAACTCAACTGGGATTTCGAAAACTGAACTCAAGTGTCGTCTGGGCTCATTTCTTCACCATTTTTTTCACTTTCAATCCCATTCTACTTGTTTAGACTTCTAGAAGCTCATCCTCGTCTCTGATTCCATCAATTGACCGTCCAATTCAAAATTCGATTCTAAGTCGTTAATTAAGGTTTTCGGGTTTTCTGGATTTTTACTTCCCTTCTCCTTTCGGTTTCCTCACGACGACACACTCTTATTTCGAATGGGTGGAGTCGCACAGTTTCTGATTAGAGAATTAAGGGTTGCCTTAGCTCAATTCAATTCTACCATCCTCTATTTCTCTTTGTTAAACACTCACATTTATCTCTCTTCAATTTTGCTTCCACCGTTTACCTCACATATGCCACTCATCATATTCTTAGAGTGACAGATGTCACTTAACGACCAAGGTGAGTCATAATCGTACTGACTCATCAAAAGCCCAGTATAATTACCATTTTACCCTTCTTTGACAAATTACCAAATTGCCCTTCGCCGTCTCAGACCCGTATCTTTTACATCCGAACTCCGATTGACGCATACCGCATGTCTACCGATTTAACGTCTCGAGACCTATCCAACGGTACTTACGGAAAGTCCAAACAAGGTACCGATCAAAAAGTCAACTTTCGGCCCTTATAACCAGGGGCAAAATCGTCATTTCCTTCAAATTTCCAAATTTTCCTGTTTCGAATTTCCGGGTCATTACAACTTAGCTTTGAATTGAAGTATGAAGCACAAAAATTTATGAAATAAATGAAATTTAGAAATTAAAATACATGGAGACTATATTCATATTCTCAAACATTTAAAAGGCATAAAATTGTATCTAAAAGAGAAGTCTAATAACTTAAAAGGAAAATTTAAGATCAAAAATTAAAAGAAAACATAAGAAAAAAATTAAAAGAGTTACAAATGGTCCCCAAAAATGTCTCTAAAAAAAGAGAAAGAAAAGAACTAAACAAAGAGACTAAAATGAACTAAGAAAATGGAAGAAAGGGGAAAAATGGGGACTCACTAGGGACCCTTTTTCAATGAAATGACCTCCATAATTATAGAGAGAGTGCCAAAAACTAAAATAATAAAATAAAAACATAAATATAAACATAATAAAAATAAAATGATGAACAATGATGATTTTGGGCTGAATTGTGCTGGAAATCTGCACAAAAGTGGGCAGTTAGAGGAGGGCATGGGATTATTTCAGCATGGGTGCACTGACGGGAAAATTGGTCTTCAGTAGCACAGGTGCTGGAGCAGCAAGGTAGGTTCTGCAGGTAAGAGCTGACACGGAGTGGCTGGATAGCGTGGGATGCGGTGGGCTAACAGGTAGGATTCGTCATGTGTGCGCCGAAGGATGAAAGGGCTCGGCAGGCGCGGACTGAAGCAATTCCCTGGGCTGGCAAAGGAATTGGGCTCGCAGGCCTGGGCTGCGCGCGTTTTGGGCTGGGCTGCGCGCTGGCTGGGCTTCTAAACAGGGGATGGGTCTGGGCTGGTTTCAATAGGTTCCTACCGAAATCACTTGCAATTTTCGGTGTTCATCCTAATTTCAATCATATCTTCTTCGTTAAACCTCACGCGATTTGGGCCGCGCGTTTTGGGCTTCACTGGGCTTGGATTTTGGATAGATGGGTCGGGTTTCTTGATTTTAGATTGGGCTGCAAGATTCTGAATTTCTGGGCTTATTTAAGTCTGGGTTCAGTAGTCTCCCACCAAATTTCCTTGAGATTTTCGGTGACCTTCCTTATTTCATCCATAATTTTTTCGTTCGAGCTCCGATTGGGATGATTCTTTTACCAAAATGTCCAAAATTCCAAGTTTTATTTATTTCTACAAAATTCTCACAAAATATATTATTTTCTCAAATTGTTTAGTATTTTAATATTAAAAGTCAGGTATAAAGGGTATAAAACGATATAAAATAAACCTTAATTAGCGACCTATCAAATTGGAACAGCAAGGACAAAACCATCATTTAACTGTTGATGACAAAGAAGGACGAAAAAAATGAGGGTAAAAACACTGTTCGCAAACATGAAAAAACATCGCTTTTAGAGCATCTGCATTAGTGTAGTCAAATTTAACTTTTGGACAGATTTAACAAAAAATTTATCCAAAAGTATCAAAATGGGTTTATTGCAGACTAGGAAAATTTAATCTAAAATTTAACTTTTATATTGGGATTACCTATTAGAGGATCAACATCAGACAAGCTAAATTTCTGGACAAATTTAACTTAAAATTATCCAAAAGTTATTAATAGCTAGCCAATTTTTATAGTTACCAAAATCAGACTCTCTATATTTTCATCAACTTTGCATAGTAAATTCATTTTTTTTCAAATTTAAATATATAAATACATAATTTTCCTACAACGGCTAGTTTTAAAAGTAGTTTTTTAATGTTTCAAATAAATAAGTATATTTTGGGCGCAAAATCGATCCAACCCATAATTCATACAATTCACTACATATATATCTACTTTTTTTTAACAGTTCAAATAGATATGTCCATTTTAACTGTGAAATTTGATAGAACGAATTCG
This sequence comes from Prinsepia uniflora, assembly GCA_032719365.1. Taxonomy (NCBI): domain Eukaryota; kingdom Viridiplantae; phylum Streptophyta; class Magnoliopsida; order Rosales; family Rosaceae; genus Prinsepia; species Prinsepia uniflora. Next base: position 30,778,797 of record CM064868.1, read on the forward strand.
GAGTCAAATGCAATAGTTAAAATTTCAAAAGGGAATCCATCTTAAGAGGAAAGATGAGTAACAACCTTAAACTTCATGTTCTAGTTTGGGAGACAATACATGTGGGGAAGAATATTTTTTGCCTTCAAGAAAGTAAGGAGCATCATTTTACTCAATGTTACCACCGTGGTTTATGGTAGAATTTCTAAATTTTCTTTCTTTTTTCTACTAATTGTTGAATGTGTTAAAATTATCATACACAAACTCTATTCGTAGTGGTTTCTCGTAGAAACTCTAATATTTCTTTTTCTTGTCCCAGCTCAAATATTTTGGGCTTAGGTAGGGTTGGCCCGAGCCTATTTTATAATTAAAAAAATACTAGGGTGGGGCAGATGGGGCTTGGTCATAAATATGAAAGCCCATACCATTTGGACTAAGCTCAATTAGGCTTACTAAGCCCACTTGGACCAAGCTCAATTAGGCTTTTAAAAGTGTTTTATTCAACAAATTTTGGAGTTTGGAAAACAAAATTGACAAATCGAGCTGGACATACGAGAGCCCAAATTACAAATTCATTTCCACTTGCTATCCATTTCAGGACTCATTAATAAAACAAGAATAGAAATGCTTAGAATACAAGAATTTTTACTGTTCAAATAAATTATTATCTTCACATATCAATGAGCACTTAAGTTGGAATAATTTTTCTCATAATAATTACTCAACACAATATTAAAAGTCAGTAGGACAAGGGAAGTTTAATACCAACTTTATCATTAATTTATCTCATAATCTTATGTGCGAACTTCACCTTTACTCCTATTGTAATTTCTTCTAATGTTGGATCATAACTCGAGCTTTTGTCATTCTCTGTGATACTAGTCGGGCTTAATTTCCTAATTAATAATAAGTTTATGTACTCGGGCTTACGGGCCAATTTTATATAGGAGGATTGGATCGGTCTTACTGAACTCGCTTAATCCCAAGTTCTGCCCGCTAACTTATGGGCCAAATCGGGTCACGGTCTACAATGAGTTGGGTCAGACTTTTAGTCAACGGGCCTAATGGGTACCCAAAAATCCATGGATTTTCTGGGCCAAATGGTGAGGTTTACATGGAGTCTAGTTCATATATATATATATATATATATATATATATATATATATATATATATATATTTGCCCAAAATTCCAAGAGGCATTCCAATAGTAATGAATAGTAAAACTTTCAAAAATGCCCAAAATGCCTATAGTTAATAGTAAATATGAAATTCTAGAATTTTAACTAGCAAGGATTAAATAGTCAATTTTCATTGATTCATTAAAATATTTATTAATTAAATTTTTAAAACACAACAATTTTCTCATATTCTTCACGAAGAAAATCGCAGCATCGTATGAACTGGTGATGCAGACGAAGTAGCTGGGGATGCTTCCAAGGTTGCGCTTTGTAAGGGGAGGGGTCGCAAGGCCAACGGATGTGGTAAATATGTTGCAGCTAGGTTTCAATTTTTGGGTTGGGCATGTTCAAGAGCCATGACCCAAAGAAGCAAGCAAGGGTGATTGTGTAGGTGGTGCCTCATTATAGGGACCAAGATCATTGGAGATAATATGTCTGCTCTAGGTTCAATTTTAGGTAAGCCTTTGCTTTCATTTTGGTTAAGTCTATTTTTTTTTAATTTTGGGTAGCATAATTGTGTTCGATAATGATGCTTGTTGTCAGGACCCGTCCCAAATCCCCCGGGATTAACGTGGGACATGCCTGCTCCCGTCTGACACGAAGTGTCAAACCAGGGATAGTTCCGTCCTTTGCCAACCTGGGACTACCAGAGAGTGCCAGGATCCGGAGGAAGAGTGTGATGTCTCGGTCTCTGCTACAGCCCGCATCCGCGATCAACCTGAAGGGCATTAAAAACCACGAAAACTATGAGTGGACAAAACAAAGAATTTGATAAAAACATTTTCATAAAAGATATTTATGTCCTTCACTAAAAAGTATGCATGCATTCGAAAACCATTTATCAAAACATTCATTAGGGCCTTGGCCCAAAACCGTAAACCAAAGCACATGGGAACTCAGCCCAAAACTATTCGCAGTGAAACACCAACCATAGAACACGGGGACTCAGCCCCAAACCAATTTCCGTAAAACCTCATATGTATATACATACATATAACCCATCCTCGGCATCTCATATGCCCAAACAACAATCGTCATGATTTAACTCTAAGTGTGCACACTACTCGGGGTCTCACTCCGAGTCTACCCCCAGGATCTACAACGTCTGGGAGGATTGTCCAAAATCCAAGATCTACGACGTCTGGAGGACTGTCCCCGAACTGTGTCCGTGACTATACCATATCTCACATTCCTGGGCATGTGCTCCCTCTTAGAGTCACTCATCCCAGGCAGTGGATCGTGACACTCCAGGATCTACGACGTCTGGGGGAGACCATACATACGGGAAGGTATATACATTTCAAAATACTTTCGTTCAAATCTCAATTCAACTGGGTCTTATACCCGAATCTCAACGGGATTCCTCGAATCCGATTCAAATTCACTTTCACAGGTCTCAGCCTACATCCACAGTTCAATAGGGTATCAAACCTGAATTCTTTTTTCATAAACCACAACTGGGACTCAAGCCCGATACCACAATAACGGGGCATCGCGCTCGATTTTAAAATCAATTGGGCCTCTAGCCCGATATCACAACCAACGGGGCCTCAAGCCCGATATTACAACCAAGGGGGCTCAAGCCCGATACCATAGTCAACGGGGCCTCAAGCCCAATATTACAACCAACTGGGTCTCAAGCCCGGATTCGTAAACCAACGGGGCCCTCAGCCCGATCGTGTAACTCAAATGGGCCTTTGGCCCGATTTCTCATTAATTAAAATGGACTCCAGGTCCGAGAGTTCGTAATCAAATGGGTCTCATGCCCGATTCCATATTTCTAAATCTGAATCATTTCATTTAACCTACCATAAACAAATGCACTCATGGCATCATAAAACATGTCCATTAAAGCATATAAAACATTGATGCATGCATTGAATTCATAAAACAAGTCCACTCACAGACTGTCTGAAGTCGCGCCTCGATACGCGTGCCATACGCCCTTCCCGGGCCAATCACCATCTTCGGGGCTCCCGAACATATCCAAATTGTAATAGAGGGTTACTAACTACTTAAATAACCCCTCATTAAAGCCCCGTAAATTTCCTAAATTGTAACTATTTTTAAAGTCGATCCTAAATCTTCAGACATCCCGAACTATATCGAAACGGTGTCCGATCAAATCGAAACTTATCCCAAAATGTACGTTACATCGATTAGATTAATAGTCGTGTTGAAAACTTCCCCAAATAGTGCACCATACGCCCTCATACGCAGCCCAAAGTGCTGCGCGTGGGAGCCACGCGCCCAGCTACATTGTCACCATCAACCTCTCGACGGCTGGTCCGACCAGTTCACTGGTTCAGCCGGTCCAACCCCATAAAACTCATCCATTTTTCTTCCTTTTTCTTCCCTTCCAATTCCAATCCCTCTGTCTTATCATTTCCTATCTTTCTATGGTTTCAAATCAAAATAAAAGGCCCTAGAAGTTACCTCCTCAATTGAAGAACATACGGCCAATTTTTCCGGCCATTCATTTGTGCCACTCCACCATTAAACTCCGTCCAAAGCCATCCTTCTCAGTTCCTATGACCACCAGATAGTCATCCCAATCCTTAGAACCAATCTAAACCCCCTAGAAACTAATATTCAATTTTTAAACCAAACCTTACCCTGTTTTTGGTTTCAGGCCACTGTCCACGATGGCCCCTGATCCTACCACCATCCTCATCGTCTCATTTCACTTTCTCTCTTTCATTCATGTTCTACACGTAGAGGGTGAGGTTTGGGGAGTGTAGTGTGCGTGGGTTTGGTGTTTGGGTTTCGGGTTAGGGAGAATGGAACAGATGAGGAGGAAGGGGGTTGGTGCATGTATGTAAGGGATTGGGCAATGGATGAGTGACACTTGTCACTCATGCACTGGACCTGTTCAAATTATCTGGGCCCCACATGAGACACAAGTCCAACCTTGCCTCATAAAATATGCCGTCGTAAATAGTTCCTTAGAACTTCCATGAACCGTAACTTTCATGTCGAACGTCTGATTTTGACGTTCCACCTGTCTACCGACTCGTATCGATTCGATCTACGTAATGATCCTCGGCCCTCGGCCATTGGACCTCCCGAGTCAAAAGTTAACTTTTCGCCTTCATTTAGGGGCAAAATCGTAATTTCACCCTGAACGTCCGTTAATCCTCGGTTAATCCCCGATTAGCCTCGCTAAATCGTCGTTAATTCCTAATTAATCCCGATAATTCGAGACGGGTCATCACACTTGAGGTCAAGTGGCTATTTATGAATATTTTTGAATGTTAGAGTTAATGGTTTATTGCTATTGAGGTTGATTTTGTGGGTAATTATAAAACTTTCATGTTGGTTTTTAGGATGGACATTTTCATTTTCAATCTATATAAGAGTGTATCAAATTAGTTAAAGGTTGGGTTAATTGAATGAGATCAATCTACCGTTTTTGTTCACTTCCTTAGTCTTTTCCCTCTCCATTTAGTTTTTCATAATATTTAGGGTTTTCATGTGCTTTCCCTTTTAATAGTTCAATTGGTGGTCTTTTCTGTGTAAGATAACCAGGATCTAATTTATTAAATCATTTTTGTCTAAGTTTTAAAGATTAATGAGTTCATTGATTGCTAAATTTGACTTACTGATTATTCTATCTCTTTTTGTTTTTATTTTGATTTTCACCAAAAAGATTTGATTATATGGTTATTAATTTGGGTACTATATAATCTAATCTGGATTGCGCATATCACCATATCTTTGATCTGGTTTTGTCCTTAATTATATATTTTTATGTACAAATACAAAAGATATTCTACTTTAATTTACAGTTGTGTCCTTTCTAATTAGAGGATTTTAATCTTGTCATTGTCAAACAAAACTATATAAATATATTTATCCCTGTTTTTACTTCATTTTTTTAATTCAGAATTAATTTGAAAACTGTGGAAATGAATCTTTTTGTTTGCATGTTTATTTATATTTCTATTTCATTGTTGTTTTTGTCTTTGATTTTTACTCAAGTATCAGAAAATGGTTGGTTAGGAATTAATTTTTTTTTATGTATTATGAAAAAAGAGGATGAAAGGTATGAATGATGGAGGAGAGAGAAACCAGATGAAAAAATAGCTAGCGAAAGGCAGCTAGCTACTAGTAGCTATCCCCAATAGAAAAGTTAAATTTTAAGTTAAATTTACCTAGTTTGGTGCAAGCCCATTTCGATACTTTTGGACAATTTTTTGGTTAAATTTTTCCAAAAGTTAAATTTAACTACTCTACTACAGATGCTCCTCCTGCTAGCGACATGAAGTGTTTTAATGTGGCAATGCTTGCTAAGCTTGGATGATGTGTCCTCAATAACCTGGTTTCAATCCTTGCTTAGATCTTGCAAGGGAAATACTACCCTAATGGTAATCTTCTCACGAACAAAGAGATGAGAGGTAGCTCTTGGGGTTGGAAGGGCATTGTGTAAGGTTTAAAAGTTCTTAATGCTGGTCTTCGTTGGAGGATTGGGGATGGACAGAATGTTCACATCCTCATTGACCCTTGGTTAAACACGAGGCGGCCCTTCCTCGCTCTTTCTCGTCACTCGCTTATGCCTCACAAGGTGATAGATCTCATTGGTGTGGAAAGGAAGTGTTGGAATAATGAGCTTGTAAACAACGTTTTTAATCCTTAGGAAGCTCAATGTGTGCTATCTCTTCCTCTTAGTTTTCTTGGGGTGCTCTGATAGGCACTTATGGCATCATATCAAGGATAAAAGTTATTCTATCAAGTCTGGGTATTATGTTGATATGGAGTTACTGAAAAATGGTGAGTATCAGAGGAAGCTGGGCTCGGGGGAGTCTAGTAATATGAGCCAACAATATGAGTTATGCGATTCCATCTGGTACAAGACAGTGCCTCCTAAACTGCAGATGTTCATGTGGAAGTGCTGCAAATAATTCTTGGAAGCACATGCTAACCTAGTGAGGTGCCGAATTCGGGTGGACAATATATGTCCTCAACCTGGTAAAGAAGAGGAAACACAGGTACACCTTTTCTTTAAATGAAAATTTTCTCAAAGTTTCTGGTATGGGTGCCCTCGGCAGGTGGATATGGGATGTCTTGATGGAAATGACTTAGTATGGTATTGGAATCACTTCTTGATGGCTTTTGATGACATTGGGCAATAGGACTTTTCTAACAGGACTCGTCCCTAATTGTAAGCCCTGAGTTTGGCTCTCGGGTGGAGGATTTCCATGGCTTCTGCCATGGTTCTTCCACCTCTTGTCACACATACCTCCACACACATATATAATGCTCATGAGTCGGTGAGGAGAGTGGAGGGAACTTATAGAAGTTTCTAGGTTCATTCCCACATGAATCACATGTGGATTTATTAAAAGACCAAATTATACTTTTGGCAAAATTTACCAAAATGCCCTTCTACATTTTTGTCCCATAACGAGCTCATATAATCTCTGACTTTGGCTTGCTGCCAATCTACGAACTCAGTATCTCGATAACTACTTAGCAGTCTTTTCGGTATTCTCAATAGATGTCTATATCAAAAAGTCAACTATTTGACTTCTCATGGGTAAAATAGCCATTTTCTACTTTCTAATATCCGGGGTGTTACATTCTCTATGCAACTCTTTCTGTTTGGGTTGTGGCGTCTATGAAAGTGTCATGATATGATATGCTACAATGGTATTATTGTTGATCCAACCAATTCCATTCAGCTTATCATGGACCAGGTTAGAGAGTTTAATGAGACCAGACGTGTTAAACTTCCACTGGTACAATCGGTCTCATCTCCCTTGATTGGGAGAAATGTTAACCATGGCTAGAGTCGACCTCTTGTTGGTTTTTTGAAGGTGAAGTGTGATGGCGCTATTTGTAAAGAGGTGGATGGGTACACAGATCCTCCCTTGCGAGTTTCATTGTTGCAGGTGGAAGAGGTGGCCTCTTGTAATGCCCCATCCCGAAATTACGTTATTATCGAGATTGATTAAGGATTAATCAGGGATTAATCGAGGATTATCGGACGATCAGGGTGGAATGATAATTTTTCCCTTAAACGGATAAAATGTTGACTTTTGACCTTGGAGGTCATTGGCACGTGGAACAAAGTCCATTACATAGATCGAGACAATAAAAGTCTGTAGATAGGCGGCACGTCAAGATCGAATATCGTACGAGAAAGTTATGGGTCAAGAACATTTGTATGAACTATTTCAGTTACACATTTTCGAGGCGGTTGACTTTGGTGTTTTGAAATTAGGACCCAAAATATCTTTGAAAGGACCATAGGATGAGTGACAAGTGTCACTCACCCAATGGCCCTCACATTACATATTTCTTCCTCCCACCTTCTTTTGATTTGCTTGAGAGAGACTGAGACTGAGGGAGAGGCTAAGAGACTGAGTGCGATGGCAGAGACGGTGAAGCCACGGTGGTGGCCTGAGGAACCAGGTCAAAATTTTGAACCCGTTTAGTTGAATTTTGACAAGACCCGTCCCGATCCCCTTGGAACCACCCGGGGACGTGCCCTACTCCCGTCTAACACGCGAGCCCAGAATACCAAAATTACCCTTAATCAGTTCAACATTAATAAATCATGATAAATAAGTTTACACATAAATCTTAAGGGTTCAACAATGTCAGACAAGGGATAGTTCGAAATACAATAACGAGCACGACATCTAGGTTTACACACGATGCCAACCTACCCAAAAGGGGTATAAAGGTGCGCAACGTCTAGTCTATGCCTCAGGCTTTGGGTCTTCGTTTTCTTCAGTAGCACGACCTGGAGGGGTTAGTAAAATAATAAAGAGTGAGTGGGCCAAAAAATAAACAACGTATCTAAAACTAGTTAATAATATAATAATCATAAGGTTTTACCCCTCCGTTTTCAAACTTGCATGCATTGAGTCAAAACATAGGTAATAGTAATAGCCCCATGAAATCATAAAAACAAATATAGCAGAATAGGGAAAACAATCATAATAATAGTGCACTATAAAACCAAACCCCGACATCCCTGATGTCTGGCAACCTTGATGCCTATCAATATCACGGTCCTAAGGCTACGCGTGCCATTTGGGGTCTCAATCCCAAGCCTCCCTAGGGTCCACCCAGGTCAATGATCAGTAGATCAATGACCCTTCCTAGAGGTATCATCCATAACCGCACCCTTGATCATGAGCTGCCCCTCGGGTTAGCCCCTCTCAGGCAGTGCCCATGACTACTCCAGGATACTACGAGACGTCTGGAGGAGACAGTAATCATAAGGTAGGTATACACAGTGCAATAGTATTAATTTCCATAGAAATCCGTGATTAACTTTGAAAATAGTTCATACATATACATATTCAGACGAGTCTTATGCCCAAAACATCATAATACGTATAAGCATCATCATATATTACTAAGAATCATCCAATCTCAATTGTAAAGTAAAATAGTGAACAAAGTTATGCATGCAATCATTTTGAAATCAAAAGCCCACTCACACAAGGTCCTTACCGCTAAACCGAATGTTTAAACCTGTCCAGATGCTATTGTACATTCCCTGTCATGTCTAAAATATATGTAAAGGTCACTATGGGTCCCTACAAACTTAAACATGGAGCCCTAGAATAGAACCGGCACGGGGAAGTCATTCGAACATGCTTCCCGAGGTATTAACTCTAAATTTAATCAACTTAACAATCTCCGATCGACACGAAACCACCACCATTGGATTCGTATCATGACCCGTCCCAATCCCCTAGGGATTAACGCGGGACGCCCTCATGGGCCGCCCAAAGGGGCTGCACGTGAAGCCCACGTGCCTGCACTGTTCATCGTCTTCAACCTATGGCCTACCGGTTCATACGGGTTCAGATCGGTTCTATCCAACTGAACCGGCGGTCACGATTCGACGTTATAAACCTTCATTTTTTAGTCAATTTTCCAATCTTTCAATCCTAAACTCTTTATCTCATCCTAATCTATTTATTCCTAATTTTAAGGACCTAAAAACAATCCTAAATCGTACATTAAAGGTCCATGGTTGAATCGGCCACCTGCAACCGATCGCCGCCGTCGACTCCAGCCACGTCCAGCCTTGGTTCTAGTTCCATTTGACTCGTCTAGGTCCCTAGGTCACGGCCTAGTCCATCAAAAGGTTCGAAGCAATCAAAATCTGAACCTTGAATTTTTTAAATAAAGCTTACCTCACGGGGTTTAACTTCGAGCCCTCGCCATCGTCCACGACGGCCTGATCATCATCTCCTCACATCTCTCACCCATTCCTTTTCAGAAACCACGACCTACTAATGCTGTTTGGAGGAGTTATGGGGGAGGGGATAGTTGTTCGGATTTTTGAAAGAAAACAAAGAGGGTGATGGTCGATGATCAGGTGAGAGGTGGGAAGGAGGGACAATGGGGACAAGAGGAAGAATTGGAATAAACAGCTGGGATTAGGAGATGAGAGGAGTGGGAATTATAAAATAATAAGAATAATGTTATTTTAATCTCAAAACCCACCAATCAAGAATGAGATCCACTTTTTGGGGTTAAAGACCAATGGGATGAGTGACACTTGTCACTCATCCATGGGTCCCACTTAAAAAGTCAACCAATCAGATATTGCAGCCTCATCCCTATCTCGTAATGCGTGCATAGTGCAATCGAATATCTGTGAACCATAACTTTCCCGTCTGAAGTCCAATTTCAGCGTGCCACTTATCTACGGATTCGTATCGACTCAATCTATGTAACGGTCCTTGGCCCTCGGCCCCCAGACCTCACGGGTCAAAAGCCAACATTTTGCCCACGATCAGGGGCAAAATGGTCATTTTACACTGTCCGTTTGATTTGCCCAACTAATCACCGATTAACCTCATAAATCCTTGATTAGTCACCAAACTAATCCTAAAATTCGGGACGGGTCGTTACAACTGAGGTGGTGCGACGTGGCAATGTGTCAAGGGTTGTCAAGTCACGTGGCAACCCGCGTCAGACTTGTCAGACCACGTGGACCAATGAGGTGGTGCCACGTGGAAGTGTGTCAGAGACTTGTTAGAGGTGTCAGTGACACGTGGCAGTACACTTGGCAGTGATGACGTCAGTAGGTGACGTCATCATGTGACGTAGCAGTGTCAGATGGTGACATGGGGCACCAATCAAAGAGTGATGTGTGGCATGTTGTTAGAGCTATCACAGTTGTCTAATATCAGATGATGTCAATAGTGACGTCAGCGTTGATTTCTATTTACCAGACTTTGACCAACATATGAGGGTACGTGGGCATGAATTTCGAGGTCAAACTGATCTTGTTCTAAAGGTTTCAACAATCGAAATCCAATGGTGGTGGTTTTAATTCGATTGGAGATCGTTTGATAGGTCATTTGGAGGTTTTTAGCCTCGGGAAGTGTGTTCGAAACACGTTTACTATACCAAGACTTTTGAGGGTTTCTTTTATAGACTTGTATAGATGGTTAGTGATGCTTGGGGTATGATTTGGACAGGCCCGGACGTTCCGGAGACTTTGGATTAGCTTCGGATTGGCTTACGATGTGAATATTGAGCGCGCAGCTTGGACAATCAATGAGTGGACACTTTTTTTTTTATAAAATGATACATGCATAAATGTTTTATATGTTTTATGAACATGGTTTGAGATGCACCGATTGCATATGATTTGAATAGGATTTTTGTGGAAAATGTTTATTGCACATATTTCGAGTTTTTTGTTTTATGTGATACTTTAGGCTTAAACCGAGTTTTCTACATGCATGTGATTTCAATGATTTGAATGAGTATTTTATTATTGATTTTGAATGATTTCATGGAGATGCGTGGAATTGACATTTCGAGCTTGAGACCTAGTTGGTTATTTACTTTGACTGGGATTACAGTCAAATGTGATTTTGAACAGTGATTTGAATAGTGAATTGGTTTTCGGATTTGGAAATGATATTTTGGGCTTGTGACCCCATTGGAAATTATTTTGACTCAAATTGTGAGTCCTTGTGAACTTGAAAGAAATATTATGATTTGATATGTTTTAGAGGAAAGTCTGGACACTGTTTTTACGATGGTTTTGTGAAACGTATTTTGATGAACCTATATTTCGGGCGTAGACCCTATTGAGATATTTTCAGATGATTTGAGATACATATGTTTGTGAACTTTTTTCTACACTACCATCCTCTATGATGTGATTGTTCCCTTCGGACGTCGTAGATCCCAGAGTGGTATCCTACAGACGTCGTAGATCCTAGAGAGGTCACGATTACACTACCTGGAGATGAGTAACTCCAAAGGGAGGCTCAGGCTCAGGATTTTCAGAGATGGACATTACTCGGACGTCGTAAATACTGGGAATTTCATCACTCAGACATCGTAGATTCTGGGTGTATACTCGGACGTGGTAATCCCGAGTTGCACGTGTTGCATTGATATCATGACTATCGTATGGATGTTGGATATTGGATATTGAGGATGGGTTGCTCATGTTTTGAGTACTGATATTATGTCCAGATATTTGTTTTATTGTTTAGTTTATTTTCATACGACTCCGAGTACGAGTCCATGTGTACTTAAAAGCTATGTTTCGGGCAAATGCCCTATTAAGATGATTTATGAGATTTGATTTGGGCTAAGACCCTAAATGATTTGGATTTGGGCAGTGTCCCTACCGATTATTTTTTGGGCTGAGACCCTACATGAGATACTTGCTTTGATTTGATGAATGTTTTTGCTGTTGATTGATTGGAAAACCAATATGATTTGGTTTTAAAAAGTATTTGAGCTACGATTCGATTTCTGATGCATGCAAGCTTTTAATTGAAGAGTATAAATGTTATTTCGGAAACTGTTTTCCAACTGTTTATTTTTTTCCACTCACAGTTTTAAGGTTTTTGATACTATTAAGGTTAATCGTGGATGCAGGTTGTAGTAAAGACCGAGACATCACACAACGCTGCATACTCTGGAAACCACTGTGTACTTTGGATGTAACGACCCGCCCCGAATCTACCCGATTAATTGAGGATTAATTGCGAATTTTTGAGGATTAATCAGGAATTAATCAACGATTATTGGACAATTGGAGTAAAATGACGATTTTTCCCCTAGAAGTGTGAAAAAAGTTAACTTTGGACCCAAGATGTCATTGGCACGTGGATCGAAGTCCACTATGTATATCGAGACGATACGAGTCCGTAGACAAGCGACATTTCAAAATCGAACATTGTACGGGAAAGATAGGGTCAAGAACGATTTTCCATACTATTCATGGTTACACGAAAAATGAGAACAGTTTTACTTTGGGATTTGAATTTGGGGGCCCAAAATATCTGATTTGGACAAATGGACGAGTGACAAGTGTCATCCATCCTATTGGCCCATTTTCCCATTTTCCCATTTTCATGCATCTCCCTTAACTATCATGCATCTCCCCCATTTATTCTCCTTCATCTGGTGTTAGTTGAGACCACAGAGAGTGGCTGAGGACGTGAGAGAGGCAGTGAGTGAAAAGAGGACACGGCGGAGCCACATCGGTGGCCGGAAACCATGAAAACAGGTAAGCCCGTGGGTGTTTGAATTCAGGTTTTGGTTTTGGACGTTTGGGGTTGATTTTGATGCCTTGGGTGTATGTGTTGAGCTCATATGAGCTTGTAGGGGCAAGAACGGACGGTTGAGGACCTCGGGACAGGCTTGGAAGCACGGTTACAGGTGGCCCTTGGTAGTTCGAGATTGAAAGGTAATTTCTAAACCTTTTCTCATGATTTTGAGGTCTTAGAACCATTTCTCGGAGAGAGACGAGTGTGTAGGATGAAAATGGAGGAAACGGTGGCCGAACAGCTGAGATACAATCGGGTTAGGGTCGCAGGTCAAATGACCCTGTACAGTCAAACGGGTCGACCCGGCTAGAGATTGAAGGCGATGACGTGGAAATCGACATTATCCCTGTCAGGACACATGGCCAACTAGAAGGTGACACGTGGCCAAGTGTCAATCCAGTCAGCAACTGACGTGGCAGGTCCACGTCAGCCATGTCAAGCCACGTGGACCAGTGAGATGGTGCCACGTGGTAGTATGTAAGGATCTGTCATGCTTACGTGGTAGTCTACATAAGCATTGTCAGACCATGTGGACCAGTAGGGTGATGCTACGTGGTAGAGTGTCAGAGAGGTCTCAAACTTGTTAGTGACACGGGACAGGACACGTGGCACCAATCAAGGTGTGCCATGTGGTAGTTGTCAGAGCTATCAGATGTCAAAGCTATTAGATGCCAGACCTATCAATAGATGACGTCAGCAAACATATGACGTTAGCAACTAACGTTAGCATTGACGGACGTGACGTTAGCGTTGACTGGCATTGACCATGCGCGTGAGAGGTTTAACCAGCACATAAGGCCACTTTCTCAAAAATTTCGAGGTAAAACTAGACTTATTTAAAAGGTTTCGACGATCTGAATCCAATGGTGGTGGTTTCAAGTCGATCATAGACTGTTTGATAGGTCTTTTGGGAAACGGTTACTATTCTGGAAGCGTTTGAGGGTAATGGTATAGACATGTATAGATGGTTAGTGACCTTTGGGTATAATTTGGACAAGCCCGGATGTCTTGGAGAGAGTGGATTAGCCTCAGAGTAGTTTACAACGCGGATTTTGAGCGCGCAATATAGACGGTTTGTGAATGGACTTTGCTTTATAAAATGATGCATGCATAAATGTTTTATATGTTTTATGAACAAGGTTTGAGATGCATTGATTGCATATGATTTAAATATGATTTGTGTTGATGATTTGTCATTTTCGTAGAAAATGTTATATTACACATATTTCGAGATTTCAGTTTTATATGATACTTCAGGCTTGAGTCGAGTTTTATACGTGTTATGATTTATATGATTGAAATGATTTCACGGGAATGCGTGAAATCAAGGATTTGACTATCGATTTTGAATGGTTTCACGGAGATGCGTGAAATGCTATTTCAAGCATGAGATCTAGTTGATTATTGACTTTGACTTGGATTATAATCAAAGGTGATTTGGAAAAGTAATTTGAATTGTGAACTAGTTTTTAGATTTGGAAATGGTATATCGGGCTTGTATCCTAGTTGATTTATTGTTTGACTTAGAGTATAGTCAAACGTGGAATATATCGGGCTTGTGACCCAGATTTGATTTATGATATGAGATTTCATGCTGTCTCCCTGTTGTGGATTTATGAGATTGGATTTGATACGATTCAATGAATCCTGGATTTGTGAAATTTTTTGGACACTATTTTTATAATGAATTTCTAGAAAATGATTTGATGAACTATATTTCTATTGTGGGCCTCATTGAGATATTTTGAGACAATTTGAGATTTGTTAAATGTTTTCCACACGACCATAGTCTATGATGTGATTTTAGCCTCGAGACGTCGTAGATCTTGGAGAGGTCACGAGTACACTGCTTGGAGGTGAGTAGCTCTAAGGAAAGGCTCAGGGCTCATGAGTGTCAAAGATGGACATTTCTCAGACGTCGAGCTAGGGGTTCCGAGCCTGTGAATGCCATCGCTCAGACGTAGAGCCAGGGGTTCCGAGCTTGAGTTAGATCACCTTATACGTCGAGCCACGTGATCCGATCATGGGTGTATACTAGGATGTGTAATCCCGAGTCGCACGCGTAGCGCTGATATCGTGACTAGTGAGATAATTTGGATATTGGATATAGAGGATTGGCTACTCATGTTTTCATACGATTCCGGATGTGAGTCTATGGTTCGGGTAGAGGCCTTATTAAGATGATTTATGAGATTTATTTGGGCTAAGACCCTACGTGATTTGGTTTTGGGCTGAGACCCTTCTGAGAAAATGGCTTTGATTGATAAATGTTTTCACTGTGTATTGATTTCAAAAGCCATATGATTTGCTTTTAAAAAAGTATTTGAGATGCTGTTTTCTGATGCATTCACACTTTTAAGTGAAAGGTATAAATGTCTTTTCGTTAAATGGTTTCATAAAATGTTTATTTTTGTCTACTCATGGTTTTTAATGTTTTTGATACCCTTCAGGTTGATCTCGGATGCTGGCTATAGTAGAGACCGAAACATCAAATGACGCTGCGTACTTTGGAAATCACTGCGCACTCTGGTAACCCCGAGTGGGTTACGATTTTATCCCTGGTCTGACACGTGGTGTCAAATAGGAGCAGGGTACATCCCAAGATAATTCAGGGGGATTGGGATGGGTCCTGTCAAATTGGTATCAGAGTACTGGGTTGCTCTTATGGTGTTGCGCATGTGTCAGATGTGATGTCTTTACAACGACGACAGTCCATCATCAGCCTGATAGTGAGGATACGAATAGAAAAGTTAAGTGGGAATGAACCTCGAAGAGATTTTTTTTTGGTATCCTATGTCATGTTTCAGTGAGGTCCAACATTAAGTAAGGCCGAGTAGACTCGAGGAGGGCCAAGTTTATTATGTACCCAGCGGCTGGAAGCCGTAGAGTTATGAGTGTATGACGACTTTTGAGAGTTGTGACTGACAATTAGTCAGGATGGTGGTCGTGGATGACCTTTATTTGATTTTGGCTGGACAAGTTACTAGGAGAGTAGCACTTGTGGATCGGATCCCGGGGTGGAATGATTAGTTGATTATACGCGTTGAGAGGATTGTAAGAGCGATGGGTTGCTGCCCGAGTGCTTGATCTCGATAGGGGAGTGTTTCTTGGTTGGGATTGCATGAGGCTTGTGGCAAACACTACTATCCATAGTTGTGGATGAGACTATCGAGAGTTAGGCGACGTTCGAGGAACGTTTCTTACGTCATATTCACTCTAGTCTTATCGAGATACGAGGGAGGTGGAGTGTATCTCGGGAGGTGGCATTTATCTTAAGAGGTGAAGTGTATCTCGAGAGATGGAGTTTATCTCGAGAGGCGGAGTTCCTCCGACATGAGTAGGAGATTTGACGGTTGCTCGGTACGAGCAGTGGTTTAGGATTTTTTCATGGTTTGCTTATGTTACTGTGACGATTGAGACGATGAGGATATGTCAGTTCGTGTCGAGTCTTGGGAGTAAGACTCGAGTGTTAGTGTGACATATCAGTTGGAGATGAGTTGGATGGAATCCAGCAGTGATAAGATGATTCTAGATGACGATGGATGCGTCTAGAGGTTGTTTTGTCAGGGAGTTTAGATGAGGGCTATCTCTAGCTCTAAGATAGTCGGGTGGTAGACGTGCGATTGCAGAGATCGATGAGTGAGACAGAGAGGATCCCAAGAGGACCGATTGAGATTGCGGTTATCCTTCGAGTTTGGTGTGACGTTTGGATACGCGCACCTAGAGTAGAGACAAGTGTTTGTCTTACTCTGGGCTGATTGCACGAGTGTTGGGTGTAACAGAAGTTGATCCCATATAGTTGGTTTTAGTTGGAAAACCGAGACGTGGGAGACGTGTTGTGATGTCCCCAGTTAGCTTAGTGAGCTTGGAGTTAGTTTTAGGCTGTGCCGAGTTCCCGATGCGCCATCAGAGGGTTTACATGGTTGCTACATCTAGGGGATGTTTTTCCAGGTACGTGACTTAGTTTGGTACCATATTTTTAGTACCTACCGACAGAGTTGAGAGCTTTGGGTGTCCAGTTACTAGACATAGTGGATTTGGGGTTCAGTTGGCTTGGAATGTCACTGTTAGGAGACCCAGTGTTCCTTGTCGGAATTCGATGGAACTTTGAGAGTTTGATTTCATGAGGCTGTTGGATAATGAGTTGGTATGGGACGAGTATTCCGTACCACGTGTCAGTTAGTGAACTATCTTCATCACTCAAGGATGTATAAGTTTATAAAAGTTAAGCTGATTTGAGGAGTGATACGATCGTGGAAGGATCGTTATAGTAGCTACAATAATGGTTGCAATCTTTCTTGGTTTCAATGATTGTGTAAGAACTTAACACCTAGGCTGTGAGCCAAATTTGAATGAGTTAAGGAGCGGAAGGTGCTTGGTGTTACCTAACATTATGACTAAATCATTTTTGGTGGACCCGTGTTGGTGTTATGGGTCATGCTACGTTGGTTGAGAAAACTAGTATGGATCCCCGAGATAATCAAGTTGGATAAGGATCGAGAGGGTTGTTGATCGAAATAATTGCA
This sequence comes from Prinsepia uniflora, assembly GCA_032719365.1. Taxonomy (NCBI): domain Eukaryota; kingdom Viridiplantae; phylum Streptophyta; class Magnoliopsida; order Rosales; family Rosaceae; genus Prinsepia; species Prinsepia uniflora. The sequence goes on from CM064868.1 coordinate 30,796,036, forward strand.
ATCACGATAAGTGTGGATCATGACCTTTGCGATCGAGTTGATTGTGGACTGAGAGCTAGTTTGGGATTGGTGTCAGCTAATTATGATGATTGAGATTGGACTCGCTCAGACTGGATGAGTGTCATTAATTGTCGGATGGAGGTTATACTCGTGTTTGTAGCCGTTAACTTGATTGACTCGGGAAGGAGTCAAATTGTTTTAAATTGAGAGGATTGATGGATTACAGGTTAACAGCACAACCTCAGAATCCGACCCTTTGCATCATCAAGGTGGGGGTCGAGGTTTGGATTGGTACGTCTTGGTGGACGTGAGTGGGTTGGTCTTTGGAGTTCTCGATGAGTATGTATGGAGCACATCTTAAGTGTTGGTAGAGTGACTGGGAGAACTCTGAGAATATTTGAGTTAGTATGTGAATTGTCCAGGTCTAGGATCGGACGAATGTGATCCGATAGATGAGCCAGATGATGAACGGGTTGAATTCGCAATTGAAGTGATCCGATAAATGGATTAGATCTTACCTATGTTCGGGGTGTGAATATTGGTACGTGAATGGACGTTGTGTGAGTGCAGTCCTTAAGTAGGCCTGAGTAGTGCCTTTGTGATTGTTGTGATATGAGTAGTGCACGGTTGACATCGAGATTGCTGAGCATTGAGCAGTCTGACTGATGTGGTACGATCTTCAGATTGAGTCCCAGATGAACATGGTATGATAATCGGACGGGGTCCAATGTGGATTATACATTGAGAACTAGGACCGAACATCGAATACTGTGCGCTAGCGTAGAGTAGCTTTAGAGGGTTCAGTGATTGTGCGAGCCTGTAGCTCAAGGCCATGATGCGCCAGAGGAACCCTAGTGATTATGTTTGTGACTATCTCAGCTATAGCAAGTATTTGATGGGGTCCAGATACATCCTGAGTGTATCAAGAGGATGAGTGAGATGTCAGTTTGGGATCGAGAGGAGTCAGGAGCACAGCGTTGGTCACTGAGTGACACGAGGTATTGTACGAGGTACCCTGATGGGACTCTAGACCAGATCAAACGTAAATAAGGAACATGAATGGAAATAGTGGAGCTGATGGGTTACCAGCTGGTCACGATGGTGCGTCGTGAGTGTGATTCATGGTTAGAGACCGTCGAGGGAAATAGAGGACTTGTGATGCTCCTGCTAAGAAGGATGTCAGCTTGGTAGAACGGGATTGTCATCTTGGATTATTAGCTGAGTAGGATTGTCAACTTGGATTCTGAGTACACATGTGTGAGTGAAATGTGAGATCGACGAGTGTCGATGTCTCATTCGAGCATGGAGATTTGAGTTTGGGACTTCCGGTGACAGTTTGGTCAAGCGCTTATTGGATACGGTCACGAAAGAGAAGCTGAGTTTCAGCATTGACCGTTGGATTGGGGTTGACGCCGAGTGACGTTAGTTTTTGTTGAGTATTGTGGATAGATGTTAAATGTATACATATACATGAGCGCCTCGGGTTGGAGGCAGGATTGGATTCCCGCAGTTTTTACGCGGATTGGAGTCGATTTGAATTTCGAGGACGAAATTCTTTAAGGAGGGTTGATTGTAAAGACCCGTCCCGCATCTACGGGATTAATTAAGGATTAATTGCGAATTATCAAGGATTAATCGAGAAGGATTATCGGACGATTAGGGTAAAATGATGATTTTGCCCCTAGAAGGGTGAAAAAGTTGACTTTGTACCTGTGAGGTCATTGACACGTGGACCAAAGTCCATTACTTAGATCAAGACGATACGAGTATGTAGACAAGAGGCACGTCGAAATCGAGCTTTGTACCTGAAAGATATGGGTCAAGAACGGTTTTCCATACTATTCATAGTTGCACACAAATGGAGAAAAGTTGACTTTGCGATTTGAATTTGGGGCCCAAACTATCTGATTTGGTCCAATGGATGAGTGACGAGTGTCACCCATCCCATTAGCCCATTTTCCCATTTTCATGCATTCATTACCTCTCCCTTATCTCTCAATTTCCTTCACAAATTGAAACCCACCCCCTCCTCCATTTCATCTCCTTCATATGGTGTTAGCTAAAGACCATGAATTGAAAAATTGGTGATATCGACGAAATTTCCATCGAAATTTCGTCAAATAAGAGGGTTGACATATAAACAGGTGGTGAAGAAAATCTCCCCCCAATATCGGCGATTTTGCGATATATCGATAGAAATCGGCGAAATTGGCCGACAAGTGGCTGACATTTCAACGGGAAACGTTGAGTTTCTTGGTTTCACATTCAATTTGCTCTTTCAAGCGAGCATTGAAGGTGAACAAAGGTAAGGAAAGCTTTGCCTTACCCATATGAAGCGATTGGAGGTTCTCATGTAGCATGGGTCGTCCAGGAACATCTTCGGTGAAGATGGTGGCTGCTGGGTTTCACAGTCTCTTTTCATCTTCTCCAACAAAGTCGACGGGGAAGAAGGATAGAGGTATTCGTTTGGGGAATGATTCTAAGTGGAATGGTGAAGTTGGTCTCGGTTGTGATTGGTAGGTGATGGATTGATGGTTGATGGTGACTGAAAAACATGAGGAAGAAGATGAAGCACAAGGAAGAAAATGAAGTTACAAGGGAGAAATGAAAATAAAAACAAAAGTCAATTATTTAGCATTAAAATAATAAATAAAAAAGAAGGTGATGTCGTGATGGATTGTTTGGGATAACATAAATTATTGATTTATAGGGAAGATATTTTAAGAATAAAATAAACAATTAATTACAACAAAATATTAAATAAATGAATAGATATTAAGAAAGGCTAGTACTAAATGCCATAATATTATTATTGTTATTAAAAAAGATTTTTTTTTTTTTAACTAAATGGGATGTTAAGAAAGACCTAACTAGTAACACCTAAAAGAGGTGAAGGAAATTGACTAAAATTTTCGCCACTTTTTCTTGTTTTAAGCCCATAGCTCTCTTTATGAGATCAAAACGATCAAAATAGGGTATTAATCAATGAAATTTGGACGCAAAAATGTCAATTTTGAGCTGGGTCATGCCGCCGTAAAAATATCGATTTTGAGTTGGGTCATGTCGTCGTAAAAATATCTAATTGGATGCAAAATAGAAAATTATGTTGAATTTAAGTAAATTACATTGAATTGAAACAAATTATGTTGAATGATTAATTTGAATATTAATGGATTTTAGAAAAATATGAGATGAACATACAATTAATAAGAATTTGTTCTACGTCAAATTTTCACTAATTAATGTATAATTTTCTAAATTATTATGTAAATGTAGACTTCCTAATTTTCTAAATTATTATATAAATGTAAACTCCATTATTATGCTTATTTTTATGTTTTTAACTATATTAACATTCAATTATAGTAATTCATTTCAATTTATGTTTATGTTTAAAATTTTATGTTATTAGTCATCAACGGAACTCTATTATATCATATTATTCATCATATATTTATTATATCAAAGTTATTTTATAATTTTTATTAGCCATATATAACCATTATTGAATACTTAAGTTTTTTCCAAAATTTCATTCCAAATTTCTAACTTTTAGAATAAATTTCCATTATTTTTGTTAACCGTAAATGATATCGATATCGATATTTGGAACGAGATATCCGTAAATTTGACTAGCGATATACCCGTTGATATCAATATTTCAATCCTTGGCTGAGACCATAGAGAGTGGTTGAGGACGTGAGAGAGGCAGTGAGTGAAGGGAGGACGCAGCGGAGCCACGACAGTGGTCGGAAACCATGAAAACAGGCAAGCCTATCGGTGTTTGTATTTGGGTTTTAGGTTTTGGATGTTTGGGGTTGATTTTGATCCCTTGGATGTATGTGTTGAGCTCAAACGAGCTTGTAGGGACAAGAACGGAAGGCTGAGGACCTCTGGACGGGCCTGGAAGCACGATTGCAGGTGGCCCATGGAAGTTTGAGATTGACATGTAATTTCTAAGCCTTTTCACGTGATTTTGAGGTCATAGCTATTTGAATTTCAAGTAAAATGATAAGAAATCTCACTTAGATTAAATTGAACGACGTTAAAACAGCTCAAAATGGACTTAAAACATGCTTAAACGGCTCGAATATTCCCTTAAACAGCTCTAGGGAATATTCCCTTAAACTGCTCTAGGGAATATTCTCTTAGAATATTTTGTTAGTTGACTGTTAGAACTAACGGTGTTGACTATTGACCAGTTATCGTCGAAGCCTCACTGGAGACGACGGTTGGACTGCCGCCAGCGCCGTTGTCCATGACGGCCGATTTCTAGAAATTCTCTCCAGAAAACTCAGTTTTCTGGCGAGGTCTAAATCCCTCAATGACAGGACCTGCCCCGATCCTTTCTGGGACCACATGGGGACATGCCCTGCTCCCGTCTGACACCCAAAATAATGTTCCAGTTTTAACCTTAAACGTTCAAATGCATAAAAACCAAATTAAAGTTTTACATCAAATCCGAAATAAACAGATGTCAGACAAGGGATGCAATCCAAACTACAAGTTGCGAGCACGACTCTAACATAAACCTGCGAGTACACCGCCCAACATGGGTTCAGGTACGCAGAAGTGGATCTATGCCTCAGCCTCAGGTTCCTCCTCTACCTCGTTAGCACGACCTGGAGGGGTTACCAAAACATTAAGGGTGAGTGGACCGAAACTTAAGTTTATAAAATCATTTGATAAGTAAAACATATAATTTACCCCTCCATTTTCCAAACATGCATGCAACCGAATTTAAAACCATCAATCATATAATATAAACCATAAGGCATATAATAAAACCATAAACAAAATTTTAGCCACTGCACTATACACTCCAATCCCGACATCCCCGATGTCTGACGTCCCTGACGTCCAATAAGGTCACAATCACAAGGCTACGCGTGCCACTCGGGTCTCAATTTTCGAGTTCAATCCCCGAACCCTGTTCGGTTACAGCATCCCCGATGCTTAGCGTCATAGACGCTGGACGTTCTAGACGTCCGTGACCACTCCGGGGTAACTCATCTGGAGGAGACAGTATCATATGGAAGGATCTATACAGTGCAGTACCAAATACATTTTATTGATATCCACATGCAAAACATATATGTATACATAGGTAAAATCCGGACCGATCGTTACGTTTCATCAAACGGGTCTCATGCCCAAATACCGTGAAACGTGCCATAACCGAAATTTCAATATCATCAAAACCATTTATTAATTCCAGCATGTGAACATATAAGTAAATTAGAAAACATTTAAGCATGCAAGGGTTTAATGAAATCGGGCCCACTCACAGTACAATCCTGCTAGGAACCGAACGTATACCCTCGTCCTGGTACAAATGTACAATCCCTGTCAAGTCCAAAGTATTCGTAAAGGTCAATTTAAACCCCTAACATTCAACCATGAAATCCTAGGCTGAAACCGGCTGGGAAAAGCCGCCCGAACGCGCTTCCCAAGGAAATAAACCTCATTTTGACCAACTTAATGATCTCCGATCGACCCGAAACCACCGCCATTGGATCCGGATCGTCGAAACCTAAAGAATGGTGGTGGTCCCACCAAAAACACTGTTCACACGCGTCCCCACGTGCCGGTCAACGCGTCGGTCAACGTAGGAACAGTCCCTGCTGACGTCAGCATGACGTCATGCTGACAGCTGTCAGGTCTGACATGTCAGACTCTGACAGGTGCCATGTGTCAACACCCGATTGGTCCACCTCACTGATCTGTCAGGTCATGTGTCAGATCTGACATGTGCCACGTGTCAGCACGGCACTGGTCCACGTCACTGACATGTTAGTGACACGTGGCAGTCCCTGATTTGGCCACGTCACTCACATGTCAGTGCTGACTGTGCACTGACATGTGACACGTGTCAGCTCACGAGTGGTCCACGTCACCTGACAGGTCTGACATGGTGCCACGTCATCACCTCTGTCCTCAGACGGTTGACCCGTATCTCTGCAACTCGGGTCGATCAGACCCGCGATCATGACCCGGTCACCATTTCATCATTTCTCAACCATTTTCATTCTGGTTTGTTCCTACATATTCGCCTCAATCCCAGAAACAGTTCTTGCTAATTAAAATCAACGAACACAGACAGGATCGAAGGCTTACCTCGATGAACAGACCCGGTTCTTCCCGTCGCCGTTTATCCTCTGTTCAGGCCACCTCAGACCACGAAAACGAGCCCTCTAGGTTCCTAACAGTCCATAGAATTGATTAGGATCAATTGAAAACAAAAATACGCGTTGGAATTTAAATTTGAAAATCTAAGTTTTTCAAACCGTTTCGGGTTTGGGTTTTCCTTCCTCGCCGCCGTCCACCGCCGTGATCACTGCCATCTGCCGCCTCACCAGTGAGTCCAGCCACTCACAACGCAGGAACCAGGTGCTAATGCAGGTGTGATGGTTGGAAATGGGCAGAATGTGGTGTCGGGTAGGAAATATATAGAAATGGAGGGAATCTGATCAAATGGAACGGATGGTCCAGATTTGATCTCAAGGATGAGATCAATGGCTGGGATGAAATCTGGGGGTTTCAGATCAATGGCTGGAATTAAAAGTTGGTTTAAATGGTATTTAATCCCATAGTGGATCTGATCCAATCTAGCCAATGGGTGAGTGACACTTGTCACTCACCAGGTGTCCTCCAATCAGAATTTCAGAATAAAATATTCGACACGAAAATCGAGACACGAACCTCCCGATTTCACGTTTCTGACCATAACTTCCTCGTACGAAGTCCGATTTCGGCGTGCCGCCTGTCTACGGACTCAGGACGTCGAGACCTACCTAACGGTCCTTGAGTCACGTGAAAACTAGTTGTCAAACGAAAAGTCAACATTTTCGCACCTGAAGTCCAAATTACGGTAATGCCCCTGAACTTCCGATAGTCATAACTTTTTTCCCGATCGTCCGAATTGGACGTGCCACCTATCTATGAACTCGTGACGTGCCGAACTACGTCACGGTCACTGGTCAAAGTCCATTTGACCCACTAATCAAAAAGTCAACAATTTGGTCATACCATTCACAAGGGTAAAAACGTCAATTCATACATTAAATTACAATATTAAAATCCTCGAATTTCCGGGGTGTTACAACCTTCCCCCCTTAAGAAATTTCGTCCCAAAATTTCAAAGAAACAAATGAGGAAATTGTTCTCGCATCTGAGCCTCAAGCTCCCATGTGGCTTCTTCCACATTCTGGTTTCTCCAGAGAATCTTCACGAGAGGAATCGTCTTCCGACGTAGTACCTTGTCTTTCCGATCCAAAATCTGCACTGGTTGTTCCTCGAAGCTTAAATCCCCTCGGAGTTTGATAGGTTGTTCCCCCAGTACATGGGAAGCATCATGTACGTACTTCCGCAGCATCGATACGTGAAACACATCGTGAACTCTAGAAAGTTCTGGAGGTAGTGCCAATCTGTATGCAACCCTGCCAATCCTCTCCACGATCTCATATAGTCCGATAAAACGCGGACTCAGTTTCCCCCGTCGACCAAAACGGATAATCCCTTTCCACGGAGATAACTTCAGGAAGACAAAATCTCCCACTTCAAATTCCAGGTCTCGAATCCGTCGATCGGCATAACTCTTTTGGCGATCCTGCGCCACCTTCAATCTCTCCTTGATAACTCGAACAGTCTCCAGGGTTAAGTCCATCAATTCCGGCTCTACCGCCGCTCGCTCCCCTATCTCCATCCAGCAGATAGGTGTCCTGCACTGTCGACCATACAGTGCCTCATAAGGTGCCATCCCGATGCTTGTCTGATAGCTGTTGTTGTAAGCGAATTCCATTAATGGCAAATGAGTATCCCATGAGTCCTGAAACTGTAGCACACAGGACCTCATCATGTCCTCCAAGGTCTGAATGGTCCGTTCAGACTGTCCATCGGTCTGTGGATGGAACGCAGTACTGAAACGTAGGGTTGTTCCCAAGTTAGCTTGCAAACTCCGCCAGAACCTGGAAGTGAAACGCGGATCACGATCGGACACGATCGATTCCGGCGTACCATGCAATCGTATGATCTCCTTCACAAACAATTGAGCCAGTCGGTTGGGTTTATAAGTTTCCTGAACTGGCAGAAAATGTGCTGACTTGGTTAACCGATCCACGATCACCCATACTCCGTCCACTCCACTCTGAGTCCTTGACAACTTAAAGACGAAGTCCATGGTGATGTGATCCCACTTCCACTCGGGAATGGGAAGTGGCTGCATAGCCCCATACTGTCTCTGCCGTTCCGCCTTAACCTGCTGACAGGTTAAGCATCTGCTCACGAATTCAGCAATATCCTTCTTCATTCATGGCCACCAATAATGGTTCCGGAGGGTACGGTACATCTTTGTACCTCCCGGATGCATAGCATAGGCCGAACTATGGGCCTCCTCAAGAATCTCGGTTCGTATCTCTGCCACTGCAGGTACATACAAACGGCCCAACTTAACAAGTGCTCCATCATCCCGGATGGTAAAATCCTCTCTCCCATCCGCATCGACCTCAATCCTGTAAATACAGAGTATCGGATCCTGAATTTGTGCCTCGATGATCCGATCAATCAGTACAGGTCGTACATGGAAGCTGGCCAACAAAGCTCCATGCTCATCTGTATCCAAAATAATTCCCGCCTTCCGGAGTTCCACCAGCAAAGGAAGATACACCATCCCTAGGTGTGCAACAGATCCCGCTGACTTCCTGCTGAGTGCATCAGCCACCACATTGGCCTTACCCGGATGGTACTCGATCGTACAGTCATAATCCTTCAGCAGCTCCAACCATCTCCGTTGTCTCATGTTAAACTCCTTTTGAGTGAATAGGTACTTTAGGCTCTGGTGGTCGGTGTATATCCGGCACGTTGCGCCGAATAGGTAATGTCTCCAGATTTTTAGAGCATGAACCACCGCTGCCAACTCCAAATCATGGGTTGGATAGTTCAACTCATGAGTCTTTAGCTGTCGGGATGCGTAGGCGATAACCTTGCCAGTCTGCATCAACACGCAGCCCAATCCTTGTAGTGAAGCGTCACTAAAGACCACGAATTCTCCACTGTCATCCAGCAATGCAAGGACAGGTGCAGTGGTCAATCGATCTTTCAATTCTTGAAAACTCTGATCACACTGCTCATCCCAAATAAACTTTACTCCCTTCCGAGTCAAACGAGTCAATGGTGCAGCAATTTTGGAGAAACCATCCACGAATCTTCGGTAGTAACCAGCTAACCCGACAAAACTCCGCACCTCCGTTACTGTTGTCGGTCTAGCCCAGTTAGTCACCGCTTCTGTTTTCTGGGGATCCACGCTAATCCTATCCGTTGATATCACGTGTCCCAGAAAACCAATACTGCTCAGCCAAAACTGACACTTGCTCAGCTTGGCGTACAACTGCTTCTGTCTCAGCATCTCCAAAACCAACCGTAGATGCTCCTCATGTGCTCGGGCACTCCCTGAGTACACCAAGATGTCATCGATGAACACAATCACGAATTTATCCAAGTAGGGTCGGAAGACCCAGTTCATCAGATCCATGAATGCTGCTGGAGCATTCGTCAAACCAAAAGGCATAACCAGGAACTCGTAGTGTCCATAACGGATTCGAAAAGCAGTTTTCGGAATATCCTCCTCCGAAATCCTCAGTTGGTGATACCCAGACCGCAAATCGATCTTCGAGAAGCACTGTGCTCCCCGCAACTGGTCAAAAAGGTCATCGATCCTGGGTAGAGGATACTGGTTCCTCAGTGTCACCTTGTTGAGTTGTCGATAGTTAATACACAAACGGAGACTCCCCTCCTTCTTCTTTACGAACAACGCCGGTGCTCCCCACGGTGAAGTGCTCGGTCAGACATATCCCAATTCCACCAACTCCTACAACTGAGTTTTGAGTTCTCGTAACTCGGCCTGCGCCATCCGGTATGGTGCCTGGGATATAGTTCGGGTACCGGGGAGTAGTTCAATTGTAAACTCGATCTCCCGCGATGGCGGTAATCCAGGTAAGTCTTCCGGGAACACATCCGGAAACTCACGCACCACCGGTATCTCGTCGATACCCGGAGTATCAACCTGATCCGACACGACATGCGCCAGGTGTAACGACCCGTCCCGAATTCCTAGATTAGATTAGTAACTAATCACGATTAGTGAGGTTAATCCGTGATTAGTAGGGCGAAATCGGACGAACGATGCGAAATGACTGTTTTGCCCCTAGTGGTGGCAAAACGTTGACTTTTCAATCGGGCGGTCAAATGGACTTTGACCGATGACCATGACGTAGTTCGTGACGTCACGAGTTCATAGACAGGTGGCACGTTCAATTCCGACGTTCGGGGAGGAAGTTATGACGTTCGGAAGTTTAGGGGCATTTTGATAATTTTGGTTAAATGGGGTCAAATGTTGACTTTTTGACCAAAAGGTCCGATGGCCGAGGGCCAAAGGCCGTTACGTAGATAAGGACGATACGAATCCGTAGACAGGCGGCAAGTCGAATTCGGACGTTCGACGGCAAAGTTACGGTTCACGGAAGTTCCCAGTTACTATTCACAATGGCACGTTTTACGAGACAAAAGTGCAGTTTGTCTTTAGTGGGCCCAGTTGCTTTTTAGCAACCAATGGATGAGTGACAAGTGTCACTCATCCACTAGACAACACATTACATACATGCACTTCACCGTGCATTTTCATTTTCTCCATTTCAAACACAACCCACCCGATCGTACCATTTTCTCTCATTCCCGTGCAACCCAAACCCATCCAAATTGCACCCAAGACCAGGACAGAGGACCAGGAGGCTGAGGGAGTTGAGGTGGCCGGCTTGGATGGCCAAGGCCGCCGTGAACGGTGGCTGGAACCCAAAACCCGATCGGGTACCCGGTAAGCCCATTTTTCCTTATTTTTCGATGTGAGCATTATGGTTGGTTTTAAATGATTAGGGAATGATTATTAGGATGCTAGGAAGGTTTTAAGGGGGTTTTGGTGGTGGTTGACGGCTGAGCAGCCGTGTAGGCTGATCGGGAAAAATCGAACCGTGAGGTTCAAATTGGACCGGTCGGATTTCGTAGGTTTTAGGTTGTTTAGTTAATTAGGATTGATAGGAAATGAAGAAATAGGAATTTAGGAGTTGGAATGGAAGCAAACGGACCGAAAATGAGGGAGAAGGAGACCTGGACCGGTTACGCCGGTCCAAGTTGCAGGAAAAACCGGACCGGACCGGTTCGGACCGGTCTGACCGATGTAGGGGATGACAGGTGACGTCATCCTGCTGACGTCATCATGTCAGGGATGACGTCAGCATTGTCAGATCTGACAATGTCAGCTGACATGTCAGAAAATGGGCCAATAGGAGTGCGACACGTGTCACATGTCAGTGCACAGTCAGCACTGACATGTCACTGACGTGGCCCAATCAGGGGCTGACACGTGGCACAGACGTGGACCAGTGCCGTGATGACACGTGGCACATGTCAGACTGCCACGTGGCACTGACAGCACAGTGACGTGGACCAATGGGAGCATGACATGTGGCACCTGTCAGAGTCTGACATGTCAGACCTAACAGCTGTCAGAGTCTGACATGTCAGACCTGACAGCTGTCAGATGACGTCATGCTGACGTCAGCGATGACGTCAGCAGGTACTGTAGCAGGCGCGTGAAGCTCACAAGCAGCAACTTCAGGCGGCGCGTGGGGGAGCGTGCTGACTTGGTTAACCGATCCACGATCACCCATACTCCGTCCACTCCACTCTGAGTCCTTGACAACTTAAAGACGAAGTCCATGGTGATGTGATCCCACTTCCACTCGGGAATGGGAAGTGGCTGCATAGCCCCATACTGTCTCTGCCGTTCCGCCTTAACCTGCTGACAGGTTAAGCATCTGCTCACGAATTCAGCAATATCCTTCTTCATTCATGGCCACCAATAATGGTTCCGGAGGGTACGGTACATCTTTGTACCTCCCGGATGCATAGCATAGGCCGAACTATGGGCCTCCTCAAGAATCTCGGTCTGTATCTCTGCCACTGCAGGTACATACAAACGGCCCAACTTAACAAGTGCTCCATCATCCCGGATGGTAAAATCCTCTCTCCCATCCGCATCGACCTCAATCCTGTAAATACAGAGTATCGGATCCTGAATTTGTGCCTCGATGATCCGATCAATCAGTACAGGTCGTACATGGAAGCTGGCCAACAAAGCTCCATGCTCATCTGTATCCAAAATAATTCCCGCCTTCCGGAGTTCCACCAGCAAAGGAAGATACACCATCCCTAGGTGTGCAACAGATCCCGCTGACTTCCTGCTGAGTGCATCAGCCACCACATTGGCCTTACCCGGATGGTACTCGATCGTACAGTCATAATCCTTCAGCAGCTCCAACCATCTCCGTTGTCTCATGTTAAGCTCCTTTTGAGTGAATAGGTACTTTAGGCTCTGGTGGTCGGTGTATATCCGGCACGTTGCGCCGAATAGGTAATGTCTCCAGATTTTTAGAGCATGAACCACCGCTGCCAACTCCAAATCATGGGTTGGATAGTTCAACTCATGAGTCTTTAGCTGTCGGGATGCGTAGGCGATAACCTTGCCAGTCTGCATCAACACGCAGCCCAATCCTTGTAGTGAAGCGTCACTAAAGACCACGAATTCTCCACTGTCATCCAGCAATGCAAGGACAGGTGCAGTGGTCAATCGATCTTTCAATTCTTGAAAACTCTGATCACACTGCTCATCCCAAATAAACTTTACTCCCTTCCGAGTCAAACGAGTCAATGGTGCAGCAATTTTGGAGAAACCATCCACGAATCTTCGGTAGTAACCAGCTAACCCGACAAAACTCCGCACCTCCGTTACTGTTGTCGGTCTAGCCCAGTTAGTCACCGCTTCTGTTTTCTGGGGATCCACGCTAATCCTATCCGTTGATATCACGTGTCCCAGAAAACCAATACTGCTCAGCCAAAACTGACACTTGCTCAGCTTGGCGTACAACTGCTTCTGTCTCAGCATCTCCAAAACCAACCGTAGATGCTCCTCATGTGCTCGGGCACTCCCTGAGTACACCAAGATGTCATCGATGAACACAATCACGAATTTATCCAAGTAGGGTCGGAAGACCCAGTTCATCAGATCCATGAATGCTGCTGGAGCATTCGTCAAACCAAAAGGCATAACCAGGAACTCGTAGTGTCCATAACGGATTCGAAAAGCAGTTTTCGGAATATCCTCCTCCGAAATCCTCAGTTGGTGATACCCAGACCGCAAATCGATCTTCGAGAAGCACTGTGCTCCCCGCAACTGGTCAAAAAGGTCATCGATCCTGGGTAGAGGATACTGGTTCCTCAGTGTCACCTTGTTGAGTTGTCGATAGTCAATACACAAACGGAGACTCCCCTCCTTCTTCTTTACGAACAACACCGGTGCTCCCCACGGTGAAGTGCTCGGTCAGACATATCCCAATTCCACCAACTCCTACAACTGAGTTTTGAGTTCTCGTAACTCGGCCTGCGCCATCCGGTATGGTGCCTGGGATATAGGTCGGGTACCGGGGAGTAGTTCAATTGTAAACTCGATCTCCCGCGATGACGGTAATCCAGGTAAGTCTTCCGGGAACACATCCGGAAACTCACGCACCACCGGTATCTCGTCGATACCCGGAGTATCAACCTGATCCGACACGACATGCGCCAGGTGTAACGACCCGTCCCGAATTCCTAGATTAGATTAGTAACTAATCACGATTAGTGAGGTTAAGCCGTGATTAGTAGGGCGAAATCGGACGAACGATGCGAAATGACTGTTTTGCCCCTAGTGGTGGCAAAACGTTGACTTTTCAATCGGGCGGTCAAATGGACTTTGACCGATGACCATGACGTAGTTCGTGACGTCACGAGTTCATAGACAGGTGGCACGTTCAATTCCGACGTTCGGGGAGGAAGTTATGACGTTCGGAAGTTTAGGGGCATTTTGATAATTTTGGTTAAATGGGGTCAAATGTTGACTTTTTGACCAAAAGGTCCGATGGCCGAGGGCCAAAGTCCGTTACGTAGATAAGGACGATACGAATCCGTAGACAGGCGGCAAGTCGAATTCGGACGTTCGACGACAAAGTTACGGTTCACGGAAGTTCCCAGTTACTATTCACAATGGCACGTTTTACGAGACAAAAAGTGCAGTTTGTCTTTAGTGGGCCCAGTTGCTTTTTAGCAACCAATGGATGAGTGACAAGTGTCACTCATCCACTAGACAACACATTACATACATGCACTTCACCGTGCATTTTCATTTTCTCCATTTCAAACACAACCCACCCGATCGTACCATTTTCTCTCATTCCCGTGCAACCCAAACCCATCCAAATTGCACCCAAGACCAGGACAGAGGACCAGGAGGCTGAGGGAGTTGAGGTGGCCGGCTTGGATGGCCAAGGCCGCCGTGAACGGTGGCTGGAACCCAAAACCCGATCGGGTACCCGGTAAGCCCATTTTTCCTTATTTTTCGATGTGAGCATTATGGTTGGTTTTAAATGATTAGGGAATGATTATTAGGATGCTAGGAAGGTTTTAAGGGGGTTTTGGTGGTGGTTGACGGCTGAGCAGCCGTGTAGGCTGATCGGGAAAAATCGAACCGTGAGGTTCAAATTGGACCGGTCGGATTTCGTAGGTTTTAGGTTGTTTAGTTAATTAGGATTGATAGGAAATGAAGAAATAGGAATTTAGGAGTTGGAATGGAAGCAAACGGACCGAAAATGAGGGAGAAGGAGACCTGGACCGGTTACGCCGGTCCAAGTTGCAGGAAAAACCGGACCGGACCGGTTCGGACCGGTCTGACCGATGTAGGGGATGACAGGTGACGTCATCCTGCTGACGTCATCATGTCAGGGATGACGTCAGCATTGTCAGATCTGACAATGTCAGCTGACATGTCAGAAAATGGGCCAATAGGAGTGCGACACGTGTCACATGTCAGTGCACAGTCAGCACTGACATGTCACTGACGTGGCCCAATCAGGGGCTGACACGTGGCACAGACGTGGACCAGTGCCGTGATGACACGTGGCACATGTCAGACTGCCACGTGGCACTGACAGCACAGTGACGTGGACCAATGGGAGCATGACATGTGGCACCTGTCAGAGTCTGACATGTCAGACCTAACAGCTGTCAGAGTCTGACATGTCAGACCTGACAGCTGTCAGATGACGTCATGCTGACGTCAGCGATGACGTCAGCAGGTACTGTAGCAGGCGCGTGAAGCTCACAAGCAGCAACTTCAGGCGGCGCGTGGGGGAGCGTGCTGACTTGGTTAACCGATCCACGATCACCCATACTCCGTCCACTCCACTCTGAGTCCTTGACAACTTAAAGACGAAGTCCATGGTGATGTGATCCCACTTCCACTCGGGAATGGGAAGTGGCTGCATAGCCCCATACTGTCTCTGCCGTTCCGCCTTAACCTGCTGACAGGTTAAGCATCTGCTCACGAATTCAGCAATATCCTTCTTCATTCATGGCCACCAATAATGGTTCCGGAGGGTACGGTACATCTTTGTACCTCCCGGATGCATAGCATAGGCCGAACTATGGGCCTCCTCAAGAATCTCGGTCCGTATCTCTGCCACTGCAGGTACATACAAACGGCCCAACTTAACAAGTGCTCCATCATCCCGGATGGTAAAATCCTCTCTCCCATCCGCATCGACCTCAATCCTGTAAATACAGAGTATCGGATCCTGAATTTGTGCCTCGATGATCCGATCAATCAGTACAGGTCGTACATGGAAGCTGGCCAACAAAGCTCCATGCTCATCTGTATCCAAAATAATTCCCGCCTTCCGGAGTTCCACCAGCAAAGGAAGATACACCATCCCTAGGTGTGCAACAGATCCCGCTGACTTCCTGCTGAGTGCATCAGCCACCACATTGGCCTTACCCGGATGGTACTCGATCGTACAGTCATAATCCTTCAGCAGCTCCAACCATCTCCGTTGTCTCATGTTAAGCTCCTTTTGAGTGAATAGGTACTTTAGGCTCTGGTGGTCGGTGTATATCCGGCACGTTGCGCCGAATAGGTAATGTCTCCAGATTTTTAGAGCATGAACCACCGCTGCCAACTCCAAATCATGGGTTGGATAGTTCAACTCATGAGTCTTTAGCTGTCGGGATGCGTAGGCGATAACCTTGCCAGTCTGCATCAACACGCAGCCCAATCCTTGTAGTGAAGCGTCACTAAAGACCACGAATTCTCCACTGTCATCCAGCAATGCAAGGACAGGTGCAGTGGTCAATCGATCTTTCAATTCTTGAAAACTCTGATCACACTGCTCATCCCAAATAAACTTTACTCCCTTCCGAGTCAAACGAGTCAATGGTGCAGCAATTTTGGAGAAACCATCCACGAATCTTCGGTAGTAACCAGCTAACCCGACAAAACTCCGCACCTCCGTTACTGTTGTCGGTCTAGCCCAGTTAGTCACCGCTTCTGTTTTCTGGGGATCCACGCTAATCCTATCCGTTGATATCACGTGTCCCAGAAAACCAATACTGCTCAGCCAAAACTGACACTTGCTCAGCTTGGCGTACAACTGCTTCTGTCTCAGCATCTCCAAAACCAACCGTAGATGCTCCTCATGTGCTCGGGCACTCCCTGAGTACACCAAGATGTCATCGATGAACACAATCACGAATTTATCCAAGTAGGGTCGGAAGACCCAGTTCATCAGATCCATGAATGCTGCTGGAGCATTCGTCAAACCAAAAGGCATAACCAGGAACTCGTAGTGTCCATAACGGATTCGAAAAGCAGTTTTCGGAATATCCTCCTCCGAAATCCTCAGTTGGTGATACCCAGACCGCAAATCGATCTTCGAGAAGCACTGTGCTCCCCGCAACTGGTCAAAAAGGTCATCGATCCTGGGTAGAGGATACTGGTTCCTCAGTGTCACCTTGTTGAGTTGTCGATAGTTAATACACAAACGGAGACTCCCCTCCTTCTTCTTTACGAACAACGCCGGTGCTCCCCACGGTGAAGTGCTCGGTCAGACATATCCCAATTCCACCAACTCCTACAACTGAGTTTTGAGTTCTCGTAACTCGGCCTGCGCCATCCGGTATGGTGCCTGGGATATAGGTCGGGTACCGGGGAGTAGTTCAATTGTAAACTCGATCTCCCGCGATGGCGGTAATCCAGGTAAGTCTTCCGGGAACACATCCGGAAACTCACGCACCACCGGTATCTCGTCGATACCCGGAGTATCAACCTGATCCGACACGACATGCGCCAGGTGTAACGACCCGTCCCGAATTCCTAGATTAGATTAGTAACTAATCACGATTAGTGAGGTTAAGCCGTGATTAGTAGGGCGAAATCGGACGAACGATGCGAAATGACTGTTTTGCCCCTAGTGGTGGCAAAACGTTGACTTTTCAATCGGGCGGTCAAATGGACTTTGACCGATGACCATGACGTAGTTCGTGACGTCACGAGTTCATAGACAGGTGGCACGTTCAATTCCGACGTTCGGGGAGGAAGTTATGACGTTCGGAAGTTTAGGGGCATTTTGATAATTTTGGTTAAATGGGGTCAAATGTTGACTTTTTGACCAAAAGGTCCGATGGCCGAGGGCCAAAGTCCGTTACGTAGATAAGGACGATACGAATCCGTAGACAGGCGGCAAGTCGAATTCGGACGTTCGACGACAAAGTTACGGTTCACGGAAGTTCCCAGTTACTATTCACAATGGCACGTTTTACGAGACAAAAAGTGCAGTTTGTCTTTAGTGGGCCCAGTTGCTTTTTAGCAACCAATGGATGAGTGACAAGTGTCACTCATCCACTAGACAACACATTACATACATGCACTTCACCGTGCATTTTCATTTTCTCCATTTCAAACACAACCCACCCGATCGTACCATTTTCTCTCATTCCCGTGCAACCCAAACCCATCCAAATTGCACCCAAGACCAGGACAGAGGACCAGGAGGCTGAGGGAGTTGAGGTGGCCGGCTTGGATGGCCAAGGCCGCCGTGAACGGTGGCTGGAACCCAAAACCCGATCGGGTACCCGGTAAGCCCATTTTTCCTTATTTTTCGATGTGAGCATTATGGTTGGTTTTAAATGATTAGGGAATGATTATTAGGATGCTAGGAAGGTTTTAAGGGGGTTTTGGTGGTGGTTGACGGCTGAGCAGCCGTGTAGGCTGATCGGGAAAAATCGAACCGTGAGGTTCAAATTGGACCGGTCGGATTTCGTAGGTTTTAGGTTGTTTAGTTAATTAGGATTGATAGGAAATGAAGAAATAGGAATTTAGGAGTTGGAATGGAAGCAAACGGACCGAAAATGAGGGAGAAGGAGACCTGGACCGGTTACGCCGGTCCAAGTTGCAGGAAAAACCGGACCGGACCGGTTCGGACCGGTCTGACCGATGTAGGGGATGACAGGTGACGTCATCCTGCTGACGTCATCATGTCAGGGATGACGTCAGCATTGTCAGATCTGACAATGTCAGCTGACATGTCAGAAAATGGGCCAATAGGAGTGCGACACGTGTCACATGTCAGTGCACAGTCAGCACTGACATGTCACTGACGTGGCCCAATCAGGGGCTGACACGTGGCACAGACGTGGACCAGTGCCGTGATGACACGTGGCACATGTCAGACTGCCACGTGGCACTGACAGCACAGTGACGTGGACCAATGGGAGCATGACATGTGGCACCTGTCAGAGTCTGACATGTCAGACCTGACAGCTGTCAGATGACGTCATGCTGACGTCAGCGATGACGTCAGCAGGTACTGTAGCAGGCGCGTGAAGCTCACAAGCAGCAACTTCAGGCGGCGCGTGGGGGAGCGTGGCAGGGAATCTGGGGAAGGTTCCAACATACGAAATCATCTGTTCGATGTAACGAACATTTTGGGACTGGTTTCGTGTCAATCGGACACCGTCTCGATATGTTTCGGGGCATCGGAAGGTTTAGGTTCGGTTTTAAAAATAGTTAAAAATACGGGAAAATTACGAGGCTTTAGTGGGAGGTTAATTAAGTAGTTAGTAACCTTCTATTACGATTTTGACAGGTTTGGGAGTCCCGGTGACGGTGATCGGCTCGGGGAGCCGTATGGCACGCAAATCGAGGCGGCAGCTCGGACGGTCTGTGAGTGGACCTTGTTTTCTAAATTGGTGCATGCATAAATGTTTATTATATGTTTTATTACTTGTTTGATGATGCCATGGGTGCATTTTTATGTGGTACGTATAAGTACGTATTTTGAGGTTTCGGCCTTATACGGTGCTTATACGGGTCTATATTTCTTTATTGATTTAAATGATTTGATTTTGGATTTCCAAAAGGATAAACTCGGGTATGAGACCCATTTGGTTTTGTCTCGGGCATATGACCTCAGATATCGGGCACGGTGCCCAACTGATGTCCTATGTTCGGGTACGAGACCCAAGCTACTTTACGGTTTTGATTTCAGGTCAGGGAACCTTAAATGGATTTCCCGGTTCATGGCGGTTTATGGGAACCGGCATGAACTCTTAATATGGTATCATGGTTCATGACGGTTTATGGGAACCGGCATGAACCCTTGTTGGTTATTACGGTACATGACGGTTTATGGGAACCAGCATGTTACCTGATTATGGATATTATGGATCATGACGGTTCAGGGGAACCGGTTATGAATGTTTATGTTATGTATATATATGTTCATCTACCTTCCTTTACTTCTATTATCTCCTCCGGGGAGGGTCGTTGGCCTGGGTGGACCCCGGAGTAGTCACGGAGCACCGACTGAGTGGAGACACCCCCCAGTTGGGTTCCTTACTCTCAGGAAGGCTATGGTTACTATTACCTCGAGTAGGGTCAGTGGTCTGCGGACATTGACCTTGACTTTGAGAAGACTCAGATTGAGACCCGGGTAGCACGCGCGTAGCTTTGGATACCTTGACAGGATTGGTTGTGTGACTTATATATATGTATGTGATGTATATATGATATATGATATGTGGTGTGCACAGGTGTGCACAGGATTTGAGCAGTGGCTCGTGTACTTGGTTTCTTTATGGTTTGGGGCCGAGTCCCGTATGGATTTGGGCAGTGGCCCGTATGGTCGTTTTCATTGTGGTCCTTTCGACCTTGGTTTATATCTGCTTTGGGCTTAGTCCCACACATGGTTTGTTTTGGATAAATGGTTTTCGAATGCATGCATGCTTTTTAGTGAAGGGTACAAATGTCTTCCTTATGAAATGTTTTATAAACTCTTGTTTTGTCCACTCACAGTTTTTAATGTTTTGACTGCCCTTCAGGTTGACATCAGATGTGGACTGTAGCAGAGACCGAGATATCACATGCCTCCTCCGGATCCTGGCGTACTCTGATAGCCCGGGAGGGCAAAGGTCGGAAATATCCCTTGTCTGACACTCCGTGTCAGACGGGGGCAGGGTCATCCCGCACTAATCCCGGGGGGATTGGGATGGGTCCTGTCACTGTGGTATCAGAGCGGGGTTGTCTCTATTCGAGCAACCGTGCAGCTCTTGTAGTTTGTACACAGGTCGAGGATGTGATATCTCAATGGGCTACAGTTCGTGGTCAACCTGATATTGAGGTGCTGGTACGATAGTTAGTAGGATTGGCATGTCTTGGCTCGGCATTTGATGCCGGGGGTTACCATAATTCTGTCAAGGTTGATAGTGTGGGGCCCTATGAAAGGGTTAACGTAGTATTACGTTAGAGTTTTGGATCGTGAGACGGTTAGTTGGGATCGTCTTCACGATGTTGTAGGATCGGTTCCGACGACTGGTTGGGAATTATGACCATCGATGTTCGGATTTTGTTGAGTTAAATGGATTTACTGCTCCTGTCGGTTAGTGACCGGATTCGAGGAATCCGAGTTGGATTGACGGTAGGATTGGATTGACGTCTTTACGATGTCCAAACCGCTGGGTCAGTCAGATCGTAGATTTTACTGCCTTATGCAGTTGGGTTCTGAGGAACTCTAGGTGTGATCGTGGAATCCCAAGGTAGGATGTGTATGGTTCGGAAATGTGAGTTGGCGAGTGGTGTGACTTTGACGACTATTCGGATTTGGGGTTCGTTAGTCGGTCTAGTCATATCAGCTTGTGTTGGGACTGCACTTCGCAGTCGGGATTGTACTTATCGATTTGACCTAGTTGGTTGTCGTGCTACTTCAGTTGTGATGGATTGTTGGTACAACTAAGGTCGCGGGTGACCTGGTAGACGACATTGGCTTAGTCGAGTTACGACTGGTTAGTGTTTGGTTGGCCAAGTTATCAAGGTTGGTACTTGTCGATGGAATCCCTGAGTGGGATACAGAGTAGTTGGTACGGGTGATTGATTCCGTTGGATACGGAGCCTGGATATAGCGAGGTCTGGTAGTTAGGTCTGCACGAGTCTGTGGAAGGCACTACTACCGAGAGTGGTTGTAGCTGTGGTTGTTGGGAATCGGGGACGTTCAGGGGACGTTTCCTTTTCTCGTATGAGTTGTCAGGGTGATTGTACCCAGAGGTGTTGGGTACGAGGGAGGCAGAGTTTCTCCTATTCGAGCAGAGGTACGGGATCGTCGCTCGGTATGAGCGGAGATCCAGGGTTGTCAGTTTTGCACATGGTGTGCCGATACTGATGCTGGTTGCGTGTACCGATAGTATTGTGGGCTGGTGATGATACTGGTACTAGTGCTGGTGCTGGTGCCGGTGATCGTGATGACGATGAGTTACTGATCAGGGTGTGACTCCGTCGTAATGGGCATATGTTCGGTATCTGTGGTTCAGGAGTGGATCTCAGATAGAGTTAAATTGGTTAGGGGACACGTGGTTGATTTCCGGGTATGTTGTTTCCAATCTTGTTGGAATTTCGGAATCGCGAGAGGTTGCGACTGAGGTGACAAGTGGAATGTGGGTTTTTCGCATTGGTATTGGGTATTTCGAGGTCGTTTGGGTGACTTCTCGGGTTCTACCATAATTGATGGTGGTAGATGATGTAGATGTTATTGATGTTGTTGGTTGCTGCTAGTACATTGATCGTGTATTGGTTGGTGGACCCGTGATTGTCTTGGGTCATCAGGTGGAGTGAGTATATCGAAGCTAGGTGACTGAGATTTCTCATTTTCTGCTTGGTGGCATACGATGTTGGGTTACGTGGTGTGGTGAGTGCAGCGAGTTTTATTTGCATTCACGAGGATGGATCTTGATGTCATAGTCTTGTATCATTCTTCATTTTTCCTCGGTGGAATGACAAGGATCGATACGAGGTAATCAGTGAGAACCCACAGTCTCGGCGTGTCTCGTCGTTGACTAATCTATTTAGATGTGGGAAATGGTTGAGGACTTTGGACGTCGTGACGATCGGGGATCGTGAAGTCTATGGTCGGTTGACGTAGTGTTGGATCTGGATCGTGATTTGGATGATCCAGATAGGTGGAGAGTTTATCGCTCATACTTGGATGTTTGAGTGGGGCATGTTGGGACTAAACTTCATTCGCCTGAGTAGTTGTCCGATGAGTAGTTTTTCGACGTGGTCGGATATGGTCAGCCTTAGGGATGTGCGGATATTGTGATTGGCTTCCCTATGAAGTCAATCGATGGTATTGGAGTAATCGGTTGAGCAGACAACCGATAGGTTCATGATTGGTATGTCTCGGTAGACGTGAACGATATTTCAGGTTTCGGAATCAGATTTCTAGATGACGATTTAGGATTTGATTTTGGAACTTGAAAGAGGATTTCTAGAGTTGGGGTTTGGAATCGGATTCTGGGTGACGATTCAGGATTTGATTCTAGAGCTTGACTGTGGATTTTCTTTTTATGGATTTGGGTTCGGAATGGTCATTCCTAATACTAGTCTACGGAATGATGATTTCGGATTCGAATTTGGACATGATTATGGATATGATTTCTGGATTTGGATTTGGGATTTCTTACGAAATTGCGGATTCGGATTTGGAATAGGAAATAGATGTTGGGTCGGAGTTTCGATTTGTCTAATGTTGGATTGGACGATTGAACTCCATAATTGGAACGTGATTGGCTATGACCTAGGTGGTTATAAGCTAATTGATGGGTAGATGTACGTACCTTGTACATTGTTCGAGGTACGATACCGGGCAGACTTGTGGTGTATGGTGATGGTATATAGGTTATACCAGAGGTATATTGGTGAGCGTATTGGTAGTCGGCTTAGTTCCGATACCATTGGATTAGTCGGGGTCGTGAACTGGACATTGGATACCGTGCATTGGGTCATGGTATTTCTGATGGGTCTAGTTACACACAGGTCGAGTGAAATGCTTGTGGTTAGTGTAACCACGAGTGTGTGTCATATCAGTTTGCGACTGACGACTGTCAAGTGGTGACAGTTTCTCGGAGGTGTCAGCGTGGATGACTCCCAGTGGGAGCAGAGGTCAGGATAGGTTAGAGATTGAGGAAGGAACCGTAAAGTTGTTTATGTCAGCGAAAGGGTAGAGTTGACAAGTGGGTTGATCATAGGATACTTGGGCTACTCTGATACTGACAGGTGGTGTCAGTTCGGAGCGTACGACTATGGTCATTCGACGTGGTCGAATGTAGTCGATGCGACGTGAGTGTTAGTGGTACGTCTGGTTGCAGACGAGTATCGTTCTGGTTAGTGGGTGTACGAGTGTACACGAGTTTCGAGGTCGATTCTACTTTCCACGAGGTGGATGTGGAATCAGGATAGTTGGAGTTTCGAGAACATAACTAATTAAGGAGGGAAGAACGACTAGAATTAGGTCGGTTGGAATTTCGAGGACGAAATTAATTAAGGAGGGAAGGTTGTAACGACCCGTCCCGAATTCCTAGATTAGATTAGTAACTAATCACGATTAGTGAGGTTAAGCCGTGATTAGTAGGACGAAATCGGACGAACGATGCGAAATGACCGTTTTGCCCCTAGTGGTGGCAAAACGTTGACTTTTCAATCAGGCGGTCAAATGGACATTGACCGATGACCATGACGTAGTTCGTGACGTCACGAGTTCATAAACAGGTGGCACGTTCAATTCCGACGTTCGGGGAGGAAGTTATGACGTTCGGAAGTTTAGGGGCATTTTGGTAATTTTGGTTAAATTGGGTCAAATGTTGACTTTTTGACCAAAAGGTCCGATGGCCAAGGGCCAAAGACCGTTATGTAGATAAGGACGATACGAATCCGTAGACAGGCGGCACGTCGAATTCGGACGTTCGACCGCGAAGTTACGGTTCACGGAAGTTCCCAATTACTATTTACGATGGCACGTTTTACGAGACAAAAAGTGCAGTTTGTCTTTAGTGGGCCCAGTTGCTTTTTAGCAACCAATGGATGAGTGACAAGTGTCACTCATCCACTGGACAACACATTACATACATGCACTTCACCGTGCATTTTCATTTTCTCCATTTCAAACACAACCCACCCGATCGCACTATTTTCTCTCATTCCCGTGCAACCCAAACCCATCCAAATTGCACCCAAGACCAGGACAGAGGACCAGGAGGCTGAGGGAGTTGAGGTGGCCGGCTTGGATGGCCAGGGGCGCCGTGAACGGTGGCTGGAACCCAAAACCCGATCGGGTACCCGGTAAGCCCATTTTTCCTTATTTTTCGATGTGAGCATTATGGTTGGTTTTAAATGATTAGGGAATGATTATTAGGATGCTAGGAAGGTTTTAAGGGGGTTTTAGTGGTGGTTGACGGCTGAGCAGCCGTGTAGGCTGATCGGGAAAAATCGAACCATGAGGTTCAAATTGGACCGGTCGGATTTCGTAGGTTTTAGGTTGTTTAGTTAATTAGGATTGATAGGAAATGAAGAAATAGGAATTTAGGAGTTGGAATGGAAGCAAACGGACCGAAAATGAGGGAGAAGGAGACCTGGACCGGTTACGCCGGTCCAAGTTGCAGGAAAAACCGGACCGGACCGGTTCGGACCTGTCTCACCGATGTAGGGGATGACAGGTGACGTCATCCTGCTGACGTCATCATGTCGGGGATGACGTCAGCATTGTCAGATCTGACAATGTCAGCTGACATGTCAGAAAATGGGCCAATAGGAGTGCGACACGTGTCACATGTCAGTGCACAGTCAGCACTGACATGTGAGTGATGTGGCCCAATCAGGAGTTGACACGTGGCACAGACGTGGACCAGTGCCGTGATGACACGTGGCACATGTCAGACTACCACGTGGCACTGACAGCACAGTGACGTGGACCAATGGGAGCAGGACACGTGGCACCTGTCAGAGTCTGACATGTCAGACCTGACAGCTGTCAGATGACGTCATGCTGACGTCAGCGATGACGTCAGCAGGTACTGTAGCAGGCGCGTGAAGCCCACGCGCAGCCACTTCAGGCGGCGCGTGAGGGCGCGTGGCAGGGAATCTGGGGAAGGTTCCAACATACGAAATCATCTGTTCGATGTAACGAACATTTTGGGACTGGTTTCGTGTCAATCGGACACCGTCTCGATATGTTTCGGGGCATCGGAAGGTTTAGGTTCGGTTTTAAAAATAGTTAAAAATACGGGAAAATTACGGGGCTTTAGTGGGAGGTTAATTAAGTAGTTAGTAACCTTCTATTACGATTTGGACAGGTTTGGGAGTCCCGGTGACGGTGATCGGCTCGGGGAGCCGTATGGCACGCAAATCGAGGCGGCAACTCGGACGGTCTGTGAGTGGACCTTGTTTTCTAAATTGGTGCATGCATAAATGTTTATTATATGTTTTATTACTTGTGTGATGATGCCATGGGTGCATTTTTATGTGGTACGTATAAGTACGTATTTCGAGGTTTCAGCCTTATACGGTGCTTATACGGGTCTATATTTCTTTATTGATTTAAATGATTTGATTTTGGATTTCCAAAAGGATAAACTCGGGTATGAGACCCATTTGGTTTTGTCTCGGGCATATGACCTCAGATATCGGGCACGGTGCCCAACTGATGTCCTATGTTCGGGTACGAGACCCAAGCTACTTTACGGTTTTGATTTCAGGTCAGGGAACCTTAAATGGATTTCCCGGTTCATGGCGGTTTATGGGAACCGGCATGAACTCTTAATATGGTATCATGGTTCATGACGGTTTATGGGAACCGGCATGAACCCTTGTTGGTTATTACGGTACATGATGGTTTATGGGAACCGGGATGTTACCTGATTATGGATATTATGGATCATGACGGTTCAGGGGAACCGGTTATGAATGTTTATGTTATGTATATATATGTTCATCTACCTTCCTTTACTTCTATTATCTCCTCCGGGGAGGGTCGTTGGCCTGGGTGGACCCCGGAATAGTCACGGAGCACCGACTGAGTGGAGTCACCCCCCAGTTGGGTTCCTTACTCTCAGGAAGGCTATGGTTACTATTACCTCGAGTAGGGTCAGTGGTCTGCGGACATTGACCTTGACTTTGAGAAGACTCGGATTGAGACCCGGGTAGCACGCGCGTAGCTTTGGATACCGTGACAGGATTGGTTGTGTGACTTATATATATGTATGTGATGTATATATGATATATGATATGTGGTGTGCACATGTGTGCACAGGATTTGAGCAGTGGCTCGTGTACTTGGTTTCTTTATGGTTTGGGGCCGAGTCCCGTATGGATTTGGGCAGTGGCCCGTATGGTCGTTTTCATTGTGGTCCTTTCGACCTTGGTTTATATCTGCTTTGGGCTTAGTCCCACACATGGTTTGTTTTGGATAAATGGTTTTCGAATGCATGCATGCTTTTTAGTGAAGGGTACAAATGTCTTCCTTATGAAATGTTTTATAAACTCTTGTTTTATCCACTCACAGTTTTTAATGTTTTGACTGCCCTTCAGGTTGACATCAGATGTGGACTGTAGCAGAGACCGTGATATCACATGCCTCCTCCGGATCCTGGCGAACTCTGATAGCCCGGGAGGGCAAAGGTCGGAAATATCCCTTGTCTGACACTCCGTGTCAGGCGGGAGCAGGGTCATCCCGCACTAATCCCGGGGGGATTGGGATGGGTCCTGTCACCAGGTAACCCTGGCATCCCTTCCGTAGAAGTTTGGTAGCAGTAAGTGAAGAAATCACTTCAGGAGGCGAACCATCACGCTCCCCCTAAAAGATAACCTCCGGCAAACCCGGGCTTCGCAGAATCACCTGCTTGCTACTGCAATCAATGAGCGACCTGTGCTCCGATAGCCAATCCATTCCCAAAATTACATCAAAGTCGTGGATATCCAAAATAATTAAGTCCGCTGGTAAATCCACATCCTCAATCTTCACCGGGCACCTCCGAATCACCTGATTCACAAGGTACACGATGCCCATCGGGGTGCTAACACCCATTTCGCAATCTAAGGCTGATACCACACAATCAAGCATACCAGCACAACTCTTCGAAATAAAAGAATGTGTAGCCCCCGCATCCATCAATACACGTACAAGAAGGTTTAGGATATGTAGTGTACCTGTAACCACGCCTGGGGCAGTCCTCGCCTGCTGCTGGTTCATAGCAAACACTTGGGCCCTAGGCCCACCATTCCGTCCTTGTCCACGCGCACCACGCCCAGCACCTTGGTCACCTCCCTGACCGCGACCTCCATTAGTGTGGGAAGCCGTGCTCTGCACCACACTAGAGCCCCCAGCGTCATTGTTCTTGGGCAACTGCGGGCAATCACAGGCATAGTGGCCCTCCTCTCCGCAAGCAAAACAGGTTACTGGCCTCGGCCTGTCCGAATGCCCACCAGAAGCACCGCTCCAAGATGAACGCTGCCCGGAGTTGTATCCTGATCCTCTGTCCTGAGAGCCACCTCGTCGACCTGACCAGCCACGACCCTTGAAGGATGAGGGTGCTCCCCTGTAGCCCCCTCCCTTGTTGCTCTTCTGGCTTGATGGCCCACGGTGTGGGCGATCCTGACGTCGCCCCTCGCCCGAAGGCTGTCGTGTCTAGTGTGCCGCCAGACTGGCCTCGACACGCACCGCAGCGTCGACCATATCTCTCAGAGAAGCATGAGTAGTAGCAGTCACACTTGCCCGGATCTCGCCTCGGAGTCCAAGCTCAAACCTTTGGCATTTGTCCTTCTCTGTGCTCACGAATGATGCAGCGAACCGGGATAGTTTTCCGAAAGTCTGCTCGTAGTCCGCAACGGACATATCTCCCTGCTCCAGCCGCAGGAACTCAGCCTCCCGTGCCGCGCGAAATGATCGCGGGTAGTACTGGTCCAGAAATCTAGAACGGAAAGCTTCCCAAGCAGTGGTATGGACAGACCACCCAGACATTTCAAGGCCGTACCACCACTGGTAGGCTCCTCCTTCCAGTAAGAAGGCCACCAAAGTTACCCGTTCGCCTGGAGGGCAGTGCATCACCGTGAAGATCCTTTCCCATTTGGTGATCCAATCATGAGCATCTTCGGGGTTCGATCCCCCGTTGAAAGGTGTGGCTCCCAGACGTTGAGCCCGCTCAATGCTTGCGCATTCCATTTCCCATTCCAGATCCTCGTCAGTTCGTGTATGAGGAATTCTCCTAGGAGGCATAACCAACTGTCAAGAGGCATAGATCAGTTAACATTATCCTTAAAAGTCGAAAAGTAACTAGTACTAATCGCTAGTCTAGCATGCTGACCACAACCTAGTGCTCTGATACCAAGCTGACAGGACCCGCCCCGATCCTTTCTGGGACCACATGGGGACATGCCCTGCTCCCGTCTGACACCCAAAATAATGTTCCAGTTTTAACCTTAAACGTTCAAATGCATAAAAACCAAATTAAAGTTTTACATCAAATCCGAAATAAACAGATGTCAGACAAGGGATGCAATCCAAACTACAAGTTGCGAGCACGACTCTAACATAAACCTGCGGGTACACCGCCCAACATGGGTTCAGGTACGCAGAAGTGGATCTATGCCTCAGCCTCAGGTTCTTCCTCTACCTCGTTAGCACGACCTGGAGGGGTTACCAAAACATTAAGGGTGAGTGGACCGAAACTCAAGTTTATAAAATCATTTGATAAGTAAAACATATAATTTACCCCTCCGTTTTCCAAACATGCATGCAACCGAATTTAAAACCATCAATCATATAATATAAACCATAAGTGACAGGACCCACCCCGATTATCGCCTCGATAATCGGGAAGCATCCTGCTCCCGTCTGACAATCGAATCCAAAAGACCGAAAAACCAAATAATATTACATTACACCCATTGTCAGACCAGGGAGATTAAACAAATACATCCGACTGGACGTCAAGTCCACAGTTTCACAGAGCAAAATATTACAAAACAGGTTAAAGAACAAATCCTACTCTGTGAACTAACTACTCCGCAACGGAAAACTTTATGCCTCCGCCTCTGCCTCGGCGCTTGCCCCCGCACTTGTACCACGACCTGGAGGGAATTTAAAACAACAAAGTGTGAGTGGACCGAAACATAAGTTTTACAGGAAAACAGTTTTCGAAATCGGGTTCGCCCTCCAGTTTTGTAACACGCATGCATAACCGAATATTCAGAAAATCGCATATTAAACCTTTGAAAACTCTTTTTCCGAAACACATGAAAAACGTTACAGAGATTCGTCATAACTCATGTAAAACAATTTAATATTACCAGAATCCAGAAACCGTTATTTTGAAACATCAGTTGCACAAGTCAAGTAAAAAGTGAATCAATAATCACAATTATGCCGTTGGATCCATCCGAGTCTTTAAACTCAAAATCAGGCCTTCCCGGGATATCAACAAGTCTTTAAACTCAAAACATGATCAATAGGCCTCGGGGGTATCACAATAATCGAGTCTTTAAACTCACGAGTCTTTAAACTCAATCCGGGTCTTCAAACCCAATTTTCGGGCCCGCCCCCGTCATCAATAAACCGGGTCTTTAAACCCAAAACCGGATCCAACAATCAACAGGGTCTTTAAACCCAAAACCGTTTTTAAACACAATAAACCAGGATTCAGCATAATCCGTTTTCCAACATCATTCCGAAATCATCTCACGTCATAATAGGACTTACGTCCGAATTCACATGCAATTTCCGAAATCACTTCACAATTATAATCAAAACATCATAAATCCGTAACATGCATAATCATATCCAGATACTTCATCAAAACATCATTCATGCATAAGCAAAAACTGCAACCTCGAAATGCGTGAAATACGATGAATATCTCGAAAAGCGTGAAAATACGTAAAATCGGAATATCATATCACCATCATAAAATCATATGTAAAACCATAAGATAAGTAAGTAAAATAGTCATGCATGCCCGGGTTAGAAATCAAAAAGTCCACTCACAGTTTTAGGACGCGTCAATCGCGTCCCGCGCGCTCCTTCGTAGCTTCGGAAGTGTCCGGGCCTGTAAAAACGTACAAGAGGGTTACAAACATCCTCAAATAGCTCGTATGATTTTTTCCTAATTTTCCCGGATTTTTTGGCGGAATAAACCTTAAGGACCTAAACTTCCGAGCTCCCGAAATTATCCCGAACGACTCCCGAACAACTCGAATCCTAAAGGTAAAATGTTAATTAGACTGAAAGGAACAATTTCCATGTTGACCGTGTTCGGAGTTAACATTGCACGCGCCGTCACGCGCCACCCAAAGTGGCTGCGCGTGAAGGCCACGCGCCAAGCTACAGTGTCATCGTTCTTACCCGGATAGACTGATAAACGGGTCTATTACCCGCGACTCAACCCGACCAGTTCAAGTTCAATTCTCAATCAATTCTTCTCGTTTTCAATCCTATTACCCTCTCTAATCCATTAATTTTAGGTCTGTGTTGATGACTAACCTCGACTAACACCAGAACGACCCAACTCAAGCTCAAACAGTCGATCAAGTCGACGTCTGGAACTCACCCTACACGATTCCATTTCCAAATTAATTTCACCAGTAGCTTAAGGGGACTTATACGAACACAATGGTACAATCAATTGGACTCGCCGTTACCTGGAAGTCGTCGACCTCAGCACTGTTTTTCCTCTGAAACTGAGACTCAGGTTCCCGGCCAGCCAGTCCACCTCCTCCTTCGATTTTTTGCACGGTTGTGCTCGTAATGACCCCAGAAGTCTCTCACGGCCCTTGGTTTCGCTCAACACGCCTCAGGAATTGAATTCGATTTTTCCCTCCAACTGGTTCATCTCTGAACTGGAACTTGGGTTCCTGGGCAAAACGGGCTCCAATCTCCACAACTCTAGCACCGTCGTGTTCCTATCACTCCCAGAAGTCTCTCAATGTGTTTAGATTTGTTTCTCAACCCGTAGAAGTCGAATTCAGAGTTTTCCCCCCAAAAACCCGAAACTGTTTTCTCACTGTTTCTCTCAACCTCAGCCCTCACACTGATGCCCAAATGACCCAACTGAGTCCACTCCTCACTCTCTTACTCTGTCAATCGATTCAAACGGCCAGCAACCCGTGGGAGACCAACTGAGGTTTTCTGAAAATGTCTCCCACGCACACAGAAGCCATAGCCATTTTCTAATCTCTCCCGTGCACTCAGACTCTGCCCAGACACGCATGAATGCTTCCCACAGCCTCAAAATCCATAAACTAAACCCACTCACCTGTCCACTTAGCCATAAACAATTGCACGCACAAACTCCACGGCCGCACTCTGTTTTTCAAGGTGGTGCTACAGTAACCGCCGTGAAATGACCAAAATGCCCCTCTGTGCAATAATTACCAAATTGCCCTCCAACTTCCGTGACCCGTATCTCGGTCATCCGACGTCCGTTTCACACATGCCGCCTGTCGTTGTACTCAGGACGTCGAGACGAACATAACGGTCTTCGAGTCAAATGAGTATCAATTATCAAACAAAAAGTCAACTTTTTCCCTCATAACGTCAAAATTACGATAATGCCCCTGAACTTCCGAACTTCATAACTTTCACCCTGTTCGTCCGAATCGAACGTGCCACCTGTCTATGAACTCGTGACGTCCCGAACTACGTCACGGTCATCACTCAACGCCCGTTAGAACCTCCAATCAAAAAGTCAACAATTTGACCAAACAAATCACAGGGATTTAAAACGTCATTTTATTCAATATTTTATAAAATTATATTTTCAGAACGTCCGGGACGTCGAGACCTACCTAACGGTCCTTGAGTCGCGTGAAAACTAGTTGTCAAACGAAAAGTCAACATTTTCGCACCTGAAGTCCAAATTACGGTAATGCCCCTGAACTTCCGATAGTCATCACTTTTTTCCCGATCGTCCGAATTGGACGTGCCACCTGTCTATGAACTCGTGACGTCCCGAGCTACATCACGGTCACTGGTCAAAGTCCATTTGACCCACTAATCAAAAAGTCAACAATTTGGTCATACCATTCACAAGGGTAAAAACGTCAATTCATACATTAAATTACAATATTAAAATCCTCGAATTTCTGGGGTGTTACACTCAAATCTTCTCATTTTCAACATGCAAGGGGTCTAAACTATACTATTCGAAGAGAGGAACTCAAATATCCAATTAGCCAATCCATATTCAACCTATACAACACAGAAAAAGACAGGGAAGTCTTGGCTTTCCCCATTCTCCAGTTTTCGACGAAGCATTGGTGCGCGTGACCATTTCGAAAACCTATCAAGTAATGTAAGGATTAGTTACTTTGAATCGAAATGATTATGATGGCGAAATTCGAAGTCAAAGAGCTTATCTAGAATGGTTTGAGTGAGATGGAGTCTACGCGGCCTTCCTGCTCAAATTTCGGTGACCGTCTGCTGTGAGTCCAACTTCTTGAAAGTCATATGCAGGATCATGGTTAGGTCAGCTTAGTTCTAGGATGTCCGAAAAAAATCGTGTCTTGAAGGATGGGCTTACCTACAGAGATCGTTCTGAGTTTTCCAGTGAGCCCTGTAACTTTAACCGCCGCATCCATCCCCGCGTTCTAGAATTCCTCCACATAAGTTGCGGGGGTTCATGATCGATCGTCTTTTTTTGGTGAGTGTCAGCCTTTGCTTGTGAACCCACGATGTTCACGAGTCAAGGTGAGTTTAGAAATGATGAGAGCGTGACCCTGGTGGACTGATGTAGTGGTCGTGGTTTTCGAGTCACTCACACTGGTGAAAGGGGAAATCAGGCAAGGACTCTTCGGTTTCCTCACTCACACACTGTACGAGTAACAAACCCAGTGGAAGAATCTGTGGGCCGGGTTGCACATGGGATTGTCAATGATGGCACATGTGGGTATTTCATTAAACTAAACAATTTGGGTTTGGGCTTCCCAAACATAGGCCTCAACTATGGTTGGAGCTTGTGGTGTAATAAGGGCTTAGCAACATGTGATGCTTTTGGGCTTAACTATCAATCTAGTTGGGTCTAAACTACCAATCTTAGACTAGGTGTAGCTCCCAAGGGTGATTTGGTAAATTCACTAATTTAGAATCCCAATTTTTGGTACGGGTCGTATCAGCCCACCTTTACTCATAACTACGAAGATAGAAAACAAGTGAAATATGAAATAGGAGAGTATCGTAAAAAAGTATACAAACATCTTACATAAACAAATAATAAAATAATTGTCCAAAAAACAAAGAATAAAATAAAGGATAAACTACATAAAAGGACCCAAACTATAGGCACGATTTCAAAAAGTACTCGAACTATAAAAAGTTTCAATTATGTACCCGAACTATACTATCGATTTCAAAAGAGTACCTCCGTTAAAAATTCCGTCCAATTTTCTGTTAAATGCTTACGTGGCAAAAAAAACAACTTAACATGTGATGTGGCAAAATTTGAAGGGGCAATTTGGGAATAATTCAAATCTGGTCCATATTAAAAGAAAAACAAGCAGCACAGTTTTGCCAAAAACTCAAATCCAAAAACCAAATCCAAAAACCAAATCCAAATCCAGATCCATACCAAATTGCTAGGACCAAATTGCCAGAACCAAATCCAAACTCTAGAATCGTTTAATCCAAATCCAAAACCATTATCCAAAAACCTAGAATCTCTCTCAATCTCACTCCCGTACTGCGTCTCATTTTCTCATACACAAAGAAATCCACCGTCTCTATCATTATCCAAAAGCCCAGATCTCCATCTCTATCAGCATCAAAAAACTTAAACTCAACAAGTTTTCTTTCTCTCTGTGGAAATTCTCACCCCAGTAAGCTCAAAACACAAACAACAACCATTGATCTTTCATCTTCAAGCCTCAAATCCAATCACCCAAAATCTGTCTCTCTCTGCTGGTTATTGGATTTGATTCACAACCCGAAATCCACACACTTCCACACTCATCGCTTGTCTGATCCCATCAAATTCCCACCCCACTTTCTTCCTAACCAACAAACAAATCGAGCCAATTCAAAACCATCAACACAACCGCCACCCTTTCGACCAAACCCAAGTCGGCGTTGGCGAAATTTCTCTGGCATTTTCATTACCAAATGGGAATGCCCAGGAAATAATGAGCAGAGTTCAAGAGGAAGAAGACAGAGACGCCGAGTGCTTCTACGAGTCTCTCGATCGCATTATCTCTTCCACTTGTTCCTGCTCCACTTTCAACTTCAGCTCTGACACTGAGTCCGACCCGAACTCGAATTATGCCATTCCTAACTTCCCTATGGGCGTCTCCACCAAGTATGATGTGTGGATCTCCGAGCCTTCCTCTATCTACGAACACCATTCTAAACTCCTCAACGAAATGGGTCTTACGGGAGACCCAGTGCTGACCCGGGCAAAGCCTCAACTTGGTTATGCTAGCGAGTTCAAGCGGTCGGTGCGTCGGATTATTTGAATACTCAACCGAGTTCTGGTGGTGGAGGCATTAATGTAATTTTCCGTCCAAACCATATCATCTTGTCATGCTCAAACCAGTTTCCCCTTTTACCGAAACTCGAAAACCCAAAACCCAGCTCGAAATAGTGAAGAAGTGAGATTGAGAGAGATTATGGGTTTTTGGATGATGATTTTGGATTTGGATTAAATGATTTTGGGGTTTGGATTTGGTTTTGGTAATTTGATTTGGATTTAGTTCTAGCAATTTGATCCTCACAATTTGGTATGGATTTGGATTTGGTTTCTGGTTTTGGGTTTTTGGCAAAATTGTGCTGCTTGGGTTTTTTTTATTAATATGGACTGGATTTGAATTATTCCCAAATTACCCCTTCAAATTTTGCCACATCACATGTTAAGTGGCTTTTTTTTGGCCACGTAAGTATTTAACAGAAAATTGGACGAAATTTTTAACGCAGGTACTCTTTTGAAATCAATAGTATAGTTCGGGTACGTAATTGAAACTTTTTATAGTTCAAGTATTTTTTGAAATCATGCTTATAGTTTAGGTACTTTTATATAGTTTATCCTAAAATAAAATACATTAAATTCAAAATAAAAAAATAGTTAATTTATAAATTTGATTCATAAAAAACAATTAACCAAAAAAGAAGTAATGTAGCAATTTTTAATGTAATGACAAAATTAACTCTCAAACTTTATACTAATGATTGATGGTTTAAGTGGAAAAGATCTTATTTCGCAAGGTCTCTAGTTCGAGTCTTGTGAATGAAGTAGTCAACTTTAGGGAGAGCTCCTCCCATATCGAGGTTCTACGCGACTTGAGAATTAGTAATTGCCTACGTGCGAGGGATACCTTAGTTTTCACCCAAAAAAATTCCTAAGCTTTATTATAAACGATTTGAAATTCTAAATTATAAGTCTCTCCACATGCACGTCTATACGGTAAATTATTCAAAACACTTTTATTTGCTCATTTAGAAATTTTCTTTTTTATCACTGAAAAAAGAAAACTTTTCATTTTCAACTCACTATTTATTGATTTTTTTTTTAAAAAATAATACCTAATTAAATATTCTTTATTCGTTAAGTAGGACTAATTCAGCTAATTCTAACATTATTTATAGACAATTAGTCTCAAATTCAAACCCTAATGACATATTGTATGAAAAACTTCGAAAATTCCCTCATTTTCATGTAATAAAAAAAATTTATTCTATTTTTTACATATCTCTTCTTCATGGAATCTTTACCCATTTTTATTTATTAAAAACATCTTCATATTCACATTGGTTCTCAAATTGAATACCCTTCATATTTCGTTATGCATTAAAATATTTTCTTTGCCAACATAAAGAATTATTGAACATTTTCAAGTGGGCGAGAGATGACAAATAGGGGTGGTAATGGGTCGTATCGTATCGGGTTCGTATCGTGTAATGAACTCTGTTTTACCCATTTATGTTTAACCCGAACCCGACCCGTTTAATAATCGTGTCAAGAATGTCAAACTCAAACCCGGCCCGTTTAATAATCGTGTCAAGAATGTCCAACCCGAACCCGACCTGTTAATGACCTGCGTAACCCGTGTAACCCATATAATGAATAGGTCGTACTCAAAACCCAATTAACCTATAACCCGTTTAACCCATTTAACCTGTTTAATCTATTTAAATTATAAGATTTTATAGTTATTTAAGTAGGTAAATGTGTATATATATGAATTAGTAATGACACGTTTATTAAATGGGTCAATATATAAGCTAATATACGAGTTAACCCGAAATCTACCCATTTATTAAACGGGTTAACACGTCATTATTCGAGTTAACAAGTTGACCCGAAATCCACCCGTTTATTAAACGGGTTATAACGGGTTGACCCAAAAATGACCCGAAATTTTAATCGTGCGGATTGATCAAGATAAATTTCGTGCAAATTTCAAGTCATATATCAAGTCGTATAAAAAATTACCACATTTAATGACAAATGGTGGCACGCCCATCAAACTCACACTCAACTTCGGTCTCAGTAGGCCACACACAAGACACTTTCTAACAATCAACATGGACCGTGCATTTTCCCCGAGTCCTCCACCTGCTAACGTAAGATCTGCCACTCGGAAATCCCCAAACCGCCCTCCCCGATCTCCAAACCTCGACCCACAACGGGTCAGTAAATACGATCAAACATGGAAGGGCGTATCCGTCATTCACAGACTCGAAAGCGACCCAACCTTGCGAGCCCTTTTTAATTCCCAATGCCCCTGTTGTCGGACCCTTCCCCGAAAACGTATCCTCTCTCGTCATTTCACAGAAGCTCGTCCTTTCCTCCTCTTGCCCTCCAGGCTCCGGTTCTCTCTCTCTCTGTTTTTCCCCAAAGCTCTGCCCTTTCCTTCTCTGAAACCTCATTTCCATTAATTCCTTTTCCGTCCCCGAATCCCAATTTTCATGACCTATAAACGGTAAAGCAGAATTAACCCAAAGAATACCAAGTTTGATTTGAAGCCATTTCAAGAGTTTGTGCGCTCCGTTTCCTCAAAAAGGTAAGCATTAAGCTAAGGGTTAATAGCCGTATTATTATCATTGTTTCCATTCTCGGCTCTCTTCTAACCTTTCATGCTGGGTTTTAGCTGCCCATTTTGTGATTTGTTTATATTAAAAAAATTGAAATTCAATTACTTCGTTCTTATTTGGGAATTTGAAACGGTTTTTAATGTTATTGTTTTTCTCTTTTTTAGCTTTCTATTAGTGTTAAAGGTCGGTGCTTTTTTGTTTTGTTTAATCAGATAGATATCTTGGAATAGATTCAATAGTGTTTTGTGTCTCAAAATAAAAGATCAAAACGCGTTTTGAGTTTTCCTTTTCTATTTTGCTGGTTTTTGCTTCTGGGTTTCTTATTACACTTGTCTTACTGTCATTGGCAAAGAGAAAAGGAGGCGAAGCAAGTTTCTTTTTTGCTTTTCACTGTTTTTGGTTTCTGGGTTTGTGTTTTAGGGGCGTTGGCTCTGTTCATTTCTTCTCCGGCGTCTTGTTGTCGCTCTGTTGGCTTGAGATTTACGCTACAATGGCGAGAAGTTGAAACTGGTCATAGTGCGATTTCTCGCGATATTGTTGTCAAGGTATGCTGGATTGTACTGTACGCGATATTGTTTAGTTGATCGGTTAGTAGTCGAAGTAATGTTTGGTTTATGATAATGCGATGATTGACTACTCGGGGGGCTTCTACGGCCATAATTATTTGGTGGGTTTTACTAAAGTATTTGCAGGACCAACTTAATGGTCCTGGACCCCCTTGGTCCATACTTAACAAATTACAGAGTATTATGGCCTGTGTGCAATTACTTGCCTGTTATATGTATGTGGGACCCCTTTGGCTTTGCAATTTTATGTGAAGGATCATTTAGATTTGTGGTGTCTAGTTTCTGGGGTTCAATTCAAGATCTAAAAAACACCGTTCTGCACTATATAATTTAGAATTCATTGCTCCTTCATGTGAAGTCTAGAGAAGTACATGTTAAAATTAGTGTGTCCAAACTTGGAGTGCACTTGAAAATTTTCATTAGGTGGTAAAAAAGTGTTCTTTTACCACATTTAGTGATAAGCTACCGACTTATTATCTTTTGTGAAGTAGAGAACACACAAAATACATTTTGCATTATTAGATTCAGCAAGTTGGAGATGCGATTAGAGCAGTATAATCTACCCGACATTTGTTTTCTGCACTTACTGGATTTAGGTTTAAAACAGAAACATTGTTAATGTGGCATTGGAAAACCTTTCTTATTAAGCTAGAATTTGACAGCTTTCTTAACATGAAAACGATACACGTGTGGCACTAGCCCTACACTGGTGGCACTAGCCCTACACGTGTGGATTGGAATGCGAAAAATGGCGGTGATGAGGGTTTTTCGGTAATTGAGTTTATGGGGAGCAGGACAATGGCAGTGGGAATCAAATTTTTGCCCGTTAGGTTTATAATAGTACATGTCATGGTAAATAAGCTCAGATTTCTGTGCCATGAAGTATGCAAGGGGGATGTGCAATTTCAGTGTTATATATATGACGGTGCGATCCATGGGGGAAAAGGATCCACCGCCTTTTGATGTACAAAAAATCATGATTGTGGTGATGGATGATCCAAAATTCCTAATCAGATTTTCACTGTGATGGGTCCCTTTCGTTTCAGATTTTCTGATTTGCAGAGTGCTTTTAGGGGCCTCACTGTAGTTGTGAGTAGGCTGCCCCAGGAAATAAAAGGGGGTGTTTGCCTTTTTCTTTTCCCAAAAGAGAAAAAATAAAATGTATCCGTTTTTTTTTTTCTTTATATATCTGGTTTTTAATAAAATATTGAATATCAATTTTAAAATTAGAGTTTGGAACTAAATTGGGAAAGCTTAATTTAGAAGTGTGTTTCTATGCATTTGAAATTTTGACCTGCAGAAACAAGGTACGTTAGCAGTTTATGTGTATGGTGTGGGTCCCACGTACAATAACAATTTAGGCTCTTTTCATTTTCTAGTGCGAGACCTTTACCTAAATTTTGTTGACTTAAATAGTAGGAATGATCTGACTTTAGAGTTGGAGAACAGAATGATAAAGAATATTTAAGCAGAGGAATGATCAGTAACCATGTCCTACAAATTAGGATTAATCTAAGTAAAAGTGTAATTCTTTAATCATTGGTATTTGGGTTTTAATGAATTTTTTAACCTCTATAATGCATGTCATGGTAAACGAGGTTAATAGTGTTCCTTATATTGGCAATTATAATTTTAATTCAGACTCATTCTTTCAGCCGGTTCTCTGAGTATCTCTTCTAGAGCTTCTCCATCTTGATTCCTGTTCTTTTCTCTGCCTTGCTTTCTCTTTTCCCGTGTTTTAAAGCTACTTTCGTTGCACTTTTAAACGAAAGCAAATAAGAAACTCTTAAAAGTTGAAAGAGAAAACAAACTCAAATTCCATCCACTATCAATGGCCTTGGTCTAAGTGTTAAAGCATATTGCTTTTGAACTTACCTTCAATTCCCTTATCATAGTCATAATTGTCATTCCATTTCTTTATTCCTTTTGTTCTTTAAATTTACTCTTTTTTTCTTAGAATCTTTTGGATTTTAATCATCTGTCATCCTTCTCCATCATTTTGTAATCTTTGTTTTGCAGATGGATTCGGTGAAACCATCTGCTGTGACTCCAGCTAAGAGTAAGTTGGCTCGTACCATTGCTAAAGTTCTTCATCTTCGAGCTGCAATAGGCATTGCTCCTGTCGATGGGATTCAGAAAGTTAAGTCCCAAAAATTCGGAATTCCAATGGTTAAGTCCCAAGAATTTGGAGCTCCGAAGTTTAAGCCCCAAGAATTTGGAGCTCCGAAGTTTAAGTCCCAAGAATTTAGAACTCCGAAGTTTAGGTCCCAAGAATTTGTAACTCCGAAGCTTAAGTCCCAAGAATTTGGAGTTCCAAAGGTTAAGTCTCAAGAATTTGGAAATCAGAAGGTTAACTCCCAAGAAATCGGAATCCAGAAGGTGAATTCTCAAGAAATTGGTATTCCGAAAGTGAAGTCCCTAGAAAAGATCAAGAAGGATTGGAATGCTGGTAAGGCTATGGTCGGTCGGCCACTGTCATTCCACAAGAACAATGAGAAGCTTCAGGAAGGAGCAGCCCTGGAAGCTCTTCTTGCAAAATTGTTTGCTACTGTTTCGTCTGTAAAAGCTTCGTATGCACAGCTGCAGTATGCTCAATCTCCTTATGATGGTGAAGGAATCCAAGCTGCTGATAAATTGGTAGTCTCCGAGTTGAAGAATTTGTCTGAGTTGAAGCGGAGTTTCCTAAAAAAGCAGTTTGATCCTTCACCAGAGACTACTTTGGTTTTGGCTGAGATAGAGGAGCAGAAGAGTGTTC
The DNA here is from genome assembly GCA_032719365.1 of Prinsepia uniflora. Classification (NCBI taxonomy): domain Eukaryota; kingdom Viridiplantae; phylum Streptophyta; class Magnoliopsida; order Rosales; family Rosaceae; genus Prinsepia; species Prinsepia uniflora. The sequence continues at coordinate 30,836,664 of CM064868.1, forward strand.
TAAAGACCTATGAGATCGTGAGGAAAAAATTGGAATCTCAGGTGAGGCTTAAGGACTCGGAGATTGTATTTCTTGGAGAAAAGTTAGAGGAGGCAAAGAATCAGAACAAGTTGCTTGAAAAGAGAATAAACCAAAGTGGGCAGCTACATGTGTTTGATAATCTTCAATTATCTGGTTTAAGTCCTAGCCATTTCATTACAGTCCTTCGACACACAGTTAAGTCCATCCGAACCTTTGTTAGGATGATGGTGGATGAAATGAAATCTTCCGGGTGGGACATTCATGCCGCAGCTAAAGCTATTGATCCGGACGTGGCATATTGGAAAGAAGACCATAAATGTTTTGCATTTGAATACTTTGTTTGCAGGGAAATGTTTGATGCATTCCAATTCCCTAACTTCTCACTTCCAAATGAGTCCTTGCCAGCTAAAAAGAAACAACAACAGCAGCTCTTCTTTGTGCGATTCATAGAGCTCAAATCAATGAAGCCAAAGGAGTATCTTGCTCAGAATCCAACATCAGCACTCGCCAAATTCTGTCGTGTGAAGTACTTGCGGCTGGTGCATCCCAAGATGGAAACATCATTTTTCGGAAACCTGAATCAGAGAAACCAGGTGAATGCCGGTGAGTTTCCAAGCTCAAATTTCTTTGCTTCATTCGCTGAAATGGCAAAGCGGGTCTGGCTCCTGCATTGCTTGGCCTTCTCCTTTGACCCCGAGGCAGCAATCTTCCAAGTAAGCAAAGGTTGTCGATTCTCAGAAGTGTATATGGAAAGCTTAGCCGAGGAAACATTCCTTTCAACAGCATCCGAACCAGTAGTGGGGTACACAGTTGTTCCGGGATTCAAGCTCGGTAAAACTGTGATCCAATGCCAAGTTTATCTCTCTCAGTTTCAGTTACAATCATCCAATCCTAGGAAACGAAGGTGATCGATCCAAGCACAGGTTTGATGAATCACCAAATTGACTTTTGGTTATCATCGCCCCGACAACATCAACAACATCAGGTTTGATCACATTATTGAGTTGTGTTGATTTTTTACTGATTAGGTAGGACATTGGTTGGTTGATGATCATATCATGTTGTGGGGACTTCCAACTTGTTTGTGGCTCATTTTGAAAAAAGGTAAGCGCGTTGAACCGTTGGGTTGGAAGCTACCTCACCTTTTGAATCCTTCTTAATTTAGTTTTTGATTTTCTTTCGGAAGACATCCCCACAATTTTGTTAATATGTAGGTCAGTGACACTGAGTCTGACAGCGGGGATTGTCTAGCTATTTTGCATCATTGTTATTTGTTACAGACCTCTCATGTTATTTTTTTAATAGTATGTAAATATAAATAATATTACTAATATTAATTAATAATATATGTAGGTTGGAATTTTTCATATTCCTGATATTTTTCTTGTCTTTCTGCCTTTTCTTTTGCTCCAAGAGGTGGTTCGTATATATATATTAGGAAAAAAAAAACAAATTCCAATCTTACGAACAAACTCCAAAATTCAAAATTCAAAATTCAAAATTCAAAATTCATTCAATCCGCCGGTGTTAAGAGTTTAGTTTATAAACTCATTTCGGTTTGACGGAAGTTTTATGAATGAAGAACCATTAATGCTAGGAGAACCAACACTGAGTAGTATAATTAGTAGGAATTGAAATGAACGTTAATAACCGGGTGTGCATTGGGCTGCGGGTGGCTAAATCTATTGATCTCTTCTTTTTTTTTGATAAATCAAAGTATTGTATTAGGAGGAAAAGGCAAACAAAACCAACAAAGGGGAACAAAAGCCAGCCAAACAACAAACCAAAACAGTCCGCAAGACCCAGCCCACAAAAGAAACTAAACCCACAAAAGAAACTAGCACTAGTTAAACATCAATATTTCACTCCCAATTTGAAGATTGGCAACAGTTTTTTTAAAATTATAAGTAGAAAGCCTAAGATAAATCAAGTCAACGACGCTCTTATAAACAACATCAGGGGGGCTTCGCGAATTGTAAAAGAGACGGTTGTTTCGTTCCTTCCAGATACAGTAGACTGTTACAGCAAGAACAAGTTTTTTAAGGCTAACCGCGAGAGAATTTCCTCTCCAAAGCACTGTAAGGGGAGTTCAGCCAAGTGGCTCCACACTTAGATAAAACATACTTCCAAACACCGCCACTAAAAGGATATTGGAAAAACAAATGTTCATGAGACTCAAAATCCCCATCACATAGCATACATAAGGAAAGAGGCCTAGAGGAGTAATGGGCAATGCAGTCAAAGGTGGCAAGGCGACCACTAATGGCAATCCAAAGGATAAAGCTCGCCCTCAAGATGGAGGCTCTAGACCACACAAGGTGGTCCCACGACATCTTAGCTCTAGAACCTTCCAAAATCTTACGGAAGGACTTGGAAGAGAACGCTCCACTTGGATTAAGGTTCCATTTAAAACAATCCCCACAAGAAGGGTCAATATGGATAGAACGACATACTTGCCAAAAATCTGAGCACCAGGAAGCAACCGGATTCGAAGCCCCATACCCCACGACAGAGTTGAATTTAGCATTAGCATCACTACCGATAATTGCCACAAAATCGGCTCTGAATCTACTCAAAAGGTTACCCATACTACTCCACAGATCATGTCAAAGAAAGATCCTCTGACCATTACCCATAATGCCCACAATGAAAGGACGCACCAACTCACGAATATTTAGCAAGTTCCTCCAATTCCAGGAGCAAGAGGGGGAAGTTTTCAACACCCAAAAGTTACGATCATGAATAAAAACAGTTTTGACCCACTTGGCCCATAAATTAGATTGGCCATCCTAAAAAAATTTCCAAATATACCTAGCCATCATCGAAATATTCCAAAGGTGCAAGTTACGAATGCCTAATCCACCTTCCCTTTTCGGCCTACAAACTCTATCCCAAGCAATTTTAGCATGATAATTAACCTCGATTTTCCCAGACCAAAGAAAACGTCTCAACAAACGCTCGATATCCTGGATGATCTGCATAGGCAAGAAAAGATGAGAACCCCAAAACACTATAATACTGCACGAAACAGGCTCAATGAGTAAGAGTCTTCCAGCAAAAAAAGGGCAAGATATTCCCAAGCCATAATACGAATCTTGATACGCTCGAGAAGAGGAGCACAATTAGCACAGGTAAGCCTGGTGGTGATGATAGGGATGCTGAGATATCTGACTGGCAAGGAACCTTCCTGCACACCAAAGCAACTAGACAATTGATCCTTCAACTCCATATCAACCCCAACAACATATAAATGATTTTCTTTTTTCAAATTTGGGAGAAGCCCTGACACCTCAGAGAACCAATCTAACACACCCTTATCAATAGAGAGAGATAGAGTGTCTCCATGGGAGAAAATGATAAGATCATATATCAGCAAAGGAAAGGTGAGAGAGCATTACCGTATCGCACCTCCAGTGGAACCTGAAAGAAGGTTACAATATATGCTCCTTTTCATAATAAGGCAAAAGACCTCCATAACAATAACAAAGATATAAGGGGACAAAGGATGCGATATGCATGCATAAAGTGTCGTTGGGTGTATACGCAAGTCCAATAATATATAACATGCACATGCAGGTCCTACATTGTATTCCTAAACTTGATTCTGTCTATGTGCCAGTGGTCAGTGATGGAGGGCCATCGTGGGAAATGACAACTTGTTGGCAAAATTGTCTTCCCTCCATAGAAGGAAAATGGAAAATGGAAAATGTGGTTGTCATTCTACAGAGCCTCATTAATTCATTATTTGGCTGTGGGAAATTATGGAATTAGATTTGGGCAGTTGTGGCAATAACTACAAGAGACAGAGACATAATGGAAGATCGTCAAAGATGACGACCATTTATTTTCCTCCATTAGATTTGGGTCCTTTTGCTGCTCCCTTCATTATCCGTTTCACCATCAAAGATCATCAAACCACATGGTTTAATGGTTCTTACGTATGTCTTCAAATATGGGTTTTCCTCTTGCATTTCCAAGTTATTTGGATTATGGTGTTTGAGGTATACATGTGGCAAGGGTTGGATGTGAGGTATACCATTACCATATTCCAAATCAATCACATTATCACGTGTATTAATTTAACTTATATGCGATAGAGGAAGTTTGTTTTTTTTTAAATTTCCATTATCATATTCACAGTCAGTCGGTGGGAGCACAAACCAGACAACATCCATTTTGTATAATATAAGAAATCTCAAACAATAACAAACATAAAAGAAGACATTAAAAAATATGAAAGTACACTTAAATGGGTGGTGATAAAACTGTTGTCTTCTAGTCTAGTGGTAATTTAAAGCATAACTTGAAAATACAGAAAAATAATAAGTTGCATATATCATAAAGACTTTTGATCTACTAGAAGCACATTCCAATTGATGAACAAGTTCAATGAGGAAAGACAAATTTATAAACTACCATGCATTCAAACCTTAAGATGCAGATATCTCAAAGCTGTTGTCCTAACGAGGCTACAATATATCGGCTTTAGTGATATTAAAACCATCTTAAGATTGTATTATCTTCAATATATTCTTGAGATACAAAGATTATAGTGAATTTTATATAGCCAATGTTGATGCAATAAATGGACCAACTTAAACTCGCCTCGTAGAACTCTTTTGGTCTACTCTCCTCATGGTGATGAGACTTATAAGGAGAATGCGAGAACAAATGAGCACAGATGATGTACCGGCCTAACAGCCACTGATGCTTAAGTAAGTTTAAGTATGAAGGGTACTATGATAATTTATGCAGCTCATTGACAAGATTGTTATTACCTTTTAAAGGGGAGGTGCCCTTGTATTTATACTAGTATTGAACGGTGCAGGTGAAATATTATGATATAGGATAAATGTTCCTGTTTCTGGAGCTGGCACTTGTCCTTGTGGTATTGAGCCGCATTCTTTATTTGACTCGGTCGACCGAGATAGATGTAGGTCGACCAAATATGTTTGGCCTAACTAGTCTAGGCATCGTTGTTTGAGATTAAGCTGGCAGGTTGTGTCTATTCAGCAAAGGTAGATGTTGACTGTGGCCAGATGCAAATGGCCTAATGGTTTAAGGTATCTTTATCCAAGGTTGTGCTAGTGGGACATGTCTATTTTGCCAAGGGATTTGTGTGTCTTTTGCAGGACTATTCAGCCTTGATTAGGTAGGCCAAATTGGATACAAACAAAAGACTCCCAAGTCATTGACTGAGGTGGATTTCCTCGGTTGAAGGCTTGTTATTAATTTTCAATACTTATGTGGGTATTTGTTCCATACCAACACTTGGCGAAGGAGAGATGATGTAGATTGTCTCTGCTCAGCCCACATGAGCTAAACCTCACACGATCATGTGGCTCATCAGATGGTAATGTACATGGCCGACCGAGTGCCACTTGTATGGCGAGTGTATGATACCTTTTTCAGCCCGTAGGAGTGGAATCTCACACGATCATGTGGTCGATCAGCTAGTAATGTGCATGGTCGACCGAGTGCCACTTGTAAGGCGAGTGTATGTCATCTTAATTGGCATGTAGGAACGGAATCTCGCATGATCATGTGGCCAATCGACTTGTAATGTACATGGCTAACCAAGAGCCAGTTGCAAGGTGAATGTATGTCACTTTATTAAGCCCACAGGAGTGGAACCTTACACAATCATATGACCAATCAGCTAGTAATGTACATGTCGACGAAGTGCCACTTGTAAGGTGAGTGTATGTCACCTTGTTCGGCCTATAGAAGCGAAATCTACCATAATCATGTGGTTGATTATCATATAACGTACATGGATGACCAAGTTCCACTCGTAAGGTGAGTGTATGTCACCTTATTCGCCCTGCAGAAGCAAAACCTCGCACGCTCATGTAGTCGATCATCTAGTAATGTACATGGCCGACCTAATTCCACTTTTGAGGTAAGTGTATGTCACTTTGTTTAGCCCATAGGAGGGGAATCTAGCACATTCATGTGGCCGATCGACTTGTAATGTACATGGCAGATCGAGTGCCACTTGCAAGGTGAGTGTATGTTACCCTATTTTGTCCGTAGGAGCAGTGCCTCACACAATTATGTGGACGATAAGTTTGTATGGCCGATCGAGTGTCACTTAAAAGGTAAGTGTTTGTCACTTTGTTCAGCCCGTAGGAGCGGAACCTTACACGATCATGTGGTTGATCGACGAGTAATGCATATGGCCGACCAATTACCACTTGTAAGGTGAGTATATGTCATCTTCTCAGTCCGTAGGAGCGAAATCAAAAGATTATGTGGCTGATCAGCTTGTAATGTATATGGTCGACTGAGTGCCACTTTCAAGATAAGTGTATGTCACCTTATTTGGCCTATAAGAGTGGAACCTTGCACGATCATGTGGCTGATCGGCTAGTAATGTATGTGCCCGACCGAGTGCCACTTATAACATGGTCTGACACATTATGAGTGTTTTTCCACGTGTCATGCATGCACAATCTGGGAGTATGTGTGCGACCTATCATCTGGACAAATGGATTTGTAACAGTCATATTAGAAGCTTATAAATAATTCCAATGCTTCTCATTTCTCGCTTTCTGCTTTTGAGGGAAGTTTTAGAATTTCCAAAGGCAATTTTAGGCGACTTCTCTATTACATCAGGAAATTTCTTGGTAGTCATTCTTCAGTGGATCTCAATCCTAGTTCTTCGAAACAAGCTTGGTTTTGAATGTCTCTTGTTTCTTCGTGTTTTTGTATGAAGTGGTGATGAACTCCGATATGTGTGTGGTTTTCTTATTGTTCTTGGGTCTAGTTTTTGTGTCAAACATGTTTCCCTTCTTAGCTCTTCCTTATATGTTTTTAGATGTCAAATTCTCAGAGTGATTCACAAGGGTTCAAGGATTGATCTTATAACACCTTCAACATGTGAATCAACGACCAGCTCGGCCGCTATTGATTCACGGTTGAACGATTCACATTTAAATTCACCTTCACATTCATCTCGACCAAATCTTAGAGTATAGGTAGAGATGGATTTGAAGAAGAAAGGCTCCATCCTTGAGGATGCTCAAAGAAGGGTACGAGCATGGGGCTACAGGAAGAGCTCCAAAAACTCTTAATTTCATTGACTCTCGTTACGTTTTGGCCATTGTAGGACTGAGATCTCTAATTCCGAAGTCACATATGTTGATCAAACTGAGTTGTTTGAATCTTCTGCTCGGTTAAATAAGGGTGAGGGTAAGGGTAAATGTAAAGCATTAAGTTCTAGGCCTAACCAATGGAGATAGATGTGAAGAAAGCCACTAAGTTAGTGACAGTCGCATCTTCGGGCTACGAGGTTGATCAAAAGACTAGTATAATGTCCTAGGAAGATGTACTTGCATATCAGAAGGTGTTCCGCATTCAGTAGTCAGTCAAAATGCAGTTGCTTAGTAAAAGGGATAGGCCGAGCAATTTTCCTCCTAAATGGGCGACCGTTTATCCTATCATCCTCAATCACATAGTTGGTCTATGGCTCCAGAAGATAGCCGTGGAGGTTGGAGTGAAATTCGGTTAGCTTAATTCCAATTGTTGAATTATGCTAACTAGTGTCTATACACCCTTCAAGTTGTGTGGTAAGGGTGAGCCAACTTGGCGACACTTGAACAATTTTTTCAAATTTTGTAAGGAAAAAATGGGCTGGAGGCTCGTAATAGAGAAGAGAGGGGTCCTTTTCTTGAAGACATGTCAACCTCCCAAAAGGACTAGAAACATAAGTTTATCTATTTTTCTGGGAATTAGGAAGATGCTAATTTATCCTTGACTTGCAGACACATTCCTCGTATCTATCAATCAAAAGGTTGTGGCCACAAGCCATTGTTTTCTTCTTATTGTGTAGAGCCAGTCATACTTGTTTATGTGGCCGAGAGACATTAACATTGTTGTCTTCTTTATAGACATGTTTAAGACCCCTACCATTAGTGACCAGGAGAAAACCGACTGTGCTGAAGTTTTTGATAAGCTTAACTGAGCATAAAGGAGTAGGGGTAATCTTCATTTGCGAAAAAATATATTTTCCATTTCTCACATCCACGAGCTTCAAAAGTTGTTCCCGGCCTTTTCTTTTTGTTGATTTTTGTTTTTTATTTCTATTTTCTAACTTGTATTTATTCTTATGGCTAGTCTGAGCTTTGTTATTGCTAACCAAGCAGTGTGTGAAAAGGATGGCCAAGATCTAGCAGATTCTTCAGAAAGTGACTGCTGCTAAAGCCGAGGCCGAGGCTGAGAAGGCTGAATCAGCCAAGGTTGATTAGCAGAGGCTACCTAGGACTTAGTTGACCTTGAAGGTTGGTACTCAGTTTATACCAAGGATTGATGATGGATAGGCCGAGGAAGAGACGCCTAGCTCCTCGGCCTCTAGAGGGGTGGATTCGGTTATTGGGCAGCCCCTGTAATTTTTTTTTTCCAACTGCCCTGGGTCGGTCTTGACCCAGCCAAGAATATATGCACCTATTTCTAGCCGATCGCCCCAGTTGCCTGTCATCAATGTGGATAAAGATCCCAAAGAATGGTGTTGTATGATTTTCGAGGAGTAGAAGAGTAAGAAGAAGCTCAATGTATTCTTAGAAAACCGAGGAGGTGCTCCACCAAAAGAAGCAGGGTGAGGTTGAGTCCCGAGAGGTTGCTAGGAGGATGATTTGCCCCAATATCCACTCGACCCTGGAAGTTCGAACAATTCCCAAAGAGTAAAAGAGGTCACTACTTGATAGGTCTATTTGGTCTTACTTCGTTAATGCCAAGAGGGAGCCAGATATGGTTGGGACCCAAGAAGTGGATGTGTCCTTGAGGTAGCTATCTATGGCCTTCATCCTTCTCAATTGGATTTCATGAACATTATTTTTCTGGTTCCCAGTATGAGTTGGACGAGATTATGCCGCTGAAAACCAAGGACTTCACTGACTGATGTGATAAGACCATGTGTATTGGAGCACATGTAAGTGTTTATGACTCGGTCTTTGCTTTTTTCATAGATTGTTGTGCATCATCCTTTCTTTTAAGTGTTTATAACTTGCAATTCATTGGATAGGTTGTATATGAGTCAAGCCAAGGAGTGTACTAAAAGTCAAGATGGACTCATTGGCCAAGAAGGAGAAGATGGCCGACATGTCTATTTAGGTCAAGGTTGACGCTGAGCTCAAGGTGAATGAGCTGGAATAAAAGCTGACAACTCGGGCTGAGGTGGCCAAGGTGCATATTGAAGGACTAGAGGCCAAAGTTTCTAAGGTCAAGTCAGCCAATGCCTAGCTGGTTGACAGCTGAGCGCTATAGGGAAGATCGATGTTGAAGAGTACAAGGCATCGCCTTCCTGCCACAATAGACTTCAACGATTTAGCACAAAGTTGAAGGATGACTTCTGCAAGTGTGCGCTTCTTGCCAACATTGGCCTTTTTTCCTAGTTCCCTTGGTTGAAGTACCCTCCTTGTCTCAACAATTATTTAGATGAACATGACAACCCACTACTTGACAATGATGAGGAGGAAGAAGCCAAATAGGAGGTTATGGTCAACAACCAACATGACAGTGACCACGATAGCCAGGATGGTGGCAATCAAGTCAGTCAAGGAGGTGTGCTAAGGGTAGCCACGACAGTCAGAGGAATGCCCCACAGAACATCTACTTTTTTCTCTCTTTAGCCTTGTGATGTGTACTGAACTAGTACTTTTTTGGTGAGGTGGTGAGATCTCCACCAATTATATATATATATATGCATCTATTTCTGTTTAAGCAATGAATCTGCTTTGAATTAAAGATTGTATACTCGATAAAAATTTTGAAAAAAATACATGTTAACCTACTTTTGAAATACCCACCAAAAGCCCATAATATTTGCAACCTGGGCACGAGCCCAAAATCTTGTTTTTTCCCAAAATCCATAATAACCTGTGTCTAGAAAACCACACCCTGAATATATATTCTAAAACTAGGAATTTATGTAGAAAAAATTTAGAATCATATATTTAAACCAATGCAATCTAAACCATGCACTAAAAAAATATAAATATATAATTATGCATGCATCACATTTTTTAAACATACTATCCACTCACAGTCCAACTGGTAGCTCAATTTTGAATTGTGCGATCCTCAAAAGTCCTCGACGTCCATGCCTATCAAAATAACAACTAAGGGTCACCAACAATACACATAACCTTGTATTTACACTCCCCCTAAACCCCCGGATAGTACACGTGTTCTGAACACGCAACCTGTGACTTTAAATATCCAAAACTTCCCTTAATCAAACTGTGATCAACCCGAATCCACCACTATTGGATTCAACTCTTCGAAACCTTTCAAAAAATCCCAACGATACCTCAAAACTCACACCCACAGGCTGCCACACACTGGTGGAAGGTCGGTGGCCTTCTCCATGCACCACTGATGTCAACCGCTAAAATCAGCACCTAGTGATGTGGCACCCTACTGACTTGGCCAGACTACTGACATGGAAACCTGCCATGTGGCATGCTGACATAGCACCCTGCCATGTGGTATACTAATTTCATGATGATGTCACCCAATTGAAATCATCATGATGTCATGTTGACGTCACCCCTCGCTGGAGAAGATGGTGGCATTGCAATGGCTAACATTATCTGCTAATCAAAAACTGCCATTTTAGTCCTAAATTTCAAACTTCCATAAATCCCCTATTTCTCAACCAATCGGAAAAACTTTATATCAAAATCTATCTACTCGATCAAAAAAATCCAAATCAAAGCCTTGAATTGAGAGAAAATACCTAGATTCCAAGATATGATGACACACCCCGCCCTCTAATCCCTTGGGCTGAGCAAGGAAGGTTGTGCTCCTGTTTGAAACGTCCTATTAAAATGATCATCTTACCCTCACAATCCATCTAAATATCCTATCCACGTGTCAGACCAGGGATACTCCTACATTTTAACTACACAAATCAGAGTACGCACTCACCGTGATGCCTCAGCTTCCTAGCAGCCTGCATCCGCAACCAACCTGGAGGGTGCCAAAGCCAAAAACAAAGTGTGAGTGGACAGAAAATCAAATACTGGAAAACCGTTTTGTGAAATACATCAATTAATGCTCCGATTTATAAATCATGCATACGTAACTACAAACATTTCTTTCAAGTAAAACCACAGTTTTAAGGTAAGAACCCAGGGATCTAATCCCAAAACCATATATATATATATATAAAGCCCATAGGCTCACATGGTGCAAAAATCGTTGGCTCTGAGCCATTTGAAAACCTTTACACAAAAAAAAAAATTATAAAACCATAAACTCAAGTACATACCAAACCTGCTATTGCTGGCCCAGCCAGCTCAAAGTCAAATCTCATTACGCTAGTCCAACCAGCAGCTAGTCCAACTATCATCCCATGTACACTACCTGTAGGAGAGTACGTGAACTCCAGGGTCCAACCCCGTTGATACATGTGTGGTCTACCCCGTATACATTCGAGCCCGTCTCTGGGATATGCGGAGCCCAACTTCGGATAAGGCGATCCAATCGCCTGAGGTCAACCAATCCAGAACATAACATAATATAATATATGATGATAGAAGATTTATCAACCAAGAAATTATGAATGATAACTCCTAATGTAATACTTTGCAAGTGCACAAAATCGTATCACGAGTATAGTAGGTTTGCAAAGGTCGATCCCTCGAGGACTTGTTCAACATGAATCCACTTAGTTTGGAATGAAACAACTTGAGAAAAAGTACGAAAACGTGGGAGGGGGGGGGGGGGGGGGAGGGAAGGGTTTTGAGTGATGATTAGAACGAAATTCAATGATGAAAACAAGTGCAAAATGATGAAAAACTTGATTTGAAAGTTGATTGGATGATTAGGACGAATTAGAACATGTTATCCACTTTTACCAATTATAGTTCTCCTTAGATCTCGTTGATTAGATTAATTATGCATGTATCTAAATTAAGTGCTCATGCAGGGGTCCAGCTAAGGCTCACCCCACACATTTATCTTCTCTTAGATTGCATGTTTAAGTGTGATATACCTTCCCTTAAACAACTATTACTGATGGTGCGTGATAATGCATGAAACATGATGAAGATTTAATGACACTACACTATCCCTAGAAAAGTGATGTGCAGACCTAAGGAGTCACGAGTTTAGATTACGAATAAGAATCCCCCCTTAAACGTGATGCTACAAATTACAAGGTGAACACAAACATCGAGGTGATCTGTCAAGCAATTACATCAACAATTATATGCAAATAAGGAGTCACGAGCAAATAGAGTATGGAATTACGAGAATTTGGGCGAAACTAAGTGGATAAATTGTGCAGGTGTTCGGTGGAAGTCCACCAAATCGGGAACCACCACTTCAGTACACGACTGCGGAAGAAGAACCCAGGTTTTTGGTAGGCGTTTACCGAAGAAGCTAGCTCACAACAGTGACACACGAAGGATGCTGATGCTTATTTCGGTGGGTATCCACCGAATTCCTGTGTCATTTTCTTTCTTTCATAACTTCTTCGTTTCAATTTCGATTTAGGTGATTCTTTCGCCCAAATTCTCGTAATTCCATACTCTATTTGATCTACACATTTCTCACCAAATATATTATTTTCTCCAATTGCATAGAACAAAATATTAAAAAAAACATAAGAAAAGGGTATTAAATCATGAATAAAACATGCATAAATTATGACCTATCATATATCAATAAACTTAAAACAGTTATCCCACAGGCACCAGCCCAAAACAATGATTCCCCGGGCACTAACCCAAAATAGTTAACTCTGAGGCACCCTCCCCAAATCCCAGTTTCCTAGAACAATGATAAAATCTAGAACTAGAAACCATAAATAGTTTGTACTGAAACCAACTGTAAATAGAACCCTGACATATATGCATATGACCTTAAATCCAACATATATCCAACAACCGAAATCCTAATTGTAATCATGCTAAATCATATCATAAAGCCAGTGAAAACATGTACATATGCATCGGAGTTTTGAAAGAAAATTGTCCACTCACTGACCGTCCTTGTTGCGCCTCAATATGTGTGCCATAAGTTCAAACCTCGATTTAACCAACCTAACGATCTCTAATCGACCCGAAACCACCACCATTGCATCCAGATAGTCAAAACCTTTAAAAGGACACTTGTCCACCTCAAAATTTAGGCCCACGCACACCCCACGCACCAAAGTCAAAGTTAACGATGTCAGCAAAAGTCAACGCTGACGTCTGCTTAATGGTCAAAGTCAACGCTAATGTCAGCCTAACAGGGTCTGACAGTGCCACGTGCAAGCAACTCACTGGTCCACGTGGTAGCACTTGATTGGGCCACGTCACTAACATGTTAATGTTGACTTGGCAATAACATGTGACTCGTGTCACTCTCCTACTGGTCCACCTTTGACACCTGTCAAATGATGACGTCATCATCATCTTCAACCTTCGTTCGGGTCAACTCGGACCTTTACAACCGGGTCATGCGACTGGCGGACCCGACGCGGCTCTAAAAGCCTCAATTCTAAGCCATTTTGATCCCTTTTTCTTCCTATACGATCATCTCAACCTCCCTAATCGATCTATGTGATCAAAACTAGGAAAAACAACCTAAAACATACATGTAAGTCTATGAACAGTAGCCCATGAATTCCCCGATCGAGTTCTCTCAACTCCGGCCACCCTCTCTTTGAAAACCAGCCCACTGAGATCACCTTGGTCTCTAGAACATGTTAGGGTCCATTAGATCAATCAACAAATGTTGAAAATCAAAGTTCCATTTTTGGTTCAAAACTAGGTTTCGGGTTACCTCCGCAGTGGGTCGTGATTGGTCAACCGTCCTCAGCCCGTGACTCCGTCAACTCTCATCAGTTCCTTCACTCTCAGTCTCTCAATATTCTCACATAATGATGGATTGTATAGATGGAATAAGGGTGAGGGGTGTTCGGGTTTGAAGGAGAAAATGATGAAGATGATATGAATGATGGTGTGTATGGGTATGTAAAGCAATGGTCAATGGATGAGTGACACTGTCACTCATTCATTGGGCCTAGAAAATATCTAGACCCACACTAAGGGACAAGTGACAACTTAGTCTCGTAAAACGTGTCATCATAAATAGTACCCAAAACTGTCTGTGACCCGTAACATCCCCGTACGACGTCCGATTTCGACGTGTCGCAAGTTTACGGACTCGTAATGTTCCGATATACTTAACGGTCCTTGATCTTGATGCATTTGACCACCCGGGTCAAAAGCTAACTTTTTGCCCATTCTTAGGGATAAAATCGTCATTTTACATCGTCTGTCAGAAATCCCTCGACTAATCCCCGATTAGTAGCGATAATCCCTAGTTAATCTCGTAATTTCGGGATAGGTCATTACAATCTACCCTTCTTTAAGAATTTCGTCCGTGAAATTTACACCAACCCATATCGGAACCTATGGACATGCAATCTTGCCTCCACCCCGAGGCCCCCACGTATCCATGTACATGTCCTACATCTATCATGGCACATACCTAACTAACGTCACCCAACGTCAATTGTAATCGAACGATCAATACTAAGACTCTGCTCCTCCTCGGTAATCGCACCCGAATAGGTGTGTGGCCACCCAGCTACAGAACGCATAAAACTCAATCTTAAACCTTGTTTGCTACTAATGAGCTAGCACAATTCCGCTTCCATTAGATGGTCACCATTCGTCAACTATATTTGCGGTGCACCGTCGTGACTAGCTGATAATCCCACCGGCCCCATTATTTCCGTTTGAGTTCCATACCTCATACCCGACTCGCTCTAGAGTACCCTCGCATTACCTCGACTTATCTGAATATCCACTATGTGATCCTGACTCCTATCGAGACCCAAATCGGCACCTTATTCATCTATAATGTATTTTGACCCCATCGAATACTTGCTCTAGTCCAGATTGTCACAAACTATTTTATTAAGGTTCCTCTTGCCAACCTATGGCCCTGAGCTCCAAGCTCTCACAATAACCGAACCCTCTAACTAAAGCACAGTGTTCGATGCCCGATCCCAGTATCTCTATGAAACTCACCATCGGATCCAATCTGATACCATGCTGCATCCATCTAGGATCACATCTGAAGATCGAACTACATTAGGCTCGAATCCAATCCAACTATCCTAGCACGTCGTTATCCTGCCATCATGATCCAACACTAGACCATGTCCATCTAATCCCAGATCTTGACAAATTTTTTACTCACTCAAACTCTTCTCGGGGTTCTCCCGGTCACTCGACTAACATAGAAAACATTTCCAACCTGTACTCCCCGAGAACTTCCAGAGATAAATTAACTAGTTAAATTCCCTTGGAGTACCAATCCATCAGGCACAAATTATCCACAAGGTCCTGCACATCTCCCCCAAGAATTAGTAACTCAACTCCCCTGTAAATACATCAAGATAGAAAGCCTCCACAAACACGGGTAAATAGTTCATCGCAAGTTATCCTACACGTTTGGCTGCAGAAGCAAAACTTTTACGGACAGTATAAGTACACGATCTAAACTCGGGTATCGACGTGTCACTAACACTTCTAGATTTACTACTATCACCCAAATTAATCCAACTAGAGTTGTAATCGGACATTCCTCAATTCCTGAGAACCTTATTCATGCCAATCATCTCAAACTCATTTGACTCCCCCTCTGAGTTAATCCCGTCAACGAACTGTAATCGCGGGGTTAACCTCCACCCGACAAACAAAGACTCAAATCCAGTCTCTGTAACTCCGATCTCAATAGTCATCATTGGCAGACGCCAATACCAACTTAGTTCAATCCACAACCAACCCGATCCTCTCGATCATCCGGATCTTCGCGATCCGTGCATACTCTCTCAGTCAATATAACTTGACCCATATCGCCAACACGGGTTAGTCCAAATCGATATTCATTCACCTAGGCACACCATCTTTTCTCTTGAAGGTAAACATGACTATATTATGGATTTTCTCCATGTGGCCCACGATACTGTCCCATATAAAGAACGTCAAAGACGATGACATCAAAATTCATCTAACGCGAGTGCACAAACATATCCAGACCACCCTCACCAACATCAAGTAATGGTATCACCTTCCGTTCCTTAACTCCTTCTAATCAGGCCCCCACCCTAGTTGTTAAGCTCTTATACCACCTTGAACCCACAAAAAATTACAGCCATGTTTCTAGCCGAGAAGCAGAAATTGAGAAGTCCGCTTCACCAACCAATAATATATGTTGATGACTACTGTAGCAATCCTTCCACGACACATCACTCCTCGAATCGGCTCAACCCTTAACAAGCTTACACCTCCATGAGTGATGAGAAATTCCCTAAGGACTTCCAGCAGAAGGAAGTATATATAGTTACTAGCAGTAAGTTCGAAACTAAATTTCCGAAAGCAGCTCAAATTTACAAGCTAAAACATCCATAAGTAGCATCACCCCAACTCCACCAACCCTGTAATTTCACTCATTAATATCTACACTGTCGTTACCACCCGACATGGTGGTTGGGAAATGGTTACGTACCCGAAACCTCCTTTAAAGTGACAACCTCATAAATGCTTTCAGAGACTACTACATCACCACCATCTTCCCTAGTTCACTATGTTATCCAAAAACCTCACCACGAATGTTCCATATCCGTATCACCAATTATGTAATATATTTTTGGCCTCTAAGCCGTAAGTCTCAAATGACGTATCCTCATGTCCCACTAAAGGGTCAATTGTGACAATTCAGGACTACCGAGTGCTAATGATCCCCCAAATACTTAACAGAGGAGTAACGGGTAGTCCACCCAACCATCTCTAGGATCATGTCCCAATCATCAATGTCCGGAGAGTTCAACTCGTGTTACAATCAAAACCTTTCCATTTAACTCTCGAGGAATCCATTCATCCAACTAGCCAATACCATAGTACGCACCAGGGTACTGATACCCAGGTCCCAACAAAGTGGGAACAACACCTAGTCAACAGAATGTGTAACTCCGCAATTTAGTATGCTCGTGCATAACGAGGCAAGATAATCACTATCTCTCATCCAGGTGTAATGCGCGTGTCTGGAAGTCCCGTCGAACAAAATCATGATTCCAATCTCAACTATCCCTATAAGGGTCCTCTCCGTCTCACTCAACAACAACCACCATCGTACTATTTCCATACGCATACCCGGAGCTAGATACGTCTCCTATTCACGCTCCCAGGCCAACGCATCCCCTCGACGCCCTTGGCATCAGATAGAACCATCCAACCACTACTGGGATTCCGTCAAACTCATCCTAAGCCAAGGTGCCACACCTCCTAGAGTTCGGGATATGGTGAATCCTTCAGCTAGCACCATCTCTCAAGCGTGACCCGATGTAAACCAACGAATCTTCCTTGCCTTAATCATCGCCGCACATAGTACAACCCGAGCCAATCCCAGCATTCTCCGCTCCTACTGAGCAACCATCAGTCTCTCGGCTCCAAACGTAGGGACTCCACCTCACGTTCAACACTATCCTCGATCGTCGTCCAACTCTCGGTGACTTCATCCTCACCCATAGCTAGTAGTGTCTGTCGCAAACTCTGTGCCGATCGCTGGAAGAAGAGTATTGATAACGAGATCATGTGCTCGTGCGGGCAACCCATTGCCCGTACTATCCACTACAAGCTTGATATCCACTAATTGGTCCCCCGATAACTTGTAACGGCCCGTCCCGGAACTTAAGGTTAAGACAGTGATTAAGATGGGATTAGTGAGCTTAATCGGTGGTTTGTTGGTCTTGTTGGGGTCGTTAGTGTAGAATGACGATTTTGCCCCTAGTTCGGGCAAAATGTTGACTTTTAGTTTGGGTGGTCAAATGGACTTTGACCGGTGACCAGGACGTAGTTCGGGACGTCACGAACCCGTAGGCAGGTGGCACGCCCGATTCCGACATCCGAGGAGGAAGTTATGATGTTCGGAAGGTTGAGGGCATAATTGTAATTTGGCTAAACTAGGGGGAATAGTTGACTTTTTGTATGAACGGGTTTTGACACGTTGACCTAGGATGGTTGAATAGATCTCGTCGTCCTGAGTTCGATGACAAGCGGCACGTATCCATCGGACTTACGATGTGTGAGTTACGGGTCTAGAAAGGTAGTGGCAAAATTGTAAATTTGATTTAAAAGGAAGGGTATTTTGGTCTTTGCACATGGGGATTTGTGCAGCAGAGAGGGATAGATGGATGGCTGGGATTGGGCCAGTTGGGTGAGAAGGGACAGGATTGGTGACACGTGGGGCTTGACTAGAGGGTTCCAGGATCTTACACGGTCCAATTATTTGGGGGATGCCCGTGTGTTCGTGGGTGTTCTTCGACCCAGAGAGAAACAGAGGGAGAGAATTGAGAGGAATTGAGGGGTGATCATGGGTGTTGGCGAGTTGTGAGTGTGTGAGAGTGATCAGAGATCAAGAGGGAGACAAAGAGGAGGTTTGGAGGTACGGTGGTAGTGTGTGGGTGAGTTGTGAGCCACGGGAAAACCAGGGAAGAAACCAGAGTGAACAGAGAGATCGTGGTGGTGGTTGTGCCGTGTTCGACCAATCGAGGCCAAAGGAGGTGTCCAGAGGTTGGAGGTGGACGGCAGGAGCCGTGTCCTCACGGCTGAGCTCACGACGGCGATAGGACGGCAGGAAATTTCTGATTTCCCTTTCGATGCTCTGTTTTGCCGTCTAGTTTCAGAAGCTAAGTCGTAGCTATAGGAGTAGAATCGAGGAGTCTAGTGAGGTCTAGGGAGTTCAGTGGAGTCCTAGGAGTCTTCTGGTTGTGCTGCCGTGACGGAGGAGTGCACGGTGGAGGCCAGACGACGGAGAGTACCTTGTGTGCTCTGTTCTGCCGTCGATGTTCAGATCGAAAGTTGTGAAGTTTGGGGTAGAGTCGACGGTTTTGGTGAGTTGGGTGAGGTTTAGGATGGCCCTAGGAAGGGTTTAAGCTAGCCACCGTGATGGGGGGTGACCTAGGTGGCCGGAGAAGGAAACAGGGCATTGTTCAGGTTTTGTTTCGAGTTCGAGTCGATGCGTATTAAACCGTGTCGAGGTGATTGGATTACAGGAATGGGTAGCCTAGGTCTGGACAATGCTGTTGGTGAAGAAAGGAGTCGATTTGGTGGACGGAAGGCGGTGAACCGCTGACGCCGGTTCAAGTTGCAGACACTGTGCTGAACCGGGTCTGCTTGAGGTAGACGGTGACACTGTAGTAGGTGCGTGAGGGCCACGCGCAGCCACTTTGGGCGGCGCGTAGGGGCGCGTGCAGCGGTCTTTGGGAAAGTGTCAACTAGGTTTTTGGTCTAGGTGTTGTGACGAGACTTTTAGCGTTGGTTTCGGGTTAATCGAACGTCAAATCGAAGTAGTTCCGCGAGTGTGAAGGTTTAGGGTTCCGATTCGTTACGTTTAGGACCCGGAGATTTTTGAGGGAATTTCGGTGGATCTTTGTAGACGTGTTAGTGACGTACTTTGATGGTTGTTGACAGGATCGGGAGTTCCCGAGGAAGCTGAGGAACGTACAAGACGTTTGGGACACGATTGAGGGCTCGGTACTGTGAGTGGACCCCTTCTCTATAACTGAGCATGAATAACTGCTTTTTAATTACTTGTTTTATGGTTTTATATGTGATTTCATGGTCATTTGAATATGCTATAACTATTTTACATAATTGCACAGTTTCTGAGAAATAACTTATTGGGCACGTTTTACGAGAAAAGTATTTCTGAGAATAATGCCATGATTTTGGGATTTCAATCTATACTTGGTTTTCAATGCTTATAAGTGGATTTTGGAACATGATTTGATGATCAAGGATTTTCGGTTTTGAAATCGGATTTCGAGAATCGAGATTTGGTTTTACGATTGGGAAGTGGTATTCCGGATTTGGGTTCGGAATGACGGTTCGGAATGCCGGAAGGGCATCAGACCAGTGATTTCGGATTCGAGTTTGGATGTGGATTTAGGAATGGTTTTTCAAACGGTTTTGGATTGGATTTTCTGGATCTGGATATTGGGTTTAAAGACCCGGATATTGATTGACGGGGGACGGGCCCAGATTGGGTTTAAATACCCGGATTGAGTTTAAAGACTCGGGAGTTTAAAGACTCGGATATATTGATATTTCCCCCGTAGGCTTGTTGAGTTTAAAGACTCGGGAGTTTAAAGACTCGGAAATTCTTGAGGCCTGGATTGAGTTTAAAGACTCGGGAGTTTAAAGACTCGGATAGGTCCAGCAGGTTTGATCAGGAAATGATGAATTAATGTCCATGGTTTATGATACGGTTTTATGATGCTGATGATATGATTTCTATAACTGTTTTATAGTGTTTCTGTTTCTTATGATGTTTTATGGGGATTGATTGAGAACTGTTTTCATAACTGGGTTATGCATGTTGTTTCAAAACGGAGGGCTAAAACCCGGTTTGCTTATAAAATGGTTTTGGAAACTTTTATTTTATTTTGGTCCACTCACACTTTCTATTTTTGAATTGCCCTCCAGGTGTGGAGCTAGCGCGGGGTTCCGGCGTCGAGGCAGCGTCTGAGGCATAGAAGTTACGAGAGGGATCCCGGAGTATTTCTTTCTTCTGTATTGAGTACTATGCTCTGTAAACTGTTGACTTCGGGATATGTAGTATAATTTCACCTGCGTCTGACTGTATTTGTGTCAGGGTGTCAGACGGGAGTAGGATTTACCTCGGTTTTCGGGGTGAAACCGGGGTGGGTCCTGATAATTAAATTGTCAGGACCCGACCCTCCTCGGTCAGGACCCGACTTATCTAGCACCATATTGTCCGCTTTGGGCCTCGCCCTCACGGTTTTGTTTTCGGGAGCTGATGGTGAAACTTCCCAGGGGGTCACCCATCATGGAATTGCACCATCCTCAACTCGCTTAACTTTGGGGTTCCAATCCCCCCCAAAGCAACTTGAGCTCCCAAAAGGCCTAGTGCTAGATAGGTGTGTGCCTACACCTTTAAGGCACACCACCATCCTCTCCCAGACCATTCCCCCTCGCAGGAATGTAGGATTGTTCACTGTTCCCTCCAGGACACGGATCTTACAATCCACCCTACTTAGGGCCCAGCGTCCTCGCTGGCACACTTCCCGGTCGGGGTCTGGCTCTGATACCAAATTGTCAGGACCCGACCCTCCTCGGTCAGGACCCGACTTATCTAGCACCATATTGTTCGCTTTGGGCCTCGCCCTCACGGTTTTGTTTTCGGGAGCTCATGGTGAAACTTCCCAGGGGGGTCACCCATCATGGAATTGTACCATCCTCAACTCGCTTAACTTTGGGGTTCCAATCTCCCCCAAAGCCACTTGAGCTCCCAAAAGGCCTAGTGCTAGATAGGTGTGTGCCTACACCTTTAAGGCACACCACCATCCTCTCCCAGACCATTCCCCCTCGCAGGAATGTAGGATTGTTCACTGTTCCCTCCAGGACATGGATCTTACATAACTGATCCACCAATACGACACGCATCCAAGCCCCTGGGTCCACCCAAACTCGACCCTTCTCGGGGTCCAACCCCGCAAAGACACGACATCCAATGCCTCACAAAACCACTCCAAAGTCTTTTCCCCCTTAAACTTTTCTCTCTTTCTCTATCCTCACTCTCATTTCCAGGCTGATGACGAGCTATCGTCATAGAGGCATCATGTCCGTAACAAAACTACCATATACTCCCAGTGCACAATCCCACAGAGAGCAACGCAGTGCTCTAATACAAAAATGACACACCCCGTCCTCTAATCCCTTGAGATAAGAAGGGAAGGTTGTGCTCCCGTCTGACACGTCCTATTAAAATGACCATCTTACCCTCACAATCCATCTAAATATCCTATCCACGTGTCAGACCAGGGATGTAAGACCCGGTCTTGGAAGCAAGAACGGTGAGCAAGACCCGTGAGCTTGAGAAGCAAGAACAGTGAGCAAGACCCGTGAGCTTGAGAAGCAAGAACGGTGAGCAAGACCCGTGAGCTTGGAAAGGTAAGATCGGTGAACGATCCCACATCGCTCGGGGAGGGAAAGGTGAAGTACCTTATAGGTGTAGGCACACACCTATCTAGCATGAGGCCTTTTGGGAGCTCAGTGGCTTTGGGGGGGATTGGAACCCCAAAGTTAAGCGAGTTGAGGCTGGTGCAATTTCAGATGGGTGACCCCCTGGGAAGTTGCACCGTGAGCTCCCGAAAACAAAACCGTGAGGGCAAGGGCAAGGAGGCCCAAAGCGGACAATATTGTGTTAGATGGGCCGGGTCGTGACAGAATGGTATCAGAGCCGGACCCTGACCGGAAGTGTGCCAGCGAGGACGCTGGGCCCCAAGGGGGGGTGGATTGTAAGACCCGGTCTTGGAAGCAAGAACGGTGAGCAAGACCCGTGAGCTTGAGAAGTAAGAACGGTGAGCAAGACTCATGAACTTGAGAAGCAAGAACGGTGAGCAAGACCCGTGAGCTTGAGAAGCAAGAACGGTGAGCAAGACCCGTGAGCTTGGAAAGGTAAGATCGGTGAACGATCCCACATCGCTCGGGAAGGGAAAGGTGAAGTACCTTATAGGTGTAGGCACACACCTATCTAGCATGAGGCCTTTTGGAGCTCAGTGGTTTTGGGGGGATTGGAACCCCAAAGTTAAGCGAGTTGAGGCTGGTGCAATTTCAGATGGGTGACCCCTTGGGAAGTTGCACCGTGAGCTCCCGAAAACAAAACCGTGAGGGCAAGGGCAAGGAGGCCCAAAGCGGACAATATCGTGCTAGATGAATCGGGACCTGACAGAAGAGGGTCGGGTCCTGACAAGGGATACTCCTGCAATTTACCTAGACAAATTAGAGTACGCACTCACCGTGATGCCTCAACCTCCTAGCAGCCTGCATCTGCAACCAACCTGAAGGGTGTCAAAACCAAAATCAAAGTGTGAGTGGACAGAAAATCAAATACTGGAAAACCATTTTGTGAAACACATTAATTAACCCTTTGGTTTAGAAATCATGCATGCATAACAACAAATATTTCTTTCAAGTAAAACCACAATTTTAAGGAAAGAACCCCGTGATCTAATCCCAAAACCATATACATATAAAAAGCCCATAGGCTCACAAGCTGCAGAAATGTTGGCTCTGAGCCACTTGAAAACTTTTACACAAAAGCAATATAAAACCGTAAACTCAAGTACATACCAAACCTGCTATTACTGGCCCATCCAGCTCAAAGTCAAACATCATCATGATGGTCCAACTAGCATCCCATGTGCACTACCGGTAGGAGAGCACAGGAACTCCAAGGGTCCAACCTTGTTGGTACGTGTGGGGTCCACCTCGTATACGTCTGAGCCCGTCTCTGGGGATCTGTGAATCCCAACTCCAGATAGGGCGATCCAATCACCTGAGGTCAATCAATCCAGAACATAACATAATATAGTATATGACAATAAACTTAAAACAGTTATCCCACATGCACAAACCCAAAACAGTGATTCCCCGGGCACTAGCCAAAAATAGTTAACTCTGAGGCACCCTACCCAAATCCCGATTTCCCAGAACCATGATAAAATCAAGAACTAGAAACCATAAATAGTTTGTACTGAAACCAACATATATACAACAATCGGAATCCTAATCGTAATCATGCTAAATCATATCATAAAGCTAGTGAAAACATGTACATATTCAAGCTTTAAGGTTATGAAAGAAAACTGTCCACTCACTAACCCTCCATGTTGTGCCTTGATACGAGTGCCATAAGCCTCTCCGAGCTAATTCATCATCTCTGGAGCATCCAGACCTATCAAAATCACACCAAAGGTCACTAACAATCACAATAAGTCCAAACCTAAGACCCCTAAACTGTCTCAGCACAAGAATGCGTCCCGAATACACTTCCCGAGGCTAAAAACCACAATTTGACCAACCTAACGATCTTTGATCAACCCGAAACCACCACCATTGCATCCAGATCGTCAAAACCTTTAAAATGACACTTGTCCCACCTCAAAATTCGTACCCACACATACTTAAGTACGGATCAAAGTCAAAGTCAACGTTGATAAAAAGTCAACGCTGATGTCAGATCAACGGTCAAAGCCAACGTTGACGTCATAGCCTGCCAGGGTCTGAAAACTGTCAGATTTGACACGTGTCATATCAGACAGTGCCACGTGTCCTCAGCTCATTGGTCCACATCACTAACATGTCAGTGACATGTGGTAGCACCTAATTGGGCCACGTCACTGACATGTCAGTGCTCACTGGGCATTGACATGTGGCACGTGTAACTCTCCTACTAGTCCACCTCTGACACCTGTCAGATGATGACGTGAGATGATGACCTCATCATCATCTTCAACCTTCGTTCGGACCTCTACAAACGGGTCATGCGACCCGCGGACCCGACCCAACTCTAAAAGCCTCAATTTTAAGCTATTTTGATCCCTGTTTCTTCCTATACGATCGTCTCAACCTACCTAATCGATCTATGTGATCAAAACTAGCAAAAAATATCCTATAATATACCTGTAAGTCAATGAACAGTGACCCGTGAAGTACCTCGTCGGTTTCTCTCAACTCCGGCCACCCTCGATTTGAAAACCAGGCAACTGAGATCGCCTTGGTCTCTAGAACATGTTAGGTTCCATTAGACCGATCAACAAACGTCAAAAATCAAAGTTCCATTTTGGTTCAAAAACTAGGTTTCGGGTTACCTCCGCCGTGGGTCGTGGCTGCTCAGCCGTCCTCAACCCGTGACTCCGTCGACTCTCATCAGTTCCTTCACTCTCAGTCACTTAATATTCTCACATGATGATGGATTGTATAGATGGAATAATGGTGAGGGGTGTTCGGGTTTGAAGGAGAAAATGATGAAGATGATATGAATGATGGTGTGTATAGGTATGTAAAGCAATGGTCAATGGATGAGTGACACTTGTCACTCATCCATTGGGCTTGGATAAAATATCTGGACCCATACTAAATGACAAGTGACAACTTAGTCTCATAAAACGTGTCATCGTAAATAGTGGCCAAAATCTTTCGTGACCCGTAACATCCATGTACGACGTCCAATTTTGACGTTTCGCCTATCTAGGGACTCGTAATGTCCCGATCTATGTAACAGTCCTCGGTTCTCGTGCATTTGACCACCCGGGTCAAAAGTCTACTTTTTGCCGATTCCTAGGGGCAAAATTGTCATTTTACACCGTCGGTCAGAAATCCCTCGACTAATCCCCGATTAGTCGCGATAATCCCTAGTTTATCCCGTAATTTTGGGACGGGTCGTCACATATGACCCTTGAAATCTACGAGTTCCTTCCCCCTAGCTCACTAACCGTGTCCATGCAATTCTCCCGTCAAACTTAAGTTAATCTTGACCTTAAGGGTCTGAAGAACGTGATCGTAGCCTTTTTTTAGTCTAAAAACTTCTAAAATTCCAAGTTGGAATAATGGTTTGTGTGTGTTCTATTTTGGTTACACGAGGAGAGAATATAGAGTGGGACAGAATGTGATAAAAAGAGAAGAAATGGGCATGTGGCTCAAAACAAACTTACCCAAAATATCTCCCTTCTCATTTGACCGAAAAGACCTTCCTTAATATAGAAACCAAAGTAAAGGTCCAAGGGAAAAATGGTTAAAATGCAATAAAAATTCTGAAAAATCTTGGTAAAACCCCGTAAAAGTCGTAATTAAAAAATATGGGTCGTTACAATTGGCCCGCCTTAAAAGAAATTTCACCGCTAAAATTTGCACCTACCCCCTATAAAAACTATGGAAATCGATCCTGTCTTCCAACATAGCACCCTGTCTATCCGATCACAAATCTGAACAGACTACTCACCAAGCTCAAAATCCTATCTATGTTTGTCTAGTCGCTCCACTAACACGTGAGACGAAACAACCACGTACTCCCAGAGCAGAAGAACTAGAAATAGTTCACGAATTGTAGAGAATTATGAAGATAAAACTAACTTGTACATTATCGAGCCCATCCTTGGTAAATCCCAAAATTCAACCAACCTACGTCTACCAAAACGTAAAATCCCAATTCACCGCGCTCGCTACCAACATAGCATTAGTTAAGATACCAATACCCATGTCCCAACCGAGTAGAAATTTACTCTCGATTGAAAAGAAAAAAAAAAGCGTAAACCCTCGAGAAGGAAATTGAGTGTGTGGCCCCGGATTCTATCAACACTCAAGCAACACAACCAAAAATATAAAAAAAGAAGGTACCTGTCACCACTCCCAGTGCAGCGTGAGCCTTCTATTGGGTATCTGCAAACTAACATGTACATTATCGAGCCTTTTGTTGAATGTTCTTCATTTTTTTTTTGCAGATTTAGGATTTGAGATTGGTTTGCATATTGGGGATTTGAGAAATCCAAATGTCCATTAAACTTAGATTGGGATTAGGATTTAGGATTGAATTTTGTTAGATGAAAAAGGAAGAAAATGATGAACCCAAATTCACTATTCGTCTTCTTCCTAATTTTTGTGTGTGTTAATTTTAATAATTTTTTATAAATAATTAAACAACCAATCAGGGACTGACACGTAAGCTAAACTCAATCACAAAAGTTCAAACCCAATGTCTACATATATCCGTTTTATGTTATGTTGTTAGCCCAAACCCAATGATATTTTTTTTTCGAAATAAGAATAATAAAGACAAGACAGATTACTACTCCAAAATGATTTACTATAACTATCAGAAATACCTACATCCCTTAGGATTCCCTCAATTCCAAAGCAATGTGGGAGCATTTGTGGACATTAAAAATTTACTTAAAAATCGTGAAGTTGTCACATGACCCATAATTCATATAACATCCACATTGCTCATAATTATGACATTAACACGTCACATACTTCCACACACGAAGTATTGTATTTACTAGCTAAATATATTGTTTAATCGGATTAAATTTTCAATATAAAAATATTATCCTCGATAATTATTTGTTATTAAATTCAATTAAATATATATATTAAAAAATAATTACACATTAATTGAATAATCGATCGGCCAATTAGAAAGCTCCGTGACTCTCAAAATTTCATTTTAAATAGTGGAATTCATTTCATTGTTATTCCTCGCTTCTAAAACTCTTCTAATTTCATTCTCAAAGTTGACCTAAGCATAAGAGCGTTATTGGTTGAATAACCTCTTCGAAGATTTAGCCTTGACTTGGATTTTTTTTTTATGGCTCTTCAAGATTATTTCTACTTCAACATTGACTAATTAGTTTGATCAACCAGGTTTGAAGCTTCAACTAGAAAGGCTTCTAGTCATACCATTAGTGGATCCCCATGCCAACAATTCTCTTCTATTTGTCATAGCATTTCGCATCTAGCAAATAGTTGGAGTAGAAATAAGTTTGGGAATTATATAAAAAGGATGAAGGACTTGCAAACTGAAGTTGGTGAAATTCAAGATCAACTCATAAGTAGCCCATTTTCCAATTTTCTCATTAAAAATGAAGCATAAATTTAAATAACTTTACAAAAGCTTCATTGTGATGAATGTAAGAAATTTGAGTATAAGTTGATGACTTGTGGTGCAAGTATCATGGGCATATAATGTCTAGGACCCCAATAGAGTCTAAAATCAATGAAACTCTCCTAGTTAAGGATCCTTGTACGGGAAGGTAAAGTAATTAACCTAATTGGTGCCAAACCTAGTTTATTTAGGACTTTTATTCAGTGTATGATAGGAGCATTGATTAAGAAGTCCTAAGATATAAAAATGACACTGGTCTCTGCTTTCTCAGTGTGTGTGCTTAATAAGGACTAAGCCTTGGAACCTATCAAAAAGGCTAAGCACTTCGGTTCTGAAGGAGAGGAGAAGAGCAGTGCAGCAAAACAGATCGTGTTGCTGGTGTTGAGTTCATCTTGTTGTGGCAATGGCTAAACCAGGTTCTATTCGTATCCTAATTCATGCTTATACATGTGTACACTTGAGATTGAATTAATACACTTGTGATCTTTGTTGTTGTTTGGTTAAGTAGATATTAATTGTTTACATGTGGTATCAGAGCATCAAACGTACTCATAGGTCCAAATTATGTGTTTTGATTCAAAAAAACCTTGATTAATTTTTATCCAAGACACTCTTGGGAAACAAACAATTCTCGGTTGCCTTTGGATTTTCTGGTTTTTAAACCTGCATCACCTTATTTTTTAAAATGACGTGTCGCTTTCTTTGAAAATTTGATGACTGTTGGTCACCAACGGACACATGCTTTTCCCTTCTCGAAAACCTGAAACCCAGACATAAAAACCTTTTCTTTTCCACTGCGATTGGGTTGTTTCAAAACACGGAAAGAATCCTCATTCAACTGGAAATACTCTTTTGCGAAATTGTGGATGGTCATTCAGGAAAGTTAAAGCCCACAAAACTGCAATTAGCTGGTAATTTCATTTAAATTGTGTAAATCCTAAAACTGCTTTGTTGAATGAATAAATTTTAGGATATACACGATTTCTTAATATTCATGTTTGATTTGAATGGTTGGTATATTGGTATGTGTTTGTGAACGTTTCATACTTACCCTATGATGATACCTCTTGACCTATGTAAAACATGAATGAAAATTTTAGTCTTCTTGAATGCTAAAACACAAAAAGAAAATACTCCAAGAGAATGAGTGTATGGTTCTTGAATGTCCATTTGATCCCATGATCAAATCGGATGATGGAGGACTCACATGGTGAGTCGAATCGATTCAAGTAATTGATGTAGTTCATCGATCAAGATGAGGTTGATCCTCGCCACAGTGATGATCAATTGTCCCTTGAACCGATCAGACGAATGTAAAGACAAATGAATCACACTGAGCCCTGATTTCTCCACAGAGAATCTAGAGTAGTGATTTGAGTAGTGACTGATTTCTTACATGATTGGGAGTAGCCCATCACATCCTTGCACATGTGAATGTGTTAGGTTGTTCACAATCTCATAAACTTGTCACCAGAGACCTAGATAATCATCCACAGATGTTTATTGTTTGTCTTGATAATATATGAGGACTTATGGAGTTTGAATGTTGCATGAATTCCATATGACTGTAAACCAGGATGTTTGACAACTAATTTCAATGAAATTGAAACGTTGACTGGGAACAACTACAAGAGATGGAGGTCTGACTTGGAATTTCATCTGGGGTATGCTGGTTTGGACCTGGCCTTATTGGAACCTCAACCTGCTGCACTCACCATCACCAGCACAAGAGAAGAAAAGGAATACTTCAAAGAATTGAAGCACTCGAACAGGTTGTCTCTCATGTGCATTAAGAATTCTATGCAGGATAATGTGAGGGGAGCCATTAAGGTGGAAGGTGACTCAGCAAGGGAATACTTGGATGCCGTGGCTGCAAAATACCAAACCTCTGATAAGGCAGATGCTAACTCTCATCTATCAGAATTGGTTAGCAAGAAGTTTGACGGCAGTGGGAGCATTCGTGATCATCAAATGAAGATGGTTGAAATGTCAGCCAAGTTGGCAGATTTGAAGATCCCCATCAATGATCAGTTCTTGGTTCATCTGGCCCTCAACTCCTTGCCTCCAGAATATGGCACACTGAACGTGTCCTATAACTTGCAGAAGGACAAATGGGACATTAATGAGATGATCACTCAGTTTGTTCAGGAAGAAATTCGACAGAGGAAGGAGAAATCATCTCTTGTCAACATGGTGCACCTAGCCAAACCTAAGAGGCCTGCACCCTCTGGTAAGAAGTTCAAACCCTCTTATCACAATAGTGGATCTGCTGTAGTTAATCACCAACCCCTAAAGGTTAATCAAATCTAGTTTTTACACCTCGAAACTCTTGGTGGTTTGACACTGGTTGTTCTGTGCATATCACTAATTCCTTGCATGGATTCAAAAAATTGACAAACCCCAGTAGATTGGTTTACAAAGTTTTTGTTGGGAATGGATCCAAGGTTGCAGTCGAGTCAGTTGGCAATGTCAAGCTAAAGTTTTCATCTAATCATGTTTTAGAATTAAAAGAAGTACTCTATGTACCTTCCATGAGAAGGAACTTAATTTCTACTTCTAGTTTAACTCGAGAAGGTTACTGTTTTGCTAGTAACCTTGATACAGTTTCTTTTTACAAGTTTAATAACATGAATGAATTACTTGGCACTGCTACCTTGGTTGGTGACATGTGGAAATTGAATTGTGCAGTGATGCATGAATGTTTTTTTGTTGGTATGTCAGGCTCTAAATGTCAGGACCCATCCCAAATCCCCTAGGGATTAACGCGGGACTCGCATGATCCCGTCTGACACGAAGTGTCAGACAAAGGATAGTTTCGACTTTAGCCCTATCGGGCTTCCAGAGTACGCCAGGATTCGGAGGAGAAGTGTGATGTCTCGGTCTTTGCTACAACCTGCATCTGCGATCAACCTGAAGGGCATTAAAACCACAAAAAGCTGTGAGTGGACAAAACAAAGAATTTATAAAAACAATTTCAAGGAAAGAAGATTTATGCCCTTCACTAAAAAGCATGCATGCATTCGAAAACCATTTATCAAAATGAAACCATTACTCAAATCATTAAACCCTTAGGGCCCTAGCCCAAAACCGTAAATCAAACCATATGGGAACTCAGCCCAAATCAAATCACATGGGACTCAGCCCAAATCTAGTACCAATGGGTCTGAGCCCAAAATTATTACCAGTGGGACTCAGCCCAAAACCAATCATCGACATCCCTGATGCTTGACATCCGAGATGTCACAATCACACTTGTCACGGTTCCAAGCTACGCGTGCTACCTGGGGTCTCAAATCCCAAGTCTCCCCAGGGTCCACCCAGGCCAATGACCTGCAAATCAATGACCCTCCCTGGGGGGAGGTTTTAACCTCTAGCAACCCTGCTCCTGAGTCACTATACGGACCGGTCGCTCCGTGTAATGACCCCTCGCAGACAATGCCCCGTGACTACTCCAGGATACTACGAGACGTCTAGAGGAGACAACCCGCCACTTCAGGATACTACGAGACGTCTGGAGGGCATCCGTTCATAAGAATGGTATACAGAAAACCATTTTACAAATCATTCGAAACCATTCAAAGGGCCACGCCCGGGTTTTCCCAAAACCATCGTAAATCCAAATCCATTTGGGTCCCTGACCCGAAATCATGTTTATAAACCATAACTGGCCCTCATGACTGATATCCTAACCAACTGGGCCTCAAGCCCGAATTCGTAAACCAACGGGGCCCCCGGCCCCGATCGTATAACTCAAATAGGCCTCCGGCCCGATTTCTCATTAAATCAAATGGACTCTAAGTCCTGTGGTTTCCAATAAAATGGGTCTCATGCCCTATTCAATATTTTCAAATCCAAAACCTTTCCATCAAATCACCACAGAAAACACAGCACATATAGGCACGACATAAAACCATAAGTCTTGAAATGCGTGCAAATAAGGAAAACCAAATACACCACAAACATATGCACTCATAGCATCACAAAACATGTTCTAAAACACTTATAATACATTTATGCATGCATAAATTTAGAAAGAAAGGTCCACTCACAGACCTTCCAAAGCATCGCCTCGATACGCGCGCCAAAAGCTTCTTCCGGACCAATCACCATCTCCATGGCTCCCAAACCTGTCCAAATCGTAATAGAGGATTACTAACTACTTAAATAACCCCGCATTAAAGCCCTGTAATTTTCTGAAAATTTTAACTATTTTTAAAGTCGATCCTAAACCTTCGGACGTCCCGAACTATATCGAAACGGTATCTGATTGACTCGAAACTAGCCCCAAAATGTTCGTTACATCGAAAGAATGATTTCACATGTTGGAACCATTCCCAAAAAGTGGGTCACGCGCCCACACGCACCGGCAACAGCCCCTGCGCGTGGGAACCACACGCCGCTACAGTGTCACCACTGAGCTCCAATCGACCGGCCAGTCCGGTCCGATCTTTGCAATCTGGTCCAGTCGAACCGGCAGAGCCGGTTCAGGCTCCTATCTCCCTCAGTTTTAGTCCGTTTTCTTCCAATCCAATCCAAATCTTCCTATCTCAACCCTAATAACCTATTTGTGTGAAGAAAACTAAGAAAATCGACTGAAAACCTATCCATCCAAAACTCCTTTCACGGATCCAGTTTTCTGATCATTTCCGCTCAACGTTCAACCGTCAACCACTATCCAAACTACCCTCTAAATCTTCCTACAAACTCAATAACCATCCCCCAATCAATAGAAACCAACCCTAATGTCCCAATCGAAATATTGAATTCAAAAACACAACTGGGCCACAGGTTTACCTTTCCTCCGTCGTGGACGGCGGTCATGCTGCCTCCTTATCGTCCCTTAGCTACAACACCTCTCTGTCTCTCACTCAACCTCCCAAGTCCACTCAAGCAAGGATTGAAAGGGTTTTGGGGATTGTTTTGGGTGAGATCGGGGAAAACATATGAAATGAGGAAATGGGGATATGTGACACGACCCATCCCAATCCCCCCGGGATTAACGCGGGATGACCCTGCTCCTGTCTGACACGGAGTGTCAGACAAGGGATACTTCCGACCTTTGCCCTCCCGGGCTATCAGAGTACGCAAGGATCCGGAGGAGGTATGTGATATCTCGATCTCTGCTATAGTCCACACCGTATCCAACCTGAAGGGTATTAAAAACAGAAAGACTGTGAGTGGACAAAAATAAAGATTTTATAAAAACATATTTCATAAAGAAGACCTTTATACCCTCCACTAAAAAGCATGCATGCATAGTAAAACCATTTATCCAAACACATAAGTTTAAACAACCATAATTAGGGTCTCAGCCCCAAATTCTATAAATACAAGTTCTACGGGCTCCTGCCCAAAACCATTTACAGAAACCATAACATAGTAAACATATGTGGGATCTCAGCCCAAAATCATTTATCATCATAAACACAATTTCCCAAACCAATTGAAATCATGTTTATCCCTTATATTCATATCCAGAACCTGTCACGGTAAAATAGAGCTACACGTGTGCTAACCGGGGTCTCAAACCCAAGTCTCTCCAGGGTCCACCCAGGTCAATGTTCGTAGATCAATAACCCTCCCTGGAGGTAACGAACCATGCCTATCTTGAGAGTAAGGAACCCAACTGGGGGGCGACTCCACTCAGTCAGTGCTCCGTGACTACTCTGGGATCCACCCAGGCCAACGACCCTCCCCGGAGGAGACAATCATATATAAAGGATGGAATATGAAAAACCTTTTGAAATCATTCTTTAAATCTTTCCAGGATTCATGCCCGGCCCCTCATAAACCGTCATGAACCATAAAATCCTTTTCAAGGGTTCATGTCGGTCCCCATAAACCCTCATGACCCGTAAAAACCATTTCAAGGGTTCATGCCGGTTCCCATAAACCGTCATGAACCATAAAAGAACCATTTGTAACACATAACTGGGCGCTAGGCTCGAATCCACATAGAAACTGGACCTCAAGTCCGATTCGTAAACCAACTGGGCCTCCGGCCCGATTCCGTAAATCAAATGGACCTCAAGTCCGAGAGTTACCTTTTCAAATCCAAAATCGTTTCATTTAACTATTTTCAAAACCATAAGAATGGAAAATCATAGTAAATCTAGAAAACCTCGATTTACGTGCAAGCACGTAAATCGCCTCGAAATACGTGAAACCATATAATTCACAAGCATCCAAATGCACTCATGGCATCACAAACAAGTATTTAAAATATATAATAAACATTTATGCATGCACCGATTTAGAAAACAAGGTCCACTCATAGAC
Source organism: Prinsepia uniflora (assembly GCA_032719365.1). NCBI lineage: Eukaryota > Viridiplantae > Streptophyta > Magnoliopsida > Rosales > Rosaceae > Prinsepia > Prinsepia uniflora. The sequence goes on from CM064868.1 coordinate 30,870,438, forward strand.
CGTCCGAAGCCGCACCTCGATACGCGTGCCATACGGCTCCCCGAGCCGATCACCGTCACCGGGACTTCCAAACCTGTCCAAATTAATTTAGAGGGTTACTAACTACTTATATAACCCCTCAATAAAGCCCCGTAATTTTCCGGAATTTCTAACTATTTTTAAAACCGAACCTAAACCTTCTGATGCCCCGAAACATATCGAGACGGTGTCCGATCGACTCGAAACCAGTCCCAAAATGTTCGTTACATCAAATAGATGATTTCGTATGTTGGAACCTTCCTCAATATGTGTGCCACGCGCCCTCACGCGCCCCAAGAAGCCACTGCGCGTGGGCCTCACGCGCCCTGTACAGTGTCACCAGCTCCAGCGATCGAACCGGTCCGGGCTGGCCGATCTGGTCCAACCCCTGCAACTGGACCGGCGTAACCGGTCCAGGCCTCCTTCTCCCTCATTTTCGGTCTGTTTGCTTCCATTCCAATTCCTAAATTCCTATTTCTTCATTTCCTATCTAACCCAATCCCTAAATCTAAGAAAAACCCACCTGAAACCCCTTGTTTGAAATGGACCTCATGGTCCAGTTTTTCCCCGCCGTTCCCACGGCCTCCTCCGCCGTGAACCACCCTCCTCCGCCATGAACCTCTCGGGTTTCATGGTTGCCGTCCACGGCGGCGTGACTTCCAGCCGGCCACCATCGTCTAGCCTTCATCCTCTCTACCTCTGGGCTTCACGGGCATGATCAACTGGGTCAAGGGTTTGGTCTTGGATTGAAAATGGGATCGGGAAATGTGGGTTTAGGGAGAAACGAAGAAAATGAAGATGCACGGGAAAAGGGAGATGCATGAATCAATTTTGGGTGGCCTGTGGATGGGTGACATGTGTCACTCATCCATTGGGTCCCCATAAAATATCTGGGCCCCACTAAGTCCAAAAGTGCAACTATCTCGTAATTCGTGCAATAGTACGTTCAAATTTTCGTGAACCGTAACTTCGCCGTCGAACGTCCGAATTCGACGTGCTGCCTGTCTACGGATTCGTATCGTCCGTATCTACATAACGGTCTTTGGCCCTCGGCCATTGGACCTCCCAGTCAAAAAGTCAACATTTGACCCCCTTTTATCCAAAATTACCAAAATGCCCCTAAACTTCCGAACGTCATAACTTCCTCCTCGAATGTCGGAATTGAACGTACCACCTGTCTATGAACTCGTGACGTCACGAACTACGTCACGGTCATCGGTCAAAGTCCATTTGACCGTCCGAATAAAAGTCAATGTTTTGCCACCATCAGGGGCAAAACGGTCATTTCGCATCGTTCGTCCGATTTAGCCTAACTAATCACCGATTAACCTCACTAATCGTGATTAATCACTAATCTAATCATGGAATTTGGGACGGGTCGTTACAATATGCATGTATGTAATCCTCAGCTAATCCCCGATTAGCCTCACTAATCCCTAATTAGTCTTAATTAATCCTTAAAATTAGGGACGGGTCGTCACACTAAACGTATTTTTCTTGATGAAAACTCCTTTACGTTATGGCATAAACGTTTAGGACATATTTCTAAAGAAAGAATCTTACGACTAATGAAAAATGCTTTGTTACCAAACTTGCCTCCAACAGACTTGTCTATTTGCATTAACTGCATTAAGGGAAAAACAACCAACCCTAGGAAGAAAAATGCATCCAGAAGCACACACTTTCTTGAAATCATTCACACGGATGTGTGTGGACCATTCCCTTTTAAAACAATTTGTGGAAACTCTTACTTTGTAACCTTCATTGATGACTTTTCAAGGTTTACTTATGTTTATCTGATATCTGAAAAGTCTGATGTTTTAAAATGCTTTAAAATTTACAAACTTGAGGTTGAAAACCAACTTGACAAAACCATAAAAATTGTGAGATCTGATAGGGGTGGTGAGTACTATGGCCAATTCACTGAAAAGGGTCAACAGATAGGACCTTTTGCCCTATATTTACAGGAACATGGGATAGTGGCCCAGCATACAACTCCATGTAACTCACATCAAAATGGGGTGGCAGAAAGAAAAAATATGACCTTGATAAATATGGTTCGAAGTATGAAGTGTAGAGCAGACTTACCAGATTACTTATAGGGAGAAGCTCTTAAGACAGCTAACTATGTACTCAACCTTGTCCCTAGTAAGGTTGTCCCTAAGACATCTTTTGAGCTATGGAAGGGGTGGAAACCAAGCTTAAATCATCTGCACATTTGGGGGTGTAAGGTAGAAGCTAGATTCTGTAACCCAAATGAAAGGAAGTTGGATAGAAAAACTGAGTCTTGCTTCTTTATTGGGTATCCAGAAAAGTCCAAGGGATATAGGTTCTATTTCTCTCATCTCAACACAAGGATTCAAAAAACTCACAATGCCAAGTTTTTGGAAGATTGTGGCAATGACTACTTGGCTATGGACAACTCCGAGTTTGATGAAATCACAGTACCAGACCAGCCCCCCACTAAAGCATCACAACCCAACCTAAGCATGCCCTTAATCCCTGGTCCTCAGCTCCCATCTTCTGGTCATATGGACACCTCAGAACCACTAAAACCCCCAATTCAACCACTGGATCACGTATTCCCAACCCCTGAGCATCAAGAAATAAGGAATGATGATACAACACATCATCCACAACATGAACCAAGAAGGTCCTCACGGCCTAAACACTCTGCAATCCCACCAAATTATTTAGTGTACTTGTAGGAGATAGAACTCGGTTTTGGGGATGATCAAGATCCCTCCACTTACAAAAAGGCCATGGCAAGCCCTCATGCTACCTTGTGGAAACAGGCAATGGACGAGGAACTTCTATCCATGGAAAAAAAAAAATAGGGTATAGGATTTGGTTGATCACCAAAAGGACATCAAGCCAATTGGATGTAAGTGGGTATTCAAGACAAAACATGACTCAGATGGCATGATTGAGAGGTATGAAGCCAAACTTGTTGTTAAGGGCTTCACTCAGAGAGAAGGCATTGACTACATGGACACTTTCTCACCTGTCTCTTCTAAAGACACCCTAAGGATTCTCATGGCCTTAACAACCCATTTTGATCTAGAACCACATCAAATGGATGTGAAGATAGCCTTCTTAAATGGTGACCTCACTGAACACATATTTATGCAACAACCTCCTGGATTTATTGAAAGGGGGAAGGAATCCATGATCTGCCAACTCAAGAAGTCTATATATGGTCTGAAACAAGCTTCACGACAGTGGTACCTCAAGTTTGATTAGGTGGTCACCAATTATGGGTTTACAGAGAACAAGTTGGATGATTGTATCTACCTCGAGGTCACTGGATCAAGGTTCATTTTTCTAATCCTATATGTTGATGACATTCTCCAAGCTAGTTCTGACTTGAAACTACTAGAACATACTAAATCGATGTTATCTGCAAACTTTGAAATGAAAGATCTGGGTCCAGCACACTTTGTTCTGGGGATAGAAATAATGAGGGATAGAAAAATGAGACTCCTAGGACTCTCCCAGAAAAACTACATTGAAAGGTTTCTTAAAAGATTCAACCTGGAAAAGTGTTCCAAAGGAGAGCTCCCTGTGAATAAGGGTGATAAGCTACACAAGGATCAATGTCCCAAGAATGATTTGGAAAAGTCAATGATGCAAGACAAGCCGTATGCATCCCTAGTGGGTAGTATAATGTATGCACAGTTGTGCACCAGACCTGATTTGGCTTTTGTTATTAGCTTGCTGGGTAGGTTTCAAGCAAATCCAGGAGTAGCTCACTGGACAGCTTTGGAAGAAGGTTCTCAGATATCTCCAGAGAACCAAAGATTTCATGATGGTGTATGGTGGAACCAATAACCTCGAGTTAATAGCCTATTCAGATTCTGATTTTGCTAGCTGCCCTCTAGATAGGAAATCCACTGGTGGTTACATATTTATGATGACAGGAAGGGCAGTATCTTGGAAAACTGTAAAACAAACCATGATTGCCACATCTACTATGCAAGCAGAGTTCATAGTTGTCTATGAAACTACCAAACAGGCAATGTGGCTCAAGAACTTTATGGAACAGCTTATGGTGATCGACTCAATCAGCGGGCCCATTAATCTCTATTGTGATAACACTTCTGCTGTTTTCTTTTCCAAGAACAACAGAAGGACCTCTGCCACACGATTAATGGAAGTAAAGTACTTACTGGTTCAAGAAAAGGTCAAGGAAGGGATTATAGAGGTGATTCACCTGAGCACCAACTTGATGCTTGTTGATCCTATGACAAAGGCATTACCAGTGAATGAATTCAAAGCTCATGTCGCCAACATGGGACTGACTGCTTCTTTTGATTTACTTCATCAGTGGGAGTAAGGTGTGCAAACTTGTTTATTCTAGTTGTTTTTGAACTGTAGAACTCATATGTGTTTTCAATACCAGACTTGATTAATTCATGAAAGGGAAAAGGAAATGGTAGTAATTGTGAATGGTTAAATTAAATGTATCAGGTTGTACTGATTGTGCATTGTGCTCATGAGCCTTTGTTTTGGTTACCCTTGTTAGAAATTGCAAGTGATTTGGTTTTGAATGTTTGGATCATTGTTATTTTGGTTTTCTCCTTGGCTTAGATGAATTACCAGTGAGTTTCATGATCCCTATTAAGAAATGACCAATATGTGGGAGCATTGTTGATGCAGTGCTTGCTGGTTCTATTTTAGACCATGAATTGCAGCATTGTGTTGTTGTCGTGTGCTCATGGTGGTTGTGAGGTAATGATGCAGAGTTGCATCAAAGCTCTCACAATTCTGTGAGTATAAGAAAACCGTGACAACTGTGGATAGGATTCAGTTGTGCTGATATTGGACTCAGTGATCACTATTGGGATGAGTCATGTGTGAATTTGCAGGTTCTCTCTTATACTCAAGTGGGAGAATGTAATAAATTTGAGTATAAGTTGATGACTTGTGATGCAAGTATCATGGGCATAATGACTAGGACCCCAATAGAGTCTAAAATCAAAGAAACTCTCCTAGTTAAGGATCCTTGTACGGGAAGGTTAAGTAATTAACCTAATTGGTGCCAAACCTAGTTTATTTAGGACTCCTATTCAGTGTATGATAGGAGCATTGATTAAGAAGTCCTAAGATATAAAAATGACACTGGTCTCTGCTCTCTCAGTGTGTGTGCTTAATAAGGACTAAGCCTTGGAACCTATCAAAAAGGCTAAGCACTTCAGTTCTGAAAGAGAGGAGAAGAGTAGTGCAGCAAAACAGATCGTGTTGCTGGTGTTGAGTTCATCTTGCTGTGGCAATGGCTAAACCAGGTTCTATTCGTATCCTAATTCATGCTTATACATGTGTACACTTGTGATGGAATCAATACACTTGTGATCTTTGTTGTTGTTTGGTTAAGTAGATATTAATTGTTTACAATGAGGAGATCTTTTGGGCTCAGGGAGCTCAGGTGAATTGGTTACCATGGGGATAGAAACACCAAATTCTTCCAAACTCAAGCTTCTATTTGTAAGCAGAGGAATTTCATTACAAAAATCAGAGATGCTTCTGGGCTTTGGCTTACCAATGAGGAGAATTTGGGACAGATTTTTATCTCCGAATTCAAGAAAAGATTTACACAACTTGCTAGAGAGTCCATGGATGAGTTTGGTTCTATTATTGATCCATGCATTACTAATGTTTAGAATGAGTTTTTTCTTGCCCAGGTGAGTATGGAGGAGTTTGAAAATGCGGCTAGAGCATTAGGGCTTTTAAAGCGTCGAGTCCGGATGGTATTCATGCTGTTTTTTATCGTAAGTTCTGGAATAAAGTTAAGCACCAAGTGTTCAGGTACATTGATGAATTATTTGCTAATGGTACTTCCTTGAAGCACCTAAATCATACTAATATGGCTTCAATACCAAAATTTGATAATCCAGAGACCACTACTCACTCATTTTCATCCTGTTAGTCTTTGCAACGTTTCATGCAAAATTATGAAAAAATGATGATCACTAGACTTAGACCAATTCTGAAAAATCGCATCTCTCTAAGTCAGGGAGCTCCTCTCGTGGGCGCTCAATCTTTGATAACATTCTTATCGCTCATGATCTCTTTAGTGGCTTTAAAAGGAAGAAAGGTAGAACTGGTTCATGATGATAAAGGTATACCATGAGAAAACATGTGTTCTACTAGATTGATCTTGCATTAAAAGATGCTTACTTAGATTTGGCTTTTCATATCAATGGACCAATCTTGTTATGGAGTGTCTTTCTTCAGCTTCGTTTTCAATGTTGACTAACGGTTGCCCAGAAGGCTTCTTGACTTCGTCTAGAAGGATTAGACAAGGATATCCTTCATCTCCCTATATATTTATTCTTTGCATGGAGCCATTTATTGGACATCTTAATTTTCTTGCGCAAAAGTCTAAGAACCAGATTGGTATTCTATCTTCTCCGCATTGATACCGTGTCTCTAATTTAGTTTTTGCAGATGGTTGTTTGATTTATGGCAATACACTTTTGTTCCAAGAAATATCTTGTCAAGTGCTGGAAAAGTTTCCCATGGTTTTGGGTCAACAAATAAACTTTCATAAGTCGTCTCTATACTTCGATCTCCTAATGTTTCCTTGCAGATTAAAAATACTATAGCTAATGTTCTGAATATCCATCATAAAGCTACGTAGCAATGGGAAGTACTTAGGAATTCACAACATAGCCTTTTGGAAGGATCGTGTTAAATTTAGAGAGCTGATCTTGAAAATCCATCAAAAGCTTGCTGGTTGGAAAGAAATACCTTGTTAAGAGCAGGTAAGCTAACCCTATTAAAGTCCACTATTACAAAAACCCTAATCATGTCCTGTCCTGTTAAGAGCAGGCAAAAATCTTCTGGTGGTTACTTATTAGTTATTAGACAAAGGCTAAATGCAAGGAATAGACTTGGTCGCTTTTTTCCTAACACTGAGTGTAGATGTAGAATATGTGCGTCCCATAATGAATCCACTGTGCACCTATTTCGTGATTGCTTCTTTGCTCGACGGGTTTCGACAGCTTCTGATGAAGCCATTAGGAGAAAGATAAGATTTGAGCTCTATTCTTGATTGACTTTCAAATTTGAGCTCTATTGAGAGAGACAAGATTTCCCTCCTTACCCAAAGTTTGTTGACTTGTTGGCATATTTGGGAAGCAAGAAATAAAGCCATATTTTTGGAAGTTAGACCTTATTTCTTCAGAACACTTACTATCACTAAGATTATTAGCTCGAGGTTCTTTATGCCAACTTTGATAGTTCTCTCAAGTCTAATAACAATGTTGTAAGATTTGCCATTCATTATGCGCTTGGTCTCTCAGTGGTTGCTGGGACAATAAGTGTCGGTAAAACTAGTAGCCTGGTGGCTGAAGGCTTGGCGCTGTTGGAAGGGCTCAAGCATGCTTATGATTTGGGTTGCCATAATCTTTTGGTAGAAGGGGATTCTAAGATTCTTATCGATTCCATTATTGATTATCTGGTGCCTGCATGGAGAATTAAGAGTATTGTCAGGACCATTAAGCCATGGATGAGATGTTTTCAAGCGACTAACTTCTACTTATCATGAAGCTAATTTTGTAGCTGATGTGTTAGCAAAACTTCATCAACAAATTGGAATGGATCAGACTTGGAACAATGTAGTTCCTATCTCTGGGTCTATGGCCTGGAAGTTTGACTTTGTTGGTTGTGGTTGTCTAAGGGATGTTCATTGTTTCAATTTCTTCTGTACTTTAAAAAAGAAAACCAAAAAAAGGAAAACTAGAGGAAAACCAATCCATGTATGCAAATACTTGCATTAATTAGTGACTTCAACAATATTAGGTCATAATAACATATCAATTGTATATAATAAAAAATTTTGGGGCCCAAGGCAGACACCTTTCTGGACTGCCTTTAGAGTTAGACTACGATAGCGAGGGTAAATTTTGGGGGTTTTGGCAATAGAGTTGGAGATAGAAAGGTGGAGGTGAAAGTGAAGGAGGTGGAGATAAAAGGTAAATGTAAAGATCATGGCGGAAGTGGAGGTATAGAAGCTGGTGGTGGATGAATGGATAGAGAGGCGGTAGTTATGGTGGTGAAAAGGGAGTTAGAAAAGGGAGTTAGAAAAGGTGGTGGTGGTGGTAGCAGTGGTGACAGAGTAGGTTCGGCATGAGGCGGTTGTTTGTTCAATTGAACTAAAAATATGCATGAGAAAAGTAAGAAGAAAGTAAACAACGACATTAATAGAAATTAATTAGGATTGCTAGAATTTATAGGTCATAAGAAATTCTTTAGAGATAATATTTGTATCCTACCTTATCTGTACCTTCTCGTATCTGTACCTTCTCGTACTATTATTTTGATTTATTGAATAATCCTTATAAACATATTATAAATAGAAACATTCATTTTTTAAATTATCATATTCTTCTACCTACCTGAAAAAATGCAGATCCTCCATAGCATCTCTTGTTGAAAACAAGGAAAGAATGTGGGAAACAATTGTATCTGGCAATCCACCGATCCTATCTCCAGTGCCATCTTTTGGAACGTTTTGAGCTCGAATCATTTACAATAATATAAATCATTTTGAAAAAACACAGTGCGGTGGGAAACAATTGTATCTGGCAATCCACCGATCCTCTACAGCTTGCTTTGTGGGCTGCAATGACCTATTTCAGTGCAGTGTTTCCGAAAAAGATTTGATCAGGCCATCGAGTCAGATCATAAATACAGACTAACATTGATGTAAGAACTTGAGACTTGGGAAACAGTCTGAGGTAGGAGGAGCAAATGTAATATTTGATTCCAGTCTCGGCTTCAAACCCAAAATTTGTGGTGTTGCACAAGAAAAGGCTTCTAGGCAACTTAAAAGTTATGCCTAAAACTTGGACACTCATCAAGATCAACCTTAGCGATTTGTTATTCTTAAAGTTCTCCTGCTCTAATTGTAAAATATCACACTTATTTAGAAGAAATTATAAAGATGTCCATGGCAGAACGCCAGTCCACAATAAGAAGAGTTAGAAACACGAGTACTCCAAAGACATTTTATATTCATGTTTTGTCCAACAGAAGCACAGATGAAGTTCATAAACTTACGGATGGCAGCCACTAACCTTCGGAAATATGATTTCACATGTCTCCGAAACCTTGGGAAACTTGTGAATTTTCTTCCATAACTTCATCTCCTCTCTTAAATACCTCGCTCTAGTACAGAAAGTCAAGGTTTCCAAAACCCTACTGTGCTTCAACAAGTATTGTGTTGTTGTGAAGAATTTAGGAGGGAGTGAATTAGAGAAAGAGGTAGAGAAAGAAATGTTCTTCTTAAATAATGAGAGAGTATCATACAAGACTAATTAACTCACTTATATATAGTTAGGGTTAATATAAGTACAATTACCTATCTACCCCTTATACCCATTTACATAAATAGACATATCACTTAATACAATTTACAACACTCCCGCTTGGATATTTCATGTAATGGTGTCACTGGACTACGAACCTATGTGTTGCCTCGTTAAAACCTTGTTAGGTGACAAAAACTCTATGGGACAAAAATAACCCTGGTCGAAGAAAAGAGTGCAATGCGCGTGTAAACGATCACATCGGAATCTTCTGAGGTAGCTGATGTTGTCTCTTCTGGAATACAGGTAGATAGTCCGCCTTTGAGATAAAATGCATTAGTGTTACTCCACCAAAAACCTTGCCCAGTAAATCCAATGGGAAAAACCCGTGGTCAAAGGGAAAAGATGTGCAAATGCATATGAGTCAAATCATGGCATTTTCAGGATGCATTGTTAGCGGGGTGATTATACTAAAATGTGTCTCATTAAAACCTAGCTAGGTAACAAAACCCAATGGGACAAAATAACCCTAGTTGTAGGACAAAAGAGTACACGATGATCATGTGAGTATACTTCGGGATACTCAGTATACTTCTGGATACTTGGTATATTTCAGGATACTCCCCCTGATCTTGACTCCCCCTGAAAACTACAGATTAGATAGATCAGCTAATCTGCGTAAACCAATACCTCGCACATGCTGCTGGAATGTGGTCTTTGGTAATGACTTGGTGAACAAGTCTGCATGATTAACTTGAGATCGTATTGGCTTGATCTCAATCTTCTGATGTTCTTGCTGTTGTTGGTTAAAGAAAAACTTCGGTGCAATATGCTTGATGTTGTCTCCCTTAATGAAACCGGTTTTCATCTGCTCTATGCAGGCAGCATTATCTTCGTAGATAACTGTCGGTTTATTATGGGTGGAATTCAGTCTACATGTACTTTGAATATGCCCAGTAATGGCTCTTAACCATAGGCATTCACGAACTGCTTCGTGTAGGGCTAAAATATCTGCATGATTCGATGACGTAGCAACAAGAGTCTATTTCGTAGACCTCCAAGATATTGATGTATTCCCAATGGTAAAGACATAACCGGATTGGGAACGTGCCTTGTGTGGGTCTGATAAGTAGCCTGCATCAGCATACCCAACAAGGCCTGCATCATTCCGAGGACCAAGGGGATTTGATTCATTCCTTGATTCATAGGGATAGAATAAGCCCATATCTGTTGTACCTCTAAGGTATTGGAAGATATCTTTTATTCCATTCCAGTGGCGGTGTGTTGGCGCAGAGCTAAATCTAGTTAGCAAGTTCACATAGAATGAAATGTCTGGTCTAGTGCATTGAGCCAAGTATAATAGTGTGCCTATTGCACTTAGATATGACACTTCTGGTGTCAATATCTCTTCGTTGTCATCTGCTGGACGAAACGAGTCCTTCTTAGGATCTAGACTTCGGACGATCATGGGCGTACTTGAAGGTTTTGCTTTATCCTCATTAAAGCGTCTCAACATCTTCTGGATGTAATTCGATTGATGGACCAAAATTCCATTTGCACGGTGCTCGAGCTCCAGGCCGAGACAGAAGTGTGTTCTCCCAAGATCCTTAATTTCAAATTCTAGCTTCAGGTGCTTAGCATTTTCTTGGATCTCTTTAGGAGTACCAATCAGATTCATGTCATCAAAATAAACTGCCACTATAGCGAACCTGGAACTTATTTTCTTAATAAACACGCATGGGTATAATTCATTATTAACATATCCCAATCTGATCAAATATTCACTTAGACGATTATACCACATCCGTTCGGATTGTTTCAACCCATAAAGTGAACGCCTCAAACAAATGGAGAGCGTGTTCCGTGGTCTGGAAATATTTGCATCAGATATCTTAAATCCTTCAAGAATTTTAAAACATATCTCTATTTAGATCCCCTATAGAGATAAACATTAACCACGTTTATAAGCTGCATATTGAATTTTTTCTGGAAACTACCAAACTGATAAGGTATAATAACATTATGATGTTCATTACGGGAGAATACGTCTCCTCGTAATCAATCTCAGGGCATTGAGAAAACTATGCGCCATTAAATGAGTTGTATATCTCACAACCTCATTTTTCTCATTACGCTTATTTATGACTACCCATTTAAATTCTGCAGGTTTAATATGAAGAGGTGTGGGAACTACAAGTCCAAACACCTTCCTTTTTGTCAAGGAATCTGATTCGACCTGGATTGTTTTTTCCATTTTGGCCAGTCTTCTCTACATTGGCATTCATTCATCAACGGAGTAAGGTTCGATTTCATTTCTAGTTATTATTTTGGTAGCTACCACGAATACATATAAATTATTGATGATAATATCATTCTGATTCCCTATCTTACATAAGCATGCATGATTTACCGAGATCTCTTTATTCTCGGGTGTGGGTTCAGACGTTGGAGCATCCCCCAACGCCGTCACAAACCCATTACCCGGAATTATCTCATGAGATGGATCAGTGGATATTTAGAAGGGATTCGATTGTGCCAAATATCCTTTTCCAGGGATAAGAATCCTTCGAACCTATCAGTCTACCTCGCGTCTGGGTAGGGACATATGACTGGTTAGCTGCCATGGTCGTACCTCATCCGCCTGGGATGACACGTCCTACTGGGACGTCTATCCTTGCAGGCAAGTTTGCAGCATGTATATGTGATCTCGTCACTTTAGCTAGATTAGAGAAAGCGTCTGCCATATTATTAGCTACACTCTGTAAATCAAAAATTCTCCGCACTATGTTCTTATTTTGTGCGTTCGGGGATGAAGATGAGATATAGTGAGGACATTTCACGTTAATTCACGTCGTTCTTCAGGAACGTTTTACGTTCTTATCTCCCCCTAATGACAGGAAGATTGTCTCATCAAAATGACTATCCGCAATATTGTGGGAATGAGATCGCCTGTCAAGGTCTCTAAATAGCGTATAATGAAGAGCGATTCATAACCGACATGTATGCCCCTCCTTTGTTGAGGTCCCATATGTGTACGTTGTGGCGGCATAATTGGCACGTAACTGCACACCCAAAAATGCGTAAGTACGAAACATCTGGTTCGTACCCAATCACCAGCTGTAACGCAGAAAATCGTTGGGTGGCATTAACCTCAACTAGACCAATATTACTGCATGCAAAATTGCATTACCCCTGCTAGAAACTAGAAGCTTGGTGCGCATTACCAAGGTGAATTAGTGTTTCTGCGAGACCATGATAGGTGTGAACATGGGGAACCAAATGTCCATCAGCAATCCCAAGGGGCATGCAATAGTCATCGATGTATGTCGATGTAAACTCTTCGGTATTATCGAGTCTTATAGACTATATAAGAGAATCTGGGTGGTGTGGCCCTCAATGTAATGATTTGGGCTAAGAGTTTAGCAAACGCAGTATACGTGTGGACAAAAGTGTAGCATGTGACCATTTTGTCGGTATCTCAACCTGAACTAGGAAAGTTTTCAAAATGGTTCGCATGGTGGTTGAAAAGTCCACAAAATTTCCATTGTATTATGTACAAGAAAATGGTGGAGTCTTAACTCATCTTTGCATATAATGGTCTAATATTCGGTTTCTGCTAACGAACAAACTTGGTATAATGTCTCATTTAACACAAAGGTGTTTATGAGTAAGAGGATGCACGTGCAATATATTAAGGATACGGCGCATCATTACTCTGATCTGGGTGTCCCAACCGGTCATGTCATAATCAGCAATTGCTCATACTAGTTAGCTTCTGGCTAACTTTTGGCTAGCTTCAGGCTAGTTTTTCCAGTGTATGCTTCTGGTCATACTGATTGGAGGTTATGCAAAGATATGCCACTTGCTTGTCATTAGTAGTTTCAATGTGATAACCGTTGGCTCGAATATCTATAAATCTCAACAAAGTTCTTCTGAAACTTGGAGAATAACAAAACAAAACAAAAAATCTTATTGATGGTAATTCAGTATCATTCTACAACGTTCTTTTATCATATCTCTTGGAGTATAACATTGTCAGCCAGACAATAAACGTCTCCACAAAACATACATATTTATTGATTTAATTCAATGGATCACATGCATGAGAATAAGTGCTTGTATTGAATTAAATCATATTCGAGCGAAAAACCACACATTCGAATCCCAAAAACATAAATCACTGATTTAATCCATGTATGCGAATTTATTATGGCCTCTTGAGTTTCGCAACTGTCGTTATACTCGTTTGCAAAATTTTGCAAGATGGATGTGTTCAACATTATTTTTGAATATATACATAAGTGGATTTAATATCCTGTAAAGAATGAGTGATATGTCATTCATTTCTTGCTTCACGCAAGAAGTTGTCCCCGTGACAATTAAACCACTCTTCTGGAGTCTATATAAAGAACAAATCATTGCATTTAATGCTTTGAGAAAACTCATCCATAAGCAACAATTAAGAACTTCAGGTTCTAACAAATTGTATGATAAATCGGATTTAAAATGTAAAATCTACTTGTTCATTTTCATAGCATTGCCGAAACTACGGGTTCGGTGATTAGTATGAACTATTAGCTCATTTATAATGTTTAATTCGTTTATAAACGTCTGGTTCATTTAAACGCATACATTTACTAAATAAACAAACATTAAATAACATGTGATAATAACTTAAATTAATGTTTTTGGCATCATATGGTTATCAAATCTCAATCATACATTTATCATTTAGATATGAGCAACTTTCGATACAAAACATGGCTTTAGGTGTAAACCTTCAGAGTCCACCAGCTTGTTGGGCCTTCTGGCCTCCTCATCTACTTTGTAAACCTTCGGGGCCTGAGTTGACTTAGTAGCCTGCTAGGCTTCTACCCTTCTGGGCTAATTTGAAATGGGCTTGACCTGGTGGCCTACTGGGCTAGTCAATGATGGGTTTTTCCAACTGATGTCCATCTCTGTTCGGCTGTGTGAGGCAGCTGTGTAAATATTGCCACTAATTATGGCACAAAGTGAGGAAGGATGGACCCTCAAGGCTTCTTTTCTATTTTCCACTAATTTTGTCACAAAGTGAGGAATGATGGACCCTCAAGACTTTTTTTCTATTTTCCACTAATTGTGGCACAAAGTGAGGAAGGTTGGACCCTGGCTTCTTTTCTATTTTCCACTAATTGTGGCACAAAGTGAGGAATGATGGACCATCAAGGCTTCTTTTTTATTTCCCACTAATTGTGGCACAAAGTGAGGAATGATGAACTCTCAAGACTTCTTTTCTATTTCCCACTAATTGTGGCACAAAGTGAGGAAGGATTGGCACAAAGTGAGGAAGGATGGACTCTCAAGGCTTCTTTTCTATTTTCCATTAATTGTGGCACAAAGTGAGGAATGATGGACCCTCAAGACTTCTTTTATATTTTCCACTAATTGTGGCACAAAGTGAGGAAGGATGGACCTTCAAGGCTTCTTTTATATTTTCCACTAATTGTGGAACAAAATGAGGAAGGATGGACCTTTAAGGCTTCTTTTATATTTTCCACTAATTGTGGCACAAATTGAGGAAGGATGGAACTTCAAGGTTTCTTTTATATTTTCCAGGTTTCTTTTATATTTTCCACTAATTGTGGTACAAAATGAGGAAGGATGGACCTTCAAGGTTTCTTTTATATTTTCCACTAATTGTGGTGTTTGCAACCTCATGATGAACTATCATGATGAACCATCAATTCAACAAATAATCATGGTCTTTGCAACCTCATGATGAACCATCAAATATGTACATAAGTTTTGGTTTGCCCTCAGCATCCATGTCCATTAATTTCCCTCTGACCGTGCCTCCAAATGCTAAGCCAAGCTCAAAAACGGCTAGAAATAGGCATTTTGTTGAAAAGCACTTTTTGCTGCCAAGTTGATAATTGAAGCGTTCGTCGTAGAACTAGCATTTTCATTTATGAAGGAGTACTCGCAACTTCGCACCATCAAAGTTAGGATGACATCTCTTTTCTATTAGGAAGAGATCCAACGAAATCCCATGCAAGAACATTTGAAGATATTTCAGGCAGAAGTCTCATATTGTGGGTTGTAGTGACCTCACCGCAGCAATAGCATTCAGGCAATGCCTTCCTCGAGATAGTCAGATTTATAGGAACATCATCATGGATCACGCATGTAGCCCCACCAAATGTGTAACAACAGTCCCGAATATCGGTATTAAGTATTAATTAATTATGAATTTAGGGTGACTAATCGGGGATTAGTTGAGTGAAATCAAACGAACGGTATAAATGACCATTTTGCCCCTAGAATTGGGCAAAATGTTAACTTTTAACTCGGGGAGTCAAACGTATCAGGACCAATGACCATGATGTAGATCGGGAAGTCACGAGTCCGTAGACAGGCGGCAAGTCAAAATCAGACTTCGAATGGAGAAGCTATGGTCACGGGATCGAAATCGGGAACTTACGTTTCGAGATTCGAATTAAATATTGATTAAACCTAATTGGCTAATATTTTAATGTGGGACCCTTGGATGAGTGACACTTGTCACTCACCCCATTGGTCCTTACCCCTAGATTATGGATCTAAATGTGATTGGATGGCTAGGATTAAAATAACATTATTTTTAATTATTTTATATCTTTCTCACATCCCTCCCTCACTCCCAGACGTTCATTTTCCTTCAGCCCTCCCATCCTCACCGTCTACTCCCCTCATCTGATCAGTATCATCAAACTTCATATTCCTTCTTTGCAAACTTGTGCACCCTCTTCATTTTTGCACAAACACCATAACTATTACCCACATCTTTAATGGTCACCATGACTACCTGAGTGAGAGACTGTGAGTGTGAGGTGAGACGAGAATGGTGGTGAGGTTGTGAAACTGGTGTTCGGTGAGGGTCAGTTGAGAGAGTGAAAAACAGTGTGTGCGTGTGTGTGATTGTGAACCCAACTCTCTCAAACCTCACCTATGGCTTGTGTTGTGTGAATAAGAAGGGAGGAAGAGGTTGAGACTAGTTCAACGATGGCCACGACAGTGGCCCACGACAGCGAGGGGAGGGGAGAAACCTTAAGGCTCTGTTTTTGTTCAAAAATGGAAACTTGTGATTTATTGATTGACGAGCAATTGGGTTACTTGTATGAGGTTTTGGGACGTCAAGGAGAGTTGATAGGAACCGATTTCGTGGCCTGATGTGGCCTGTAGTGACCGGAGACGGCGAAGGAAAATAGAAGGTTGGATCGTCGATCGCGGAGGTAATTTCCAATCCCTAATTTCATGTTTTGACGCCATTGATCGACTAGAATTAGTGGAACGAAGCTATAAGAGTAAATGGAATAGAAAATAGGTGGGAAATTAGGGTGAACCGGCCTCGCTGGTCCGACTAAATAGGAATTGCGGAGAACCGGTTCAGACTGGTTTAACTGAGGAATACGATGAACAGTGTCCCAGCGCGTGGGTTTCACGCATAGGGACTATGGGCGGCGCGTGAGGGCACGTGGGCCCTCTTTTTGAGGCACGATCAACACTAGTTTTTATGTTTTCGATGTAACGAACATTTTGGGACTGGTTTCGTGTCGATCAGACATCGTTTCGATATATTCAGGATGTTCGAAGCTTTAAGGGCCAGTTTAAAAATTCGAAAAAATTACGGGGATTTAATGAGAGGTTAATGAGGTAGCTAGTAACCCTCTAGTATGGTTTGGACAGGTTTGGAAGTCCCGATGATAGTGATGTGGCTCGGAAGGGCGTATGGCACGCCTATCGAGGCGATAACAAGGACGGTTTGTGAGTGGAAAATGTTTTCTAAACTGTGATGCATGCATAACTATTTTATGTCTTATATAAGTGATTTCTATAATGATGATTGTGGCATTGATGATTTACATGGTTACACGTATTTCGAGGCAATCCCGTATTTGCACGTATTTCGATGTTACAATTTTATACGGTGGTTATACGTGATTGTGGTTTTAATAATGGTTCAATGAATTGGTTTTGGATTTGGAAATATGGAATCGGGCTAAGATCCATTTGAGTTATGTGATCGGGCCAGGGGCCCAGTTGGTTTACGAAATCGACCTGAGACTCATTTGAGTTATGTGATCGGGCCGGGGGTCCAGTTGGTTTATGAAATCGGGCATTAGACCCAATTGTGATTTATAAACGTGATTTCAGGTCGGGGACCCTAAATGGTTTTGTGATTATGGATTTGTGATGGTTTTATGAAAATTCCAAGCAGGGCCCTTTGAGATGTTTTGAAATGGCTTTATAAAACTGTTTTCCATATACCATCTTGATACGAGGATCTGTGGATGGTCTTCACTAGGTGTCTGGGACACTAGGGAAGTCACGGTGCATTGCCTGTGAGGGGTCATTATACGTAGGGACCGGACTGTGTAGTGACTCAGGAGCAGGATTGCTATGATTAGACATTTGGGACGTCTAGGACGTCAAACATCTGGGATGTAAGAGATATGGACCCGGAGAAACCCCGGGTAGCACGCGTTGCTTTTACCGTGAAATATGACGTCTGGGACGTCAAGCGTCTAGGACGCTAGGTATCTGGGATGCCGAGGATGGTTATGTGGTAAAAAATGGATTATTGGATTTATGAAATGGTATTTCTGTATTTATAGATTTGTGTTTATGGATTTGGGCAGTGGCCCACTTGATTCTGGATTTGCGGATTTTGGTATTTTATAGTTTGGGCCGAGTTCCCACATATGTTTGGATTTATGGTTCTTGGGTTAAGGCCCTAATGGTTTATTTAAGTAAATGGTTTGATTACTGGTTTTCGAATGCATGCATACATTTTAGTGAAGGGCATAAATATCTTCTTATGAAAATGTGTTTTATTAAACTATTGATTTTTTTCCACTCACAGTTTTTAATGGTTTTAATGCCCTTCAGGTTGATTACAGATGCGGGCTGTAGCAGAGACCGCGACAT
Organism: Prinsepia uniflora; assembly: GCA_032719365.1. Classification (NCBI taxonomy): domain Eukaryota; kingdom Viridiplantae; phylum Streptophyta; class Magnoliopsida; order Rosales; family Rosaceae; genus Prinsepia; species Prinsepia uniflora. The sequence goes on from CM064868.1 coordinate 30,888,713, forward strand.
CGCACGCCTCCACCGATCCTGGCGCGCTCTGGGAGGCCCGTATGGGCTGAGGTATGAATTATCCCTTGTCTGACACTTCATATCAGACGGAAGCATGGTACATACAGCAATAATCCCAGGGGATTGGGATGGGTCGTGTCAAAAACTTTCCATACCAAAGAGAATTGCATGTCAGAAGGATGATAAGAATACTGCACATGCCATGGCTCACAAGTTGGCATACGAGACAACATGTACACTCAAGGGAGACACCGAATTTAAGGCCACACCGAACAAGTACAACAAATTCAAGGCAACCTCGGCTTTCGACAAATTGGCTAGCAAGAAATCCAAAAAGAAACTCTGTGTGCCCTTCCACTGAATTTACAATGAAATCAAGTGTGATTCTTGATGGAAGTAGCTTAGTCCCGTCAAAAGCAACCAAGAAATGGCTGACATAACTAAATAACATGCCTATCACCACTAGTATGGTCACGCCACTATAACATGGAAGGCCTTCAATAGATAACTGCAAGAACTCGTCAGGGAAAGATACGGCACTTGATACCTCACCCATGAAGTTTCAGAACATCTCATTTACATAGACTACAAGGAGCCTATTTCAAAGGTGATAAACATCAACACAATCATTTCCAAATAAGGCCCCATATCAGTTTTTGTTTCCTTTGTATTATTATCTTCAAAAAAATTATCAAGAAACATCTCACAAGAAGCATCTAAAACTTCTCATGAGAAACATCCAAGCCTTTTCCCTTTAAAGCACTCTAAGCCTTCATGAGAAGCATCCAAGCCTTCCCTGTTTGAACCGCTCTAAGCTTACTCATGAGAAGCACCCAAGCCTTTGCTTTATGAAGCACGTCAAGCCTTGTAACGAGAAGCATTCAAGCATTCACCCAGCAAAGAGCTCTAAACCTTCTTTCAAGAAGCATCCAAGTTTTTTCTCTACGAAGCATCTGAAGCCTTCTTCTGATCCAAGCATTCGGCTCTGAAGCACTCTAAGCCTTCTCACTAGAAGGATCCAAATCTTCGCTATGAAAAGCACTGTAAGCCTTTTCTTAGAAGTATCCAAGCCTTTTTCTATTCTAATCACCTGAAGCCATCATTCGAAAAACATTTAAGCCTTTTCTCTACGATGGACCTGAAGCCTTCTTTTGAGAAGAATCCAAGCCTTTTCCTTCCAAATTAATCTAAGTCTTCCTTCGGGAAGCATCCAACCCTTCACTTCCTACGCACTCTAATCCTTCTCACAAGAAGCATCCAAGTCTTTGCTTTGCGAAGCACTCTAAGCCTTCTTCCCAGAAACATCCAGGCTTTCAGTTTGTAACGCACTTTAAGCCTTCTCCCAAGAAACCATCATTCGCTCATAAAGCACTCTAAGCCTTCTCCAAAGGAGAACTTAAAGCCTTCCATTTCAAAGAAACTCAAAGCATACCATTTCGAAGAAACTCAATGCCTTCCCCCCCGCGAAGTATCTATGTCGTCGTGTTGTGAAGCATCAACACCTTTTTCTTTCGAAGTAATTAAGTCTTCTCCCATAAAAGCATCTACTCCTTCACCTCATGAAGCATCATCTTTGTCTCGTGACCGATCATTGACTTCATCACGTGAAGCATCAACGCCTTCGCTCGCAAAACATCAATGCATTTGCCCACCAAAGCATTAACACCTTCACTCACGAAGCATCAACGCCTTCCCCTCGAGAAGCAACAGTGCCTTTTCTTGGAAAAGTATCAACACTTTTAGCCTATAAAGCACCAACGCTTGCACCCCCGTGAAGCACAAAATCCCCTTTGCCATGCGTAGCACTCAAAGCTTTCAACTACTAAGGGCTCTAAGCCTCTCCCTGAAGGGCAAAGTAAAGACTTCATCTAAGGACCAAGTTGAATCAAAACCCAAATATTGAAATGGGAGCAGTCAGACAATTAACAAGCTCTTAATATTGATGCAAAAAAAAAGCTACCATAAGAAACTTAGAAAAAGTATGTTCGACGTCTAAGTTCAAGGTAGTTAACCAACATTGGGGTACATGCTAATTGAAAACATTTCCAAGGATTAATCACTCATACCTAACAAATGGACTTGGTAGAATTGGAAAACTTACTAAAGATAGCTTCTGAACCCCACTAGTAGAGCAATAACCGAGTCATGTCAAATCTTGGACAAGTGTTTTTATGCGCGAGAGTCAACTGCAAGCTTCATCATACATGTTCGAGATTCATTCAAACTTACCAAATTTAATTTTTCTTTCCCCAAAAAAAACTTGGTGGCGCAAAAAACTATGGAAGTCAACTTTCAACCTCACTAACAGTACTCAATTCTGAGGCAAGACGAAACTTGGGTAAGTGTTTTAGAGCGCGAGGGTTATCTACACATTTCAGTGCAAAAGTCTAAAATTTGTTTGGGTCTACCAAGCACAATTTTTACCTTCTCAAAAAAAGCTTGGTGGAATAGGAAAGGTATGGAAGTCAACTTTCCAACCTTATTGAAAACAATCAATATCTAGTTAAAACAACGTCAAAAGATCAAAATTAGCTTACAAAGGTCAAATCTGCCGTGAATCACAAAACGCTCATGGAACATAAATTTTTCATTAACGAAAATAAAGGAGTTGGCGATTCATAAGTCGAATGATCAAGCATTTATTTAACGCTGATATCTAGCTATAATCCAAGACGAGCCATGAAGCTCATCATCAAGACAAATATGACCTTAGGGTCTCCCTATCAACCTTTGAGCTTTAACCTTGGAGGCCTTCAATCACTCCATCACAAACTTCACGTGAAGCATCCTCTATGTTCTTCTTCAAGCAATGGGGGTAACCTCCTCAACGTTGCTCACTTTGGCACATTTGAATTGGCAAGCCGAACTTCAACGATGATTTAACCCCATGAAAGCAATTTATGTGTTGTTTGTCTTCACAAAAGCAACTTCAGTGCACTTGACTCTACAAAAGCAGTGTTGTGTAACTCTGCAAAGGCAAGTTCAATGTTGCTATGACTCTACGACTGCAACTTCAGTGCTGATTAACTCAACAAAAATGATTTCAATTGACTCCACGAAAGCAACTTCAGTGATGCTTGCCTTTGAGAAAGAAACTTCAATGTTGCTTGACTCTATGAAAGCAATTTCAATGATGCTTAACTCTATAAAAGCAAGTTCAATGTTGCTTGACTCCATGAAAGAAACTTCACCATTGCTTGACTCTACAAAATCAATTTCAATCCTTGGACCGAAAGAGTAGCTCGGCACTCCATGTCTTCATGCCACTTACCTTGAGATCAATGACCATTTTTGTTGTCTTTCATTAAGGAGATGGAGTTAACACCTTAATAGGCCTTCGGGCCTTTCTTTATGCTGTGCATTCTTTAAGGGCTTATTTCTCAAAATTCTCACCTAACCGGACCTTGAATATCACTTTACTCCCCAAACAGAATTTAATTCCAATGTGGTTTCATAACTGCACTTCTGTTACCTTCGTTGTTCCATTTTGTTAGTCATGTTAGTGACATCGTTAATAATGCTTACGTCTCAATACATGATTGGTTGTTTAATGACTTACAAAAATTATTAAAATGAACACACACACAAAACTAGGAAGAATATGATGAATAGTGAATCTGGGTTCGACCATCTTCTTCATCCTTCAACTAATAAAATCTAATCCTAAATTCTATTTCCAATCTAAGTTTGATGGCAATCTAGATTTATCAAATCCCTAATCTGCAAACCAACCCCAAACTCTAGATATGCAAAAAAAAAAAATGAAGAACATTCAACAACCCATTCTGGGGAGGCAAGCACTACCTAAACAGGAGTGGAAATTAGATTCGAAGGCATTCATCCAATCCAAGAGAAAAGTGGAAAATTCAATTCCTATTTTTGTATTTCATTGATGAAAATTCAAAACTAAACAAGAGTGGAAATTACATTAACAAATCAAAAAAAGCAAGTCTTTGAGTAGACTGCTACCATTTTCTTCGCAATAGCTTTCTACAGCAAACTCATCCACCACCGCCTCCCCCGAAAAATGAGCACTGTCATTAGTGATGATTTCAATCCAAGCATCAACATTGAATGTCATTACTTGAACACCATCATCAGCACCAGCGCAAAGACAAAGTCGTCATTGCAGACGTCGCGGACTACAACACCTTCCTCTCACTCTCTCTTACTCTCTCTCTCTCTCTCTCTCTCTCTCTCTCTCTCTCTCTCTCTGCCTCAACCCCTCCCCGACCTCCAAATGCACGAAAAACCTCGCCATGGAGCACGAAACAGGTCTAGTGGTGCCGACGTGTGGGATCTATGGGGACTATTCTGGTAAGCCAAAGTCTAGAATTGTCACTAAGTGTTAGTCTCAATATTTTCTTGGGAGGATTAGTTCTCCCTTTCTTCTAATCGTGGCTGCCACTAAATGTTTCCTTCATGGTGAGAGCATATATGTTATTGGATCTGTTTGATTGTTGTGGAGGATAGTTTTGATGGTCCTTGGCTTTTGGTGGTTCTTTGATTCTGCTCAAACTCACGTTTGTGGATCTTTAATCAAGTTTTATCTTTAATCGTGTTTTATATACTATGGTGATTAGTTCTTCGAATGTAATTTCCACTCTTGTTTAGGTGGTGCTTGCCTCCCCAGATTAGATGAAGAAAAACCCAAATTGGATTGTTGAATGTTCTTCATTTTTGTTTTTTGCAGATCTAGAATTTGGGGTTGGTTTCCAAATTGGGGATTTGAGAAATCCAGATTGCTATCAAATTTAGATTTTGATTAGAATTTAGGATTGGATTTTATTAGTTGAAGAAGGAAGAAGATGAAGGAACCCAGATTCACTATTCATCATCTTCTTCCTAAATTTTGTGTGTGTTAATTTTAATAATTTTTTTATAAATAATTAAACAACTAATCATGTATTGACACGTAAGCATTATTGACGACGTCACTAACATGACTAACGGAATGGAGCAACAGAGGAAATAGAAATGCAATTTTGGCAGCACATTAGAACTAAATCTGGTTCGGGGAACAAAGTGATATTCAATGTCTGGTTACGGGAGCATTTTGAGTAATAAGCTTTCTTTAAATTATCATTTCAAGATTATCTTTGTAAAAAAACAAACAAGATTAAAACCAAAATTGAAACAACAAGTTTGCTCAAGTGGGCGCACTCGAATTTAGCAAATCATAAATTTTAAAAAATAAATAAAAATCAAATTACTAAAGGGCGTAATCCATAATTGATTCTTGTTGTGGAGTCGAGCGGGATTAACGCCCAATAACATTAATTCTCTGGGTGCAAGTTTTCAACTAGACTAAGACGTGACTATGTTTTTCGTTATATCGATCGAAGCAATTTCAAAGTGCTAGTGTAGTTTTAGAAAATGCTTATTACACTGTTTGCACCAGGAACACGCCACAAATTCTCAAAATGCACCAGGAACGGAAATTTGCCTCAGTGTGCTGCGGAAACGGTAGCACTGTCAATACCGTTGCACCATTTCATTGACGCTGTCCTTGACGACGTTTATGTTTGCAGACGTGGAGCACTCTTTGCAGACGTGGATCACTCTTTGTTGAGTAGATGAGGACGTGTAAAATGAGGTGTACCAGGGACATCGAAACATTGAGAGAATTCGAATTGGGGATAATTCCTCTATTAGGGCTTCAAAATTTTGGGGGAATTGCTAGCATCGAATTCGTGGGAAGTTGCGTTGGGAGTGCGGGATTTGTGATTGGGTTGGGAGTGCGACTTGAAAGAGGGGGATTGAAGCGATAGGGAACGGTGGCAACAATGAAGACTTCGTGGGAAGGTGGCAGTATGGAAGAGAGTCGAGGAACAGAAGATTATCGAAGATGCTTTTGTGGGAAGGTGGCCACAATGAAGACTTCGTGAACAGATGATAACCCAGGGAGGAGGTTTCTCGTTTGTGCAGATACTCGGGTAAGAAGGCTATCCCTCTCGATTTAGTTTGCATTTCTGGGTTTCCATTTCTGGGTTTGCATTGCTGGGTTTGAATTTCTGGGTTTGAATTTCCGGGTTTGAATTTCTAGATTTGAATTTATGGGTTTACAGATAATGTGTATGGTTTGAACTGCTGGTTTTACTAATGGTTAGAGATTAGGAATTGTTCGAATTAATTTATAATTGATTGGTTTGTAACCGTTTGATACTTGTTGAAAATTAATTGATAATTGTTGGAATTTTTCTAATGAATTCATAAATTTTGGGTTAGAGATTAGGAATTGTTGGAATTAATTGATAATTGATTGGTTTGTAGCCGTTTGATACTTGTTGCAAATTAATTGATAATTGTTGTAATTTTTGAATGAATTCATAAATTCTGGATTTGTAGCCGTTTGATACTTGGGTAACTGATGGGTTTGATAATGCAAAGGGTGTGACTTTTGGGAGTGGTTGGACCCGAAAATGTGCAAAAGGTCGACGAAAATAATTCCCGGGCTGCTTTGGAAGCTTGACATTGGAGAAGAGGAAGGTGTTTAGGCTTAAAATTTCCCCTTATGGTGACTTGGGTTGTACTGATTGGCTTTATCCTAGGGCTTATATATGTTTAGGCTTAGGATTGCCGTAAGGTGACTTTCAGCTTGGACTGAATTGTTATGTATGAGGTAGGTTGGTAGAGCTAGTGGATAGTGCAAATGTGAACTTCTTTTGGTAGATTGGTATGAGTAGATTGGTAGAACTTCTTTTGTAAGATATGAACTTCTTTTGTAAGATATGAACTTTTGTGATAAATGTGAATGTTATGAATGTTTGTGATGAGTTTATGTGATCTTGGTTTGGGAATGTGATGAATGTGTGTGGACAGTGCAAATGTGATGAACTTGGAATATGTGATGAACTTCCTTTGGAGGTTAGAACTAAATATTTTCACCATTACGATTCCAAACTAAGGCACTGCAAAAACTTGACCATTACATCAAATGGTTCAAATGTCTATCAATACAGCACCATTACAAAATATTGGAATGTCTAGTAAACAAATGGTCCAAACACCATAAGCTTCTAAAGTCTACTAATGATGCCAATCGGGTAGTAATTCCTTTGCTTTCTTGAGCCAATCTTTGTTGGTTTTTTTTGGCTTTGGAGGTGGCATTCGCTTTGTCATCCCTTTTGCATTTACAGGTGACTTGATCCTTCTTCCCTTGGAACTGGCAACTGACTTTGTTCTTGCAGCTGGGCTTCATGCACAAGTAAGCTAACATAGGTACTGACTTTCCATGCAGACCTTTTTTGTCTTGTTCTAGTTGGGGTTGTAGCAGGTGAAGAGGTATGTGCAGCTGGAATTTGGCTTGCTGGAACTTCACTTGCAGCTGGAACTTCACTTGCTGTTGGAACTTGGCCAGCTGCTTAAACTTCACTTGCTGCTGGAACTTAGCCAGCTGATGGACCTTCACTTGCTGCTGGAATTTTTCCAGACTATATATACAAGCAAAATCAGTACAAATACCCAAAAACAGCACATATACATCCAATACAACACATATACATCCAATACACCACATATACATCCAATACACCACTTATACATCAAATACACCACATATACATCCAATATACATTCTAATAGGCCCACAACAGATATACAACTCATATATAACCTAAACAGAAACATATCCATTAAACCTACATCTAATACAACCCACACAACATATATACAACTCTTCATACCCTAAACACAAACATATACATAAAATGGCATCAAATGAAGGACATCTAATCACAAACATATATACAGCACTCCTCATACCCTAAACACAAACATATACATCAAATGAAGAACATCTAATCATAAACATAAAAACTCCTTATACCCTAAACACTAATCACAAACATATACATCAAACATAAATACAAACATATACATCAAATCCATCAAACCTACATCTAATACAGTTAATATACATCTAATATAGCAGATATACCTGTGCATCGGCCAAATTCCTAGCATGTGCTTTTCTGTCTGCGTCTCTCTTTTTCCTTTATTCTTGCTTGCGCTTGAACTTTGCTTCCTTAGTAGGATCTACCGGTTCTGTGCATGCATGACGCTTATGTTCGTCAGACCCACAATTGCCACACCTTAAAGTGGAATGGTATCTAGGCAACTTCGTAGGATTTGATGATGCCTCCTCAGTCTGACTTCTCTTCTTTTTCATCTTCGGCCTCCCAGGCTGCTTGTGATATTTAGGAGGCTTAAGTGGTGGAGCCCCAACTTTTTCCCATTGGTCTTCACTAGGCAATGGTGTAATGATCCCCTCATATGCCTTCGTATACGCATCATGATTATAACAATGATGGACAAACATCTCTGGATTTCCCTTAAACCGGCTTATTGCACTGCATGCATGAGCACATGGGATTCCACTAAGGTCATATCTTCGGCAGGAGCAGGTTTGGAGAGTCAAGTCCACTGAAAATCTTCGTCTGAATGGATGAATGATCTCGAAAATGTTATTCCCACAATGAGTGGGAATCAACCTCTGCCCTTTCAGCTTATGATCTTCTAACAGGGCCTGGATCCTTTTGCCCACTAGGTGGCCAAGCCACAATTGACCTTGATCACGTCTCCTAGTCCGCAAGGCAGTGATGTACTGCCTCAATTTGTCCAAGACAGACAAAACGGGTTTGGCTCTATACGGCACAATAGCCTTATTGAATGCCTCATATAGATTGTTTAGGAGAATGTCACACTTGAAATCATTCCTAAAGTGGAATCTACACCACTGCTTAGCATCACGTTCTTTTAGTCATCTAGCTGCACCAGGGCTCATATCTTCCATCTTCCTCATCTCTTCCTGAAACCAAGGAATGGTTGTGGCTCTTGCAATTGCATCCATCTGTTCTTTAAGGGTCATCCCCTTATATGTCTGGTTGAAGTTTTCATACAGATGCCTTAAGCAATGGCGGTGCTCTGCATTAGAAAAAGTCTTACTAACTGCCTCAATCAGTCCCTTCTGCTTGTCTGTCATAACTAACAACCCCCTGCTATCTCGAATATTCAAATCGTCTTGCAAGATCTCCAAAAACCACCTCCAGATACTATAATTTTCCACCTCACATATAGCATATGCCACGGGAAACATCCCATTGTTGGCATCAACTCCTACTGCTAACAGGAATTGGCCCAGGTGAATCCCTTTTATATGGCATGCATCTAACCCTATAAACAGTCTACAACCGTTCACCCATCCATCTTTGCAGGCTTTGAAGCAAACATATACCCTCTTAAATCTGGCTATCCCATCAAACTCCAACTCGGACTTCACCATCACAGTTGACCCTGGATTGGTCTTCAACAATTGAAGACAGTATTCTCCAAGTATTTCATATTATCTTTGACATGACCCTTCAACGAGATTCTGAATCATGATCCTTGCCCTGTAACATGTGGCTCTTGATGGTCTGTAGCCAGTTTCAAGACAAACAAGATCTTGAAATTCTGTATACTCTCATTTGCTACTTGACAACTGCCTAGCATATTGCCTTACCATCCACTTGAAATTAGCATGAATATTGAATTTCGCGGTGCCACACACATGTTTCTCATTCAACTCCCTTATCTGCAAACATTTTCCCCCTTCCACTAAAGATGTTAAAATAACAAATGGACACTCAGTACAGCATTTAACCTTCACACGATCTGGTTGATTTATGAAGAACTTTAGTTGTCTTCCTTGCATTATAGAGTACTTTCTTACTGCATCTCTAAATGTAGTAGCATTTTGGAACTTCATCCCTAACTCAAACCTAGGATTCTGCATGTCAAGACTGGGAACAAACTCTCTGCACTTGGGGACATGTTTCCTCCTAGACCTTTTTTAGGAATTCCATCTTCATCATCACTAAGGTCATCCAAAGTGCCAATCCTAGGTGTCAACGGGGCATCATCATTGTCATCTACCACTGGCCCCTTTTCAACTTTCACATATGCCCCAAATGCCCCAAATAGCTCATCATCACTCACCACTAGGGGTACCCCATCCTCCTAATTAAATGCTTCCTCTTCAAAAGGAACAAAGTCTGGATCATCACTGTCTTCCCCAGATCCACTATATTCACTATCTTCACCATTATCACTACATTCATCTTCAACCAAAACCTTGGATTTCCTTTTAGCTTTCTTAGGAGCTGCTGGTTGAACCTCGGGAACAATGACTTTAGCCTTCTTAGATGCTGCTAGTTGAACCTCAAGAGCAATTACTTTGGCTTTCCTTTTAGCCTTCCTTGTCAAGCTAGGCCTTCGAAATGATACTTGGGTAACTGGTTCATCATATACTCGCCCTTGAGTAACTACTAGTTCATCCTGAACCAACTCTTGAGTAACCTGAACTGATTCTTGAGTAACCTGAACCGACTCTTGAGTAACCTGAACTGATTCATCATCAATTGTTTCTTGAGTAACCTGAGATGGTTCTTGAGTAACCTGAAATGACTCTTGAGTAACCTGAACTGATTCATCATCAACTCTTTCTTAAGTAACCTGAGATGGTTCTTCATTTACTTGCTCCACCTGAACTGATTCTTGACTAACTGGTTGCTGATGAACTGATTGTTGAGAAACTGGTTCTTGAGTAACCTGAACCGGTTCTTCATTTTCAAGCACTACCTGAGCTGATTCTTGAGTACCCTCTCCATCATGAGATCCCAGACCTTGAATATTATCCCCATCATCAGATCCCAGACCTTGAGTACCCTCACCATAATGAGATCCCAGACCTTGAGTACCATCCCCATCATTAGATCCAGACCTTGAGTACCCTCACCATTATCAGATCCCAGACCTTGAGTACCCTTACCATCATGAACTGGTGCTTGAGTAAGGCCCCCATCATGAAACTCTATCGTAGCAGGCACCTGTTCAATATTGACAACCTCAACAGCATGCCTGCATTATATGTTCAAGGTCCTAGATTTCGTCTTTGCTGACTTTTTTGACAAAGTCTAAAAGTGTCCAATCATTATCTAGTTTAAAGAACCTCCCTCGCTCCTTGAAATAGAATTCCGCCTTTTGATTAAGCCTATCCCCACCATATAATTGGTCATGCACCAACCCATTTAGGTCCAGCACAGACAAATATTCCCAACAACACCAATCATACCAGGCAATTGACCCACCAGCATATGTCCACAATCTTTTTGTCTTTGAGATACTTCCACCATGATGCAACCCGATGGACACTATATCATCCGCTCCACCTAGCACCACGTAAAACCATTATAAGGCCTCATTATAAACACTTAACATAATAACACAATCTAACCATTTTAAACAAGGCAAACACCTCTAGTCCAGCCCACTGCTAGCACTAAAGCTTATCACCACAAGCACTAGCCCATTGACTAAACTATAACCCACGCCAACCACAACCTCACTGTCCACTGCCTGATACTACCCATTTACCTTTCAAAAACCCACGAAAAGCACTACCCCACTGCCCACTGCCTGATACTACCCATTTACCTTCAAAAACCCACGTAAAGCACTGCCACACTGCCTATTCTTCTATACTACCTATTTACAATTCCAAAACCCACGTCAAGCACTACCCCACTACCTTATTCAAACCATTACCACACCAATGCCCCGACAAACATCACAGATTTCAAAATCACAACCAACCAAAGCATTTCCACAACATTGCCTATATACTAGCTAAACTGACTTTTCTAATACCATCTTTATATATCCACTGCAGCAAAACTCATTAAACAACAAGGCCTCCTTCAAAACTAATTGAACAACATACAGTTCCAACCAGTAAAACTCAGAAAACAGCAAAACTAATTGAACAACAAAGCCTCGAATCAACATACAGTTCAATTTGATTAAAGCAAGAAAACCGACTTCACCCTACCTTAATGACACCAGGAAACTAAGAAAACACCACAGACAAGACCCAGTAAAAAGGAAAACTGTTTCAAACATATTATAATCAGGTTGTTCTGCACCAGGTTTTCGACGAATGGGCATCTTTCAACTCTGATGCCTCTCAGCTCGCCTCTCCCTCCGATTGAAACCCCTGCAATCCCCCGCGATTCTACAGCCAAATTCTGCCCCAAATCCCACCGTCCTCGAAACCCTAGCGGACAAAATTTATCCCTAATTTGAAATTCTTAATGTTTCGATTTCAATTTTCTCACACACGTGGTCATCAAATTGGGTCCTACTAAGCCACGGCGACTCCACCTATGCAAACAGTCATCTACTCAGCAAATAGTGCTCCACGTATGCAAAGAGTGCTCCACGTCTACAAACATAAACGTCGTCAAGGACGGCGACAATGAAATGGTGCAACGGTATTGACGGTGCTACCGTTCCCGCAGCACACTGAGGCAAATTTCCGTTCTTGGTGCAAACAATGTAATAAGCCTTTAAAAAATGAAAAATTAAGTGTACCATTTTGAAATAACTAATAAACTGTAGAGTGTAAAATGTAATTAAACCTTTCTTTATCCTGCATTTTTTTTCTAAAATAACTTAACACTCACTTGTTTCTTAGCTTAATTTAACGTCGCTTGACAAAGTTAGATCAATAGGGAAGAAAAATAAAGCGGTGAAATTGGTTGCACAAGCAGTCTATTATGTAGAAAGTTTGAATCAGAATACGACACGATTATCATTTTTTGAACAAACTATATAAAAGTATCCAAAATATTGGGATCACTTCAAATTCTTACCAGAAATATGAAAAATAGGATAAACTACATGTCAAGTATTGAAGTTGGCGAATGGATTCTTTTTAATGTTTTTCTTTTTGTATTATTTTTTATTTACATGGTGTCCATGTCGTATTAAACACCCCCCCCCCCCCCCCCCCCCCCACCCCCACCCCACAATAAATGCTACTTGGGTATTTAATAAATGTTTTTAATAGATTGCTAACATTGGGTAACTAAATGTTGTGTTTTTATAGTTTAGATACCTAAATGAAAATTTTCATAGTTCATATATGAGCTTGAAATTATCTGGCGCTATAGTTTCAGTACTTTTATGTAGTTTGTCTAAAAATAATAATAATAGTGTTGTATTCAATTCAGATTCAAACTTTCAACATAATAGATTGCTTGTGCAACTAATTTCACGCTTTATTTTTTTTTTCTATTCATCTAACTTTGTCACGCAACGTAAATTAAGCCAACAAAAAAATCACAATAAATGAAATGTATATAATTACATTGTACACTCTACATTTTATTAGTTATATCAAAATGGTAAACTTAGGGAGGTGTATTCAATTAGAATTGTTGAGAATTTGAAGATATTTTTTAAGTGATGGATTTTGTAAATGTATAGAATTTATAAGATCCATATGGAATTTTTGGGATTTTTTTTATAAAATTCTATTTAAAAGAATTCAAGAATTTATATACATTTCTATTACATAGTTCGGTGCATTATATAATTTTTGCTGGGATTCATTAACCCAAATTATTATACAAAAAATCAACTCTCTGTAAATTAATGGCGGCATCAGATTCTAATACTTTTGCATAGTGTTCATATTCTTCTTTATCATCTCAAGCCTCAGCTTCATTATCTTTGTATCATCTTATTGTCATTATCTTCTTGAATTAATTGTATACTAGCTAGCCACTCTCTGTTGTTTTCTGAATAACCAAACAGATAGATAAAATAGCTAAAGTAAATCAAAATGGAGCTCTATAATTACTATCTATAATATGGTTAAGAGTTCTATGAGATCATTGACTCTCTTTGTATGCGCTCACAGCCTAATGGAGCTCCATTGAAAAAATCGTCATGGCTACTCTTATTGAGGGTGTGAAAGGGGACAAAGGCTCTGTGGTAATGCATCAGAATGAGTATGGCGTACCAGATTTGGAGAAACCATGAATGAAAACCCTAGAGGCTGGTTTGAGGCGAGTTGAATTGGTCTTCCGATACAGACCAAAAACGCGACGAGCTGTTAGTACTTTTTTTCTATTGAGCATAAAAGAAGATGGTGAAGAAAGTAAACATCCATTGAGGTTTGAAAATTGAAAAAATAAAAAATAAAAGGGACGAAGAAGAAAAGGAGGAAGGTGGCATGGATCTAATCTCATCTCATTTGCTCCTCAAACAATCCTAGGGTAAAGGGTAGAATTGTTTTGAGCTTTGCTATTTGTACTTTTCATCTTATAATCCATCCAAATTCTCAAATTAATTAAATCCCTCTAAATTCTTGTTATTTTGAATACACCCGAAATTTATGTGGGAATTCTTAAAAACCTAATTGAATACACTAGAATTTAGATGGACATTTTTTAAGTTTTTAAAATTCTCTATAATTCCAATTGAATACCTCTGAACTGATTTCAATATCTTTTAAATACTCATAAATTTCTTATTGAATACATATGAATTTCTAATAGCCTTTTAAAATTCTCTATAATTCCAAATTGAATACCTCTGAACTTGTTTAATATCTTTTAAAATACTCATAAATTCGCATTGAATACATATGAATTTCTAATAGCTTTTAATATTCTCTACAATTCCAAATTGAATACACCCCTTAAGTTTTCATTTTCTGAACCTACACAATAAGCTTTGAAATTGCTTCAATCGATTTAATGAAAATCATAGTCGCGTCTTAGCCTTGTTGAAAATTTGCACCTAAAGAATTAATATTAGTAGGCATGACCCCCCTCGATTCCACAATAAGAGTCAGTTATGGATTAAGCCCTTAAGATTTTACGTTAAGTTTTGTTAAATTTTTTATTTGTTAAATGAGAGTACGTCCACTTGAGCAAACTTGTTGTTTCAATTTTGGTTGTAATCTTATTTATTGTTATAAAAATAATCTTAAAATAATGATTTAAAAAATGAACGGCATAATGTTTAAATTGATGGAAGGTCTAGATTGATACAATTTTAATACATTAATGTGCCATTTGACAATATTACAAATTTGTATACTATTTTGAAAATGACCCCAACATTCAGAAGGAAAACTAGAGGACACGCAGATGCTCAGTGTTTCCCCATAGGCTCGTCTCGTATTTGAGATAGGGAATTTTTATTCACCTAGAACCACCAGTAGATCAGGAGTGGAATGACCTCTCTCTGGGCGGGCAAACAAAAGAAAGAAAGCACACTGGTCAGCTATCTACCCTACACGTAAGCCAGACTGATCTATTCATAAAAGAAAACATATATATCATCTTTTTATACCTTCTTTAAATTAACTAGATGGGTTTCCCAACATCCAACTGAAGCATTAGTTGATCGGTTAGAGTGTAAAATGTAGTTTTCTAAAAAAAAAAAGGGCAAATGTTATTTTACATCCCAAATTTTCGGAATCATTGTTTCAATTTCATCATTTTACTCATTTTGAAATCAAATCAATTTACTCCATGAATCACTTTTCTTAATAATTCAACTAGTTAAATGATGATATGGCATCCATTTCCATTAAGGATTTTTGGTATTAAAGAACAATAAAAAAATCCCAACTAAAATATGCCAGATTTGTGAAATGAGGTATGACTATTAATTTCAATTAGATGAATTTGCAGACTTTGCAGTCATTAATGACTTGCCAGCAATTTAAATATTGGCTTCTTTGGTGCGTTGGTTATCTATGGCTTGGATAAGTTGTACTCTTGAAAATTGCATGTGGGAGGTGAACTACTTAGCATGAAGAAATCATATGCTATTAGAAATTGGGTTTCTTCTAATGAGCAGTAAAGTCATATTTTTTATTTTTGTCTGATGTTTTTTCCTCGAGTTCTTGTTAGGTGAAATGAGAGATTGTAGTATAAAAAAATTACGTATATTTGACAAGGGTAGCTTCTGATGATTGATGGGTAGAGAGAGTAAACGATTAAAATTTTCAAATTTGTTGGCATATAATGTTTGCTGGGTAAAACAAGTTTAAATCTGAATATAAATAGGAGTTCTTTTATTGTTCTTTAATATGAAAAATGCCCTTAATAGAAATGGACTTCAATCATGCCACATTAGTGCTCAGTTATAGACGTAATAGTAAAATTGTGGTAGAAAGTAATTAATGTAATCTCAGAATAACATAGACTAAAATAGTAAAATTGAAACCATGATGTTTCAAAAAATAAGAAGTAAAATGTAAATAAGTACGAAATAAGTTAGAATGGCTAAAGGAGGAATTCATGGTATGTACATGGAGGCTCCCTTGCTGTACAACTTCCTGTGATTTTTTTAGGGAAATTGTCACTAATTTTCCATTCTCAACCAAAAAAAAAAAACCAGTAACAATCATTCCCTTCAATATAATTTTTAGGTTTCGATATTACTCTTTTCCCCCAAATATATAAACAAAAAAAATTATGTTAGTTAAAAATTATGTATGTTCATACTTAGTTACTTCTCATTCTTTTTCCCCAATTCTCTCCTTTCCCACTTTCATTTTCAACCTAGAAAAAAAAATCCAAAAAACTCCTTCATCCATGTCACTAAATATGGAGGAAGAAGATAAAGAAGATAACGAGAAAGATGATGCAGTTTCCATTTTCATCCTCATCTGGAGATCTTCACCTTTATTTGGGTTTCTAGATTTTTAGATTTCGTAATCAGTTATCGATCAGCTTCTACTTTATGTACCAATTGGTAACCGCTTAGTTACATAATTATTTCTAATATTTCTAGATGAAGATGAAGAAATAAGAGAAAAAAAAAAGATGATGTAGAGGAAGAGGAAGATGACACAACCTCCATTTTCATCGTCATTTGGAGATCTCCATCTTCATCGGGAGATCTTCATTTTTAATTTCATCTGGGTTTCTGGTGTAATACCCTAGACCTTCATTGAGAGTAAAATCAGAAGATCAGATGGAATTGACCATTTTGCCCCTAAGAGTCAAAGGGTTGACTTTTTGCTAAGGTCAAAATATTGACTTTTTTACCGTGATGATTTTTGGCGATTCCGAAAACACCATTGGGAAGGTCTCGATCTCTTAAGTGCGTTGACGGATGACAAGCCAGAAACAGAGCCTGGATGGTTTCGTTTTGGTTTGAGATGTGTAGGGGCAATTTAGTAAATTGGCAAGGAAGGGTATTTTGGTAAATTTTTATGGGAGATTTTTATGGTGGCTTGCTTGGATTGGGACAAGTGCCCCTTATCTACTTGATTGTGGTGCCACCAACCTGTGTGTGTTGTGTGAGTTTTGTGTGGTGTTTGTGCGTGTTGTGTTCACGACCAAAAAAAAGGAAAAAACAAGAAAACATAGAGGAAGAAAAACCAGAGAAAAGCGAGAGAAGCAGAAGAAAAGAAAGGAGTGAAGTGAAAAGAGGAAGACAAGGGAAGAATTTAGAGCTGTTCAGCTCAGACCCGAAGACCCAGACCCAAATTCGAGAAGGAAACCTTGCGGGTTTTGGGTTGCTCGACCCAATTTTGATTGGGAACTTGGAAAATAGGTTCAGAGACGTCGTCCCTAAGGTGTTGCAATCCTATTAGGCTGCTTAGCCACAAGTTTTGACGCTTGTCACCCAAATAGAGAAGGTGGTGGATGACCGTGATGGGAGAATCAAACGATGAGGTAAGGTAAGTTTCTTTCAAGTTTTGAGTAGATAGATCACTTTCTGGGATAGAATATAAGGTGTGGGACGAATTAGAACTAAAAAAGAGTTAGATACGAGTGAGAAAATACCAGGTCAGGCGATTCGGAAAACCAGAAATTCGGGTCTGCGGAGGTAGACGATGAACAGTAATATCGTTATTGTAGCAACGCGTGGCTCCCATATGCAGCCACTTTGGGTGGTGCATGGGGGCGCGTGAATGGGAATCTCGAGATGTGGTCAACACAAAAGTTCATTTTTTCAAAGTTACGAGTCCAACGGTACAATTTTCGAGTCAATCAAACGCCGTTTCAAGGTAGTTTTGACTGTCCAAGAGTTTAGGGTTCGTTTTAAATACATTTAAAATCCCAAAAAATTATAGGATTAAAATAGAAGATATTTGGAATGGTTTGTGACCCTTAGATGTAATTTATGACAGGTTTTGAGATATACGAAAATTTTGGAAGTGCGTACAAAGGTGAATTCAGAGATATAGAGGTGTGTGAGTGGACTTTCCTTCCCTAATCTTTGATGCAGGCATACCTACATGAATTAAATGTGTTTTTATGTGATTTTGGTGATCTTGAGGTGATTGAGATTTTATATGGATTTTTTGGTGATTTCATGAATATTTTATTATGCGGTTTTCGAGGATTTTTGTAAATTTCGCTTGATTTCCGATTCGAATGTGACTTTGGGGATCTGGCATGAAATTTGATTTGAACGACTATGGTGATGGTTTTTTTAGTGATTTGATATGATTTGGATCGTTTTTACAGAAGTTACTCGATGACTCGTTTTACGAGGTTTTCCTCGAGTATATGTGTTCTGGACTTGGATTTTAAGTATAGATTTGGGCTGAACAAAGTTTGAACTATGGAATAACGTGGTTTTTATATACTTATGATTTTCAAATGATTTTCGTGAAAAAAATCTATCTGTGCACATTTTACGAGGTACGACGTATAACTTGGGGTTGGGCTTAGGCCCGGGTTTATGAAACATGGTTTTGAATATGAAATTGTTGTGTGTGTTAAATGTATGGTTCTTTGGTAATGGTGCACTAGTGATATGTTTATGGTGATTAACTTGAGTTGTAATATGAATACGTGTTCTCGATATTTGTGATGTGTGAAATGTTGTTGTGATTATGTTGATTGAATGTGAGTCTCAGACGTCGAGCCCGAGACTCCAGTTCCTAGGACTGTGTTGTGATGACTCGGACATCGAGCGTGGAGCTTCAGTTCCTGAGAAAATGTGTATGTGATGGCCTACTGGTAATGCAGTTGTGATGTGATGATTGATATGATGATTGTTGTGGTGCATGTGATGATTGTTGTGGTGCATGTAATGCTTGATGTTGTGCTTTGGGATGAGTTATTTCCTTGAGATGAGTGTTGATAAATTTGGTAATCTCAGACGTCGAACTAGACTCCGGTTTCCGAGTGAAATTGTGGTGTGTCTGTCTGTAGGGCAGTGGTTGATATTTGATTTTGTGATTGATGTGCTAGCTTGAGTGGATTGTTGTGATGGCTTGTCGTTTGATACTTTCTTTATATACGTTTTCAACTACTTCAAGAATGATAAACTGTATCTCGTTTTAAATCAAAGTGAAACGGTTTTGAACTAGTTTTCATATGCTTGTATGTTTTTGGAAAACGGAGGGTAAAATAATGAATGTTTTCAAAGTATGTTTTTAAACTATTTCTTTTTGTCCACTCACACATTTTTTTGGTTTTGTAACCCTCCACGGCTGCTGCAAGGAGATCGATGCTCGAAAGTTGGAGGCATGAATTGCGAAAATTGTGTTTAACCCTTGTCTGACAACGTTTCTATCAGATAGGAGCAAGGCCCGAGTGTACTCTTCTTGTGTTTTTGGGTTGGGTCTTGTCATCTGAGTTCCACAGTTAGTTATTGAACTTAAATGATAACTAGTAACCACTTAGTTACATAATTATTTATGAGTTTCCTAGATGAAGATGAAGATAAATTGTTCTATCTTAACAGTTGAAAATTTATGGAAAACAAAATCAAGCAACTCCACAAAGCAACCCGTAAAAGGCATCCCATCAAAAGGCAGGTTAGTACACCACTACATTTTCTAGCTCTATTTATAGCCCCAAAGGGCATGAAGGACATCTTCACTTTTCTTATAACACCGACAACAAAGCCCAGATGGAACGACTTTCCTAAAAAGGAGATTGATCGCAATATAAAGAGTTTCCATATTCACTTTCCAATAGAAAGTTTTCAACTTATTCAGGATTCAAAATTTCCAAAGATGTTTCCATAAGCGCTCTGAAGACCCCATATAAGAACACTTAGCACTAACCCCCAACCGCTCTTTCATCAACTTCAATACCACATGATAACCAGACATGACCGAATACTTCCCATTTTGGCGTAAAACCAATAACAATCATTCGAGAAAATGAGAAAATAGGGGAAGACAATGCTACTAATGGCTTGGGCATCCTTACGATATAAAGATGACAGGACCCACCCCGATTATCGCCTCGATAATCGGGAAGCATCCTGCTCCCGTCTGACAATCGAATCCAAAAGACCGGAAAACTAATTAATATTACAACATACCCATTGTCAGACCAGGGAGATTAAACAAATACATCCGACTGGACGTCAAGTCCACAGTTTCACAGAGCATAATATTACAAAACAGGTTAAAGAACAAATCCTACTCTGTGAACTAACTACTCCGCAACGGAAAACTTTATGCCTCCGCCTCTGCCTCGGCGCTTGCCCCCACGCTTGTACCACGACCTGGAGGGAATTTAAAACAACAAAGTGTGAGTGGACCGAAACATAAGTTTTACAGGAAAGACAGTTTTTCCGAAATCGGGTTCGCCCTCCAGTTTTGTAACACGCATGCATAGCCAAATTTCAAAATTTGCATATTAGACTTTTGAAATACTTTTTCCGAAACCCATGAAAAAACGTTAGAAAGGATCGTCATAACTCATGTAAAACCATTTAATAATGCCAGATTCCAGAAACCGTCATTTTGAAACATTATTTGCACAAATCAAGTAAAACGTAAATCAATAATCATGATTATGCCGTTGGATCCATCCGAGTCTTTAAACTCAACATTAGGCCTTCCCGGGATATCAACGAGTCTTTAAACTCAAAACATGATTAATAGGCCTCGGGGGTATCATAATAATCGAGTCTTTAAACTCACGAGTCTTTAAACTCAATTCGGGTCTTTAAACCCAATTTTCGGGCCCGTCCCCGTCATTAAATAACCGGGTCTTTAAACCCAAAACCGGATCCAACAATCAACCGGGTCTTTAAACCCAAAACCGTTTTTAAACACAATAAACCAGGATTCATGACCAACCTTTTTCCAACATCATTCCGAAAACATATCACATCATAATAGGACTTATGTCCGAATTCACATGCAATTTCCAACACATGCAATTTCCGAAAAATCACATCACAATATGATCAAACATCATAAATCCGAAAACATGCATATTCATATCCAGGTACTTCATCAAAATCATCACGCATGCATAAGCAAAAACCGTAATCTCGAAATGCGTGAAATACGATAAATATCTCGAAAAACGTGGAAACATGCAAAACCGATATATCACATCACCATCATAAAATCATAGGTAAAACCATGAGCTAAATAAGCAAAATAGTCATGCATGCCCAATTTAGAAATCAAAAGATCCACTCACGGTTTTAGGACGCGTCAATCGCGTCCCGCGCGCTCCTCCGTAGCTTCGGAAGTGTCCGGGCCTGTAAAAATGTACAAGAAGGGTTACAAACATCCTCAAATAGCTCGTATGATTTTTCCCTAATTTCCCGGATTTTTCGACAAAATAAACCTTAAGGACCTAAACTTCCGGGCTCCCGAGATTATCCCGAACGACTCCCGAACCACTCGAATCCTAAAGGGAAAATGTTAATTAGACTGAAAGGGACAATTCCCATGTTGACCGTGATCGGAGATGACATCGCACGTGCTGTCACGCGCCGCCCAAAGTGGCTGCGCGTGAAGGCCACGCGCCAAGCTACAGTGTCATCGTTTTTACCCGGATAGACTGATAAACGGGTCTGTTACCCGCGACTCAACCCGACCAGTTCAAGCTCAATTCTCAATCAATTCCTCTCGTTTTCAATCCTATCACCTTCTCTAATCCATTAATTTTAGGTCTGTATTGATGATTAACCTCGACTGACACCAAATCGACCCAACTCAAGCTCGAACAGTCGAACAAGTCGACTTCTGGAACTCACCCTACACGGTTCCATTTCCAAATTAATTTCACCAGTAGCTTAAGGGGACCTATACGAACACAATAGCACAAACAATTGAACTCGTCGTTACCTGGAAGTCGTCGTCCTCAAGCTCGAAAATTCTCAGAACCAGGGAGCTCAGTTCTTGGCCAATTCGTGAGTGTCGTCCTTCGAAATCGATGTGGTTGGTTTCCTTTTGCTCCCAGAAGACTAGAACGGCCCTTAGTTTAGCTCGAATGTCCCCACAATTTCATCTTCAATTTTTCCCTCCACTGGTTTTTCCTTCGAACTGGAACTTGGGTTCCTGGGCAAAACGGACTCCACTCTCAACAACTCTAGCACCGTCGTGTTTCTGTCACTCCCAGAAGTCTCCCTATGTGTTTAGTTTTCCCTCAAAGCCCGTAGGAATTGAACTCTGAGTTTCCCCCCAAAAACCCGAAACTGTTTTCTCACCGTCTCTCTCAACCTCAGCCCACACCTGATGTAACACCCCGGATATTCGGGGATTTTAATATTTCAATTTAATGTGTGAATTGATGCTTTTACCCTTGTGATTGGTATGGCCAAATGGTTGACTTTTTGATTGATGAGTTAAATGGACTTTGACCAATGACCGTGACGTAGTACGGGACGTCACGAGTTCATAGACAGGTGGCACGTCCATTTCGGACGATCAGGGAAAAAGTTATGACTATCGGAAGTTCAGGGGTATTACCGTAATTTGGACATTTGGGGGTGAAAATGTTGACTTTTCTTTTGGCAACTAATTTTCAATTGACTCAAGGACCATTAGGTAGGTCTCGATGTCCTGAGTCCGTAGACAGGCGGCACGCCGAAATCGGACTTCGTACGAGGAAGTTATGGTCAGAAACGTGGAATCGGGAGGTCCGTGTCTCGGTTTTCGTGCCAAATATTTTATTCTAGAAATCTGATTGGAGGACACCTGGTGAGTGACAAGTGTCACTCACCCATTGGCTAGATTGGATCAGATCCACTATGGGATTAAATAGCATTAAAATCCACTTTTGATCTCAGCCATTGATTTGAAGTAACCAGATCTAATCTGAACCATTGATCTCATCCTTGAGATCAAATCTGGACCGTCCATTTCCTTTCCCTCCACTCTTTATATTTCCTACCCGAAATGCACATTCTGCCCAATTGAACAAACACCCCAGCTCATCACCCACTCTCTGTGTCTGTGTGTTGCTGGACTCACGGGGAAGGAGGGAGGCACGGCGGTGGACGGCGGCAGACGGCGGCGAGGTGAGCCGGTTTCTAAACCCGAAACGGTTTCAAAAACCCAGGATTGGGTAACTTGATTTCCAACGTTTATTTTTGTGTTAATTTGATGCTATTCGATTCTATGGACTGATAGGGAACTTTAGGACGTGACTTCGTGGTCGGAGGTGACCTGAACGGTGGCTAAACAGCGACGGGAACCTGGGTCTGTTCATCGAGGTGAGTCTTCGATTCAGCCCTTGTTTATTGATTTTAATTAGCTAGAACTGTTTCTGGGATTAAGACGAGTAGTTAGGAACAAACCTGAACAAAAATGATTGAGAAATGGTGAAATGGTGACCGGGTCATGATCGCGGGTCTGATCGACCCGAGTTGCAGAGATACGGGTCAACCCGTCTAAGAACAGAGGTGATGACGTGGCACCCTGTCAGGCTGTCAGGTGACGTGGACCAACCGTGAGCCGACACGTGTCACATGTCAGTGCACAGTCAGCACTGACATGTCAGTGACGTGGCCCAATCAGGGACTGCCACGTGTCACTGACATGTCAGTGACGTGGACCAGTGCCGTGCTGACACGTGGCACATGTCAGATCTGACACGTGGCCTGACAGATCAGTGAGGTGGACCAATCGGATGTTGACACGTGGCACCTGTCAGAGTCTGACATGTCAGACCTGACAGCTGTCAGTTGACGTCAGCATGACGTCATGCTGACGTCAGCGATGACGTCAGTAGGGACTGTTCCTGCGTTGACCGACGCGTTGACTGACGCGTGTGGGCGCGTGTGAACAGTACTTTTGGTGGGACCACCACCATTCTTTAGGTTTCGACGATCCGGATCCAATGGCGGTGGTTTCGGGTCGATCGAAGATCATTAAGTTGGTCAAATTAAGGTTTATTGCATTGGGAAGCGCGTTCGGACGGCTTTCCCGGGCCGGTTTCGGCCTAGGCTTTCATGGTTGAATGTTGGGGGTTTAAAATTGACCTTTATGAATACTTTGGACTTGACAGGGATTGTACTTTGTACCAGGACGAGGGTATACGTTCGGTTTCTAGCAGGATTGTACTGTGAGTGGGCCCGTTTTCATTAAACCCTTGCATGCTTAAATGTTTTCTGATTTACTTATTTGTTCACATGCTGGAATCTATAAATGGTTTTGATGATATTGAGATTTCGGTTATGGCACGTTTCACGGTATTTGGGCATGAGACCCGTTTGATGAAACGTAACGATCGGTTCAGATTTTACCTATGTATACATATATGCTTGCATGTGGATATCAATAAAATGTATTTGGTACTGCACTGTATAGATCCTTCCATATTATATTGTCTCCTCCAGATGAGGTACCCCGGAGAGGTCACGGACGTCTAGTACGTCCAGCGTCTATGACGCTAAGCATCGGGGATGCTGCACCCGAACGGGGTTCGGGGATTGAACTTGGAAATTGAGACCCGAGTGGCACGCGTAGCCTTGTGATTGTGACCTTATTGACGTCAGGGACGTCAGACATCAGGGATGTCGGGATTGGAGTGTATAGTGCAGTGGCTAAAATTATGGTTATGGTTTTATTACATGCCTTATGATTCATATTATGATATTTATGATTTTAAAGGATGCTGCATGCATGTTTGGAAAACGGAGGGGTAAATTATATGTTTTACTTTTCAAATGATTTTATAAACTTGAGTTCAGTCCACTCACCCTTAATGTTTTTGGTAACCCCTCCAGGTCGTGATACTGAGGTAGAGGAGGAACCTGAGGCTGAGGCATAGATCTACTTCTGCGTACCTGAACCCCTGCTGGGTGGTTTACCCGCAGGTTTATGTTAGAGTCGTGCTCGCAACTTGTAATTTTGGATTTCATCCCTTGTCTGACATCTGTTTAATTCAGATTTGTTGTATGACTTAAATTTGATTATTTATGCATTTGATGTTTTGAGGTTAAAATTGGTATAAATTAGTGGGTGTCAGACGGGAGCAAGGCACGTCCCCTTGTGGTCCCTGTGGGATCGGGGCGGGTCCTATCACCTGATGCACCAAATGACCCAAACGAAACCTCTCCTCACTCTCTTACACGGTTGATCGATCAATGTGGCCAACAACTCGTGGGAGACCAACTGGGGTCTCTGAAAATGGTTTCCCGCACGAACAGAGACCACGGCCATTTTAAAATCCAGCCCGTGCACTGAGCTCAGTTCAGTCTCCCATGGGTGCCTCCACTTCCTCAATTCTCATAAACATATCGTCTGATCCATCCACTACCACCCTAAACAATTTGCACGCGCAAAACACCACGGCATGGCCGTGTGCTCTGTTTTTCACGGTGGTGCTACAGTAACCGCCGTGAAATGACCAAAATGCCCCTCCGTGCAATAATTACCAAATTGCCCTCCAACTTTCGTGACCCGTATCTCGGTCATCCGACGTCCGTTTCACGCGTGCCGCCTGTCGTTGTACTCAGGGCGTCGAGACGAGCATAACGGTCTTCGAGTCAAATGAATATCAATTGTCAAACAAAAAGTCAACTTTTTCCCTTTATAACGTCCAATTTACGATAATGCCCCTGAACTTCCGAACCTCATAACTTCCACCCTGTTCGTCCGAATCGAACGTGTCACCTGTCTATGAACTCGTGACGTCCCGAACTACGTCACGGTCATCACTCCACGTCCGTTCGACCTCCCAATCAAAAAGTCAACAAATTGACCACACAAATCACAGGGGTAAAAACGTCATTTTATTCAATATTTTATAATATTATACTTCCAGAACGTCCGGGGCGTTACAATCTCCCCCCCCCCCCCCTTAAGAAATTTCGTCCCGAAATTTCAAGGAAACAAGTAGGGGAACTGTTCTCGCATCTGTGCCTCGGGTTCCCATGTGGCTTCCTCCATATTCTGGTTCCTCCAGAGAACCTTTACCAGAGGAACGGTCTTCCGACGTAGTACTTTATCCTTTCGACCCAAAATCTGCACCGGCTGTTCCTCAAAGCTCAAGTCATCTCGAAGTTCAATGGGATGTTCCTCCAGTACATGAGATGCGTCGAACACGTATTTCCGCAACATCGACACATGGAAAACATCGTGGACCCTCGAAAGCTCTGGTGGTAGCGCCAACCTGTAGGCCACCGGGCCAATCCTCTCAGTGATCTCATAAGGTCCGATATAACGAGGGCTCAACTTTCCTCGCTTGCCAAATCTCACCACACCCTTCCAAGGGGATAATTTCAGGAATACCCGATCTCCGACCGCAAACTCAAGATCTCAAATCCGATGGTCCACATAGCTCTTTTGTCTGTCTTGGGCTGCCTTGAGCTGATCCCTGATGAGTTTGACCTTCTCGGTCGTCAGTTCCACCAATTCGAATTTAGTCAGCTTCCTTTCACCCACATCCGTCCAACACAACGGGGTTCTGCACTGCCGTCCGTACAAGGGTTCGTACGGAGCCATCCCAATGCTCGCCTGATAGCAGTTGTTGTAGGAAAATTCCATTAAGGCTAGATGTGACTCCCAAGTGTCCTGAAATTGCAAAACGCAAGCTCGCATCATATCCTCCAAAGTCTGGATGGTCCGCTCAGACTGGCCGTCAGTCTGAGGATGAAATGCAGTACTGAAACGAAGTTTCGTCCCAAATGCTTCCTGCAGACTCTGCCAAAATCGAGAATTAAACCTCGGGTCTCGGTCAGAAACTATTGATTCCGGAGTACCGTGCAAACGGATGATCTCATCAATAAACAACTGGGCCAACTGTGTCATCCTGAAGTTCTCTCGCACTGGCAAGAAATGAGCTGATTTCGTAAGCCTGTCCACAATCACCCAAACTCCATCGTGACCTCTGGGTGTCCTAGGAAGTCCAAACACGAAATCCATCGTTAAGTGATCCCATTTCCATTCCGGGATAGGTAGGGGTTGCAAGGCTCCATAAGGTCGTTGTCTCTCAGCCTTCACTTGCTGGCAAATCAGACACCTGCTGACAAACTCGGCAATCTCCCGTTTCATTCCCGGCCACCTGTAGTGCTCTCGCAAGGTACGATACATCTTGGTCCCACCAGGATGCATCGCGTAGGCCGAACTATGAGCTTCGTCCAAGATCTCCTTCTTCAGTGCCTCAACGTCGGGCACACACAACCGTCCTTCCTTTAGTAAAGCTCCATCCTCCCTGACTGTGAAATCTAGCCGCTCGCCGGCTTCCACTTCAATCTGAAGTACACATGAGACAGGATCTTGAGATTGAGCCTCAACGATCCGATCGATCAGAAGTGGTCTGACATGAAAGCTAGCCAGTAAAACACCTTGGCCATCCAAGCCCAGATCAATGCTAGTCTTACGGAGTTCAACCAAAAGTGGCAAATGAACCGTCCGTAGATGTGCTACAGAATGCGTTGACTTCCGGCTTAGAGCATCAGCCACCACATTGGCTTTTCCCGGGTGGTACTCAATCGTGCAATCATAGTCCTTAATTAGCTCTAGCCACCGTCGTTGCCTCACATTTAACTCCTTCTGAGTGAACAAGTACTTCAGCTTCTTGTGGTCCGTGAACATTCTGCAAGTCGCACCATACAGGTGATGTCTCCAAATTTTTAACGCATGCACAACAGCAGCTACAGTGTCATCGTTCTTACCCGGATAGACTGATAAACGGGTCTGTTACCCGCGACTCAACCCGACCAGTTCAAGCTCAATTCTCAATCAATTCCTCTCGTTTTCAATCCTATCACCTTCTCTAATCCATTAATTTTAGGTCTGTATTGATGATTAACCTCGACTGACACCAAATCGACCCAACTCAAGCTCGAACAGTCGAACAAGTCGACTTCTGGAACTCACCCTACACGGTTCCATTTCCAAATTAATTTCACCAGTAGCTTAAGGGGACCTATACGAACACAATAGCACAAACAATTGAACTCGTCGTTAACTGGGAGTCGTCGTCCTCAAGCTCGAAAATTCTCAGAACCAGGGAGCTCAGTTCTTGGCCAATTCGTGAGTGTCGTCCTTCGAAATCGATGTGGTTGGTTTCCTTTTGCTCCCAGAAGACTAGAATGGCCCTTAGTTTAGCTCGAATGTCACCACAATTTGATCCTCAATTTTTCCCTCCACTGGTTTTTCCTTCGAACTGGAACTTGGGTTCCTGGGCAAAACGGGCTCCACTCTCAACAACTCTAGCACCGTCGTGTTTCTGTCACTCCCAGAAGTCTCCCTATGTGTTTAGTTTTCCCTCAAAGCCCGTAGGAATTGAACTCTGAGTTTCCCCCCAAAAACCCGAAACTGTTTTCTCACCGTCTCTCTCAACCTCAGCCCACACCTGATGCACCAAATGACCCAAACGAAGCCTCTCCTCAATCTCTTACACGGTTGATCGATCAATGTGGCCAACAACTCGTGGGAGACCAACTGGGGTCTTTGAAAATGGTTTCCCGCACGCACAGAGACCACGACCATTTTAAAATCCAGCCCGTGCACTGAGCTCAGTTCAGTCTCCCATGGGTGCCTCCACTGCCTCAATTCTCATAAACAAATCGTCTGATCCATCCACTACCACCCTAAACAATTTGCACGCGCAAAACACCACGGCATGGCCGTGTGCTCTGTTTTTCACGGTGGTGCTACAGTAACCGCCGTGAAATGACCAAAATGCCCCTCCGTGCAATAATTACCAAATTTCCTTCCAACTTCT
This sequence comes from Prinsepia uniflora, assembly GCA_032719365.1. Lineage (NCBI taxonomy): Eukaryota > Viridiplantae > Streptophyta > Magnoliopsida > Rosales > Rosaceae > Prinsepia > Prinsepia uniflora. Next base: position 30,917,458 of record CM064868.1, read on the forward strand.
GTGACCCGTATCTCGGTCATCCGACGTCTGTTTCACGCGTGCCGCCTGTCGTTGTACTCAGGGCGTCGAGACGAACATAACGGTCTTCGAGTCAAATGAATATCAATTGTCAAACAAAAAGTCAACTTTTTTCCTTTATAAGGTCCAATTTACGATAATGCCCCTGAACTTCCGAACCTCATAACTTCCACCCTGTTCGTCCGAATCGAACGTGCCACCTGTCTATGAACTCGTGACGTCCCGAACTACGTCACGGTCATCACTCCACGTCCGTTCGACCTCCCAATCAAAAAGTCAACAAATTGACCACACAAATCACAGGGGTAAAAACATCATTTTATTCAATATTTTATAATATTACACTTCCAGAACGTCCGGGGCGTTACAAAAGAAGCCTGGAGGAGGTTCTGATTCCATAACTTATCAGGAGTAATGAGGGAGGAAACCATAAAATCACTTGGTACTTGAAAGTTCATAATAGGCCAACAGGTGGAGGGTTTCACAATCCAACTATCACAAAAACACCCCAAAAGAGGCTCTATCACCTACTTGACAAAGCAAATCCTTTTGAATTACTTAATGACCCCATAGAATTGACCCCCAAACCAGGGAAGGGGTCGAGCCCAACTTAGCATGCTTGAAATCTCGATCATGGAAATAATGAGCTTTGAACATCTTAGAGACTATGGGTGTTCCAACAGACACCAACCCTATTTCGCCACCATGGCTTGATTGAAAGCTTCAAAGTTCTTAAAGCCCAGGCCTCCCCTTTATTTAGGGTCACACAACTTCTGCCACGCTAACTAGTGAATTCCATAATGGCCCGACATCCCCCACTAGTACCTAACTATCTCAGTCGATAATTACAGAAAAATGGATTTTGGAATGCAACGACCCGTAACGAATTCTGGGATTAGATTAGTGACTAATCAAGGATTAGTGAGGTTAATCGGAGATTAGTGGGCTACTTTCGGACGGACGATGCAAAATGACGATTTTACCCTTGAAATGGGCAAACCACTGACTTTTCTTTCTGATGGCCAAATGGACTTTGGCCGATGACCGTGACGTAGTTCGGGACGTCACGAGTTCATAGACAAGTGGCACGCCCAATTTCGACATTCGAGGAATAAGTTATGACGTTCGAAAGTTCAGGGGTCTTTTGGTAATTTGGTTAAAAGGGGCAAATAGTTGACTTTTGACCTGGGAGGTCTGATGGCCAAGGGCCGATGACAGGAACCGTCCCAACTGGACCTCGATAACTGTGTCTGGTCCTGTTCCCGTCTGACAAGTCAACTGAAGTCCCGAAACTATCCTTCAACACCTATCAGACAAGGGATTTTCTCCGCTTATGCCTCCGCCTCTCGGTTAGCCCCGAATGTCGTGTCACGGCCTGGAGGGTCATTAAAACAGAAAAGTGTGAGTGGACAAAAATCAAGTTTAGAAATACATTTATCAAAACACATTGTTTACCCTCCAGTTTATCAAACCTGCATGCATAGGGAAAAACATATGAAACACCAACACTGGCCTTCCAGCCAAACCACATAACAAGTTAAATCCCGGCTCTCAGGCCAAAACATACGAACACATAATCACCTGGCCGAACATACCAGAACTCGTACTTAATACCAGTACGCAATCATAATTGTAATCAACATCAAACAGTACCATGCACAAGGTCACAATCAATTACTCAATCAATCAATCAACTGTTCACAAGTGCACAAATCATTACACTGTCACACCGGCACTACGTGTAGGCCATAACCCATGCCTCAATCGTCTGGGAAGTCACCCCGAGCTCCGACTGCCCCGGCACGCATCACCCCGAGTGTTAGCCGTCTGGGAACACCCCAAGCCTCGGCTATCTGGGAATATATCTCACCCCGAGTACCAGCCGTCTGGGAACACCCCTAGCCTCGGCTGCCTGGGACCAATCACAATCATATCCCCGAGCTCCGGTCTTCTGGGAACACCCCTAGCTTCGACCGTCTGGGTATTCACAATCACAATCACAATGAAAATCATCCCGGAATCATATCCCAAAATATCTCAATCAAATCCTTGACTTCAAACCAAGTCAAAATCGTTACCAACCGGGACTCAAGCCCAAATAGCATTTATACGTAAATCCGCACATAGAAAACATTATACTAACTCAAAATCATCCTTGACTCATCAATTAAGTCAAAATACTCTTTTGGAAACCTTTTTAACTCCGGGCCTAGCCCAAAATACCATTTGCACATTTCCTCGAAAAACGTGCTAGAACACCAATTAAAATAATATAATATTCCCCAAAATCCGGAATTCACCATATCAGAACATCAATCATACCAAATCATTTCAAATCATATTATAAGGCATTTAAAACATATATGCATGCATTCAGGGTAGAAAACAAAAGTCCACTCACACACCGTCCAACCCGCTCGCTTCCTGAGCTGCACGCATTTCCGTAATTTCCGACACTTGCCAGGAATCCTGAATCCTGTTCAAATCATTATACAGGGTTATAAACAAGTCAATTTACATCATACTAATTTCCTATAATTTTCCGGGACTTAAATATTATTTTAAAATATAACTTAAACCGTCGGACCCTCGAAACATTATCGGGCCGGTGTCCGATCGACTCGAAACCAATTTTAAAATATCCGTTACATTACAGGGAGTAAAACACCTGTTGAAACTTTCCTCAGAAAACGTGCCACGCGCCCTCACGCGCCGCCACAAGCGGCTGCGCGTGAGTCCACGCGCCGTGCTACAGTGATTGCTACAGTGCCCTTCTCTACCCGTTTCTCTGATAAACGGATCCTACGACCCGCGATCAGACCCGATTAGTTCTTCACTAATTCGAACTCAATTTTACCGTTTCTTTCACTCATTAGCATCAAGTTAATATGGATTAAGAGTCTGTAAACTTAATTTCGTGAAACCATGCCCCAAAGTCCACGACTCAACCTCGAAACCCGACGGGTCCCTAATCGGGTTTTACCTAAAAGCAACCCGTACCCTTCAATTGTTCATACAGGAAGCATTCTACGTCCATTTTAAGCATGAATGTGAAATCAATTTCAGAAATCCTTACCTCCAAGTCGACGAACTCAAGCTCCAATTTCGACACAGTCGCAGGGGCTGTTCTTCGTCAATTTCCAATCAATTGGCTTCCCAATTGATTCGGTTCACTTCGTCGAGCTCCCAGAAGACTAATTGTTCAGTCAATTTCAATCAAAAGCATCTAAACAATCAAATTTGACATTAATTGTTCATAGTTCATTTTCGGGTTTTTGTCTCAGTTCTCAATCTTCCCAGCCTTCCTCTCGATTTATTTCACTCAGTTTCCCTCGTCTAATTCTCTCTGTTTTTCTCTTTTTCACAATGGTATATGTTGGTTTTGAATCATGATCAATCAATTATAGAAGAAAATGGTGTGTTCTCTGTTTTTCTTTGTTCTTAGTCGAGTACTAACTAGGTGCTAATTAACATGAAGGCAACAGTTTGATTAATTAAGTAAGTTAATTGTACACCAAAGCAACCAAGAGCCACTAATCCCTCACTTATGGTGACAAGTGTCACCAAATGACCAATCCTTATCTACATTAGCTGATTCACCTATGTACCGTCTTAATCACTTGCTGTGGTAAATTACTATTTTACCCCTGCCATAACCAATTACCAAAATACCCCTCACAATTCTAGACCCATAACTTTTTCGTCCGGACTCCGATTGACGCATGCCGCCTGTCTACGGATTCAGCGTCCCGAGACCTATCCAACGGTCTTCCCGGAAATTCCAAACAATGTCCCGATCAAAAAGTCAACAAATGGCCCCGTTTGACCAATTTACCAAATTACCCTCAAACTTCCGCACGTCATCACTTTTTCCTCGAATGTCGGAATCGGGCGTGCCACCTGTCTATGAACTCGTGACGTCCCGAACTACGTCACAGTCATCGGTCAAAGCTCGTTTGACCACTCGAATAAAAAGTCAACCGTTTGTCCAATTCCAGGGGCAAAATCGTCATTTTCCTCAAATTTTCTAAATTTTCGTTTTTCACATTTTTCGGGGCGTTACAGCCGAGGGCCGTTACGTAGATCGGGTCGATATGAATCCGTAGACAGGAGGCACGCCGAAATCTGACTTCGAACGGGAAAGTTATGAGTCACGGAAGTTCGATTATACTATGCGCACATTTCGAGGCAATGTTGAGGTGGCAATATCTGATTGAACAGATATTTTAGGTGGGATCCATGGATGAGTGACAAGTGTCACTCATCCCATTGGCCCAAATCCCCAATTTGTGGATCTATACTAATTGATTATTATTATTATTATTTTATAATTTAATCTACCCACATCTCAATCCTAACCCTTCATTTCAACTAATCTCTCAATCCTCACCCTCTATTCCCTTCTCTCTCTCTCTCACATGATCATCATCTCTTCTCTGCTTCTTCAAACAAATCGGAAAGCTTCCCCTACATTTCCTCCATTCTCACTTAGCAAACAACCCACACGACACACCACCACCGCCCCACTTGCATCCATACGTTCTGTGAGGGTAAGGAGAGACTGAGAGTGGCTAGGACGGCACGGGATGGACTGCGAGCCACGGTGGTGGACGGCGGAGGTGAGTAACCCGAGAGCCCTTGTTATATTCAAAAATCGAAAGTTCATTTTTAGTCATGGTTTTGAGCTCCTTTTGATCCTAATGAGACCTAGGGACCAAGGAGACTTGAGGAGGATTGTGTTGGATGGAAATGGAGGGCGAGAAGGCTAGGAAAACTGAGCTTGAAAGTCAAGTCACGGTTTAAGCATGGAAGGTACAATTTCTTTTAGGTTTTATGTGTTTTTAATAGCTAGGAAGTTTAGGTAGGAAGCTTTAGGAATCAAAAAGGGAAGGAATGGATTGGAAATGAACGAGATTGGACCCTGGACCGGTCTAGACCGGTCTGGTCTAGTTCGAACCAGCAAACTCGGTTTAACCGAGGTAGGGGATGATGAATAGTGTGGCGCATGGGCTTCACGCACAACCCCTTTGGGCAGCGCGTGGGGGCGCGTGAAGCATCCTTTGAGGATGACTTCAACATGACTTTTAATCTATTCAATGTAACAAACATTTTGGGACTAGTTTCGTGTCGATCGGACACCGTCTCGATAATATTTGGGACATCCGAAGGTTTAGGATCGAGTTTAAAAATAGTTAAAAATTCGAGAAAATTTCGGGGCTTCAATGAGAGGTTAATTAGGTAGTTAGTAACTCTCTAGATTGATTTGGACAGGTTTGGGAGTCCCAGTGACGACGATTAGCCAGGTGAGGCTTACGGCACACAAACCGAGGCGGCAGCTTAGGACGGTCTGTGAGTGGACCTTGATTTCTAAACTGTGATGCATGCATAAATGTTTTATATGTTTTATTGATATGATTATATGATGTTGAATTGGATGGTTGTGAATTACATGGTTCATGTATTTCGAGGCAATTTACGTGCTTGCATGTAAATCGAGATTTTCGGTTTTACATTGATTTTCTGTACTTATGGTTTTGGAAATAGTTTAAGGAAATGGTTTTGGATTTGAAAAGGTAAACTCGAGTTCGAGGCCCATTTGTTTTGGAAACCCTCGGACTCGAAGTCCTTTTAGCTACGTTCTCTAGACAGAGGCCTAATTGGTTCTCGAATCGATTTCGGATTTGGAAATATGGACCGGGCACGAGACCCATTTGATTTACGAACTCTCAAACCTGAAGTCCATTTGATTTAACAAGGCACCGAGTCGAAGGCCCAGTTGGTTTACGAATCGGGCTCGAAGCCCAGTTGACTTATGTATCAGGCACAAGGCCCATTTGGTTTACGATATCGAGCACGAGGCCCAGTTTGTATGTGGATTCAGGCTTAGGGCCCAGTTATGTTTTAAGATTGTGATTTCGGGTAAGGGACCCATAAATGGATTTATGGTTCATGACGGTTTATGGGGACCAGCATGAACCCTTGAAAGGTTTTTATGGTTCATGACGGCTTATGGGAGCGGGACATGAAACTCTTGAAAGGTTTTAAGAATGATTTCAAATGGTTTTTCATATACCATCCTTTATATATGGATTGTCTCCTCCGGGGAGGGTCGTTGGCCTGGGTGGACCCCGGAGTAGTCACAGAGCACTAACTGAGTGGAGTCTCCCCTGTTGGGTTCCTTTGTCAGGACCCACCCCGATTATCACCCCAATAACCGAGATGAACCCTGCTCCCGTCTGACAACCTAGCACAAAAGACCGAAATAACCTCACAAAAACTACAAATTACACTGCTAGACGAAGGAGAAATAAGACATCCAAGAGTCAACCGTTATACAGAGCATAGTACAAATCAAAACAAGCCCTACTGTAAGCTAAGCGCATAACGGATGACCTTATGTCTCGACTTCTGCCTCAACGGTAGCCCCAACGCTCGCACCACGACCTGGAGGGTGTCAAAAACATTAAAAGCATGAGTGGACTAAAAATAAGGAATTATAAAACAGTTTACGAAAATAAACCAGGGTTACACCCTCCGTTTTGAAAACATGCATGCACAACCAAGTAATTTAAACAATAGTACGAAAAGAACAACATGCAGAAATCACCAGAAAACAAAACCAAAGTTCAGGCACTCGGCCTTAAAGCCATATAACTAAGTTATTCGGGTCACAGCCCAAAACAGTCAAAAACCAGTGAAAAACATCAATCATACACATTTACTGGATCTCAAGTGCGCCCGAGTCTTTAAACTCAAAACACAATGCGCAATAGCCAGGCCTTCCCGGGATATCAACGAGTTTTTAAACTCAAAACACAATCACAGGCCTCGGGGGGTATCATTATCACCGAGTCTTTAAACTTCAAGCTTTACCGAGTCTTTAAACTCAAAACACATCAATCCAGGGCACTCCCCCCGTAAATAAATCCGAGTCTTTAAACTCAAAACCAGATCCAGTGGGTTTTTCCGAGTCTTTAAACTCAAAACCATTTCTCACATATAAGAAAAACCATCAAAATCCGAAAACCATAGCCAAACCAGAAATCTTCGAAAACCGACATGTCATTTGATAAAAAGGGAACTTCCTCCCGAATTTCATTTCCAACCTCAAATCATTCCACAAATCTTAATTAAACAGAATGCGTATAAAACATATTCATTCATCCGAAACCATATCACAGAAACCATTATTCTCGAAGTACGTGCAAATCCGATAAGTAAAATAGTTATATAAAGCATACTTAAGTGAGCAAGAATATAGAAACATAATTCATGAAATCATATATTGAGAGCACAAAAGCATGATCGAAACATAATTAAATAAGTAAAACAGTTATGCATGCTCGGTTAGAAAACAAACAGTCCACTCACAGTTACCGGGCACGTCACTACGTTCTTCGTCCGCCTCGGTGATTCCAGATCCTGTCACAAGTCACCAAAAAAGTGACTAACACGCCAACGAAGCATATCCTAATTTCCCATTAATTTCCCGAACTTCAAACGTAACTAACTGGGACCCTAAACCTTCGATCTCGTAGTACTAACCCGAAACAACGTCTGATTGTCCCGAAACCTATCCCAAAAGACTCGTTACAAAAATTAGACCAAAAAATATGTTGGAAGTTTCCCTAGAAAATGCCCCACGTGCCGCCCAAAGTGGCTGCGCGTGGGCCTCACGCGCATGCACTGTTCATCGTCTTCAACCTTCGTCCAAGCGGTCCAGACCGGCTCAGCCAAACCGAACCGGCGTGATCGGTTCTTTATCAACCTGCAACCAAAATAGTTCCTCTTTCCACCAAAAGCTTCGTCCTGATCCTAGGAATCCATTCGCCTTAACCAAACACGACAACACGGCATCTAACCCGTCGTCCCCAACTCGAAACAGAAACATCCGAACACCCATGTTTGCACTCCCGGCTAACCGTCTACTCCCCTATCATGGATTCGAACCCTAGAGCTTCCTAGGACCCTATTGAGTCTCACACAACTCACAGAAGCCCTCGACTCAGCCCCAAAAGCCACGACTTTCGAATTGAATAAAATGGGAAAAATAGGGGAAACAGGGTTTACTGTCAATCTCACCCCGCCGTTCTCACTGCCGTGCTCCTCTCCGTTCACAGAGTGGTCCTCAGTCGTCCTAGCCTCCCGTGGAACTGGTTTGGATCAATACGGTCGTCTGTGGCTGCACTACCACCTCGACTCTCTCTGTTTTCCTGAGAACCCAAACCTCACACTACCTTGATTTCTTTCACAGTCCTCACTCACAAGCCACTCACCACATCCTCCCTTCTCTCTGTCACTCTCTTGATCACCAGAACTCACAACACCCTCTCCAATCGGTTAATCCCTCTCCCAATCTCACTCTCTGTTTTCCTTCTTCGAACACGACTCAAACACAAACACAAAACCCTTTAAATTTTACACCGTGCAACCTTGTAGAAACCTCTAGCCTACCCCCACGTGTCACAGCTATGTGGTCCCAAACTCAAAATATCCAATAAGCCCTGTACACTTGGCCCTATTTGATTGGCCCAATTCCCAATGTGCCAAAAAGACCAAAATGCCCCTCTTGTTAAATTTTACGATTTTACCCCTCACGTTCTAGACCCGTATCTCGCTCGTCCGACGTCCGATTAAAGCATGCCACCGGTCGTTGTACTCAGGACGACGAGATCTACCTAACGGTCCTCGATCTACGAGTAAAAACCTTATCATACGCAAAGTCAACTTTTCCCCCTATTTTAACCAAATTACGAAAGTGCCCTCGACCTTCCGAACTTCATAACTTCCTCCTCGGATGTCAGAATCGGGCGTGCCACCTATCTACGGATTCATGACGTCCCGAACTACGTCACGGTCACCGGTCAATATCCAATTGACCGCACCGAACTAAAATTCAACATGTTGCCCAAACCAGGGGCAAAATCGTCATCCTACACTAACGGCCAAAAGTAACCAACTAAACACCAATTAGACTCACTAATCCGTTACTAATCACTTTGCTAATCCCGGCTCTCGGGACGGGTCGTTACATCCTTACTCCCAGAAAGGCTATGGATTATAACCCCCAGGGAGGGTCATTGATTCTGCGGACATTGACCTGGGTGGACCCTGGAGAGACTTGGGCTTGAGACCCCAGGTAGCACGCGCGTAGCTCTAGATACCGTGACAGGATTGGTTATATGAAATATATGGATAAACATGATTTCAATTGGTTTGCGAAATTGTGTTTTATGATTGATAAATGGATTTGTGTAAATGGTTTTGGGTAGGGGCCCGTATAATTATGGTTATTTAAACATATGTGGTTTGAGAAATGGTTTTCCTATCATGCATGCTTTTTAGTGAAGGGCTTAAAGGTCTTTTATAAAATGTATTTTATGAACTATTGCTTTTTGTCCACTCACAGTCTTTCTGTTTTCAATGCCCTTCAGGTTGAATACAGTACGGACTGTGGTAGAGACCGAGACATCACATACCTCCTCCGGATCCTGGCGTACTCTAGAAGCCTTCAGGCTAAAGGTTCAAATTTTCCCTGGTCTGATACTCCGTGTCAGACGGGATCAGGAGCGTCCCTCGTTAATCCCGGGGGAATTGGGACGGGTCCTGACATGGAAGTTGAAATGCACTCATCGAATAAGTGGGTAATGTGTGTGCTACAGCTTTCACAAGGGCCTCCTTACTAGCCACCAATAAAAGCTTAGCATTCCACAAACAGCGGTGAGTTCATAGAGCATCTCGGACCTTAACAAAAAGTTTTCATTTTACCTTCGAATTAACCTTTGGCAGACCAAAATACTTTTCATGAAAATCCACTACATGTATACCCAAAAAGTTGGAGATCAATATAGCTAGGAACATATCAATATTGGGGCTAAAAAACACAACAGGTTTTTCAAAATTGATCTGCTCACTCATACTTTTTGCATCATCACTAGTAGATTCTCACACTCATCTAACTAGGCATTACAAAAAAGGAGATTGTCATCAGCAAAAAAAAAAAGGTGAGATATGATTAGGGCCCTCGGTGCCACTTGCACCCTATATGCATGCCCATACCGTTGGGCTCTGGATAAGAAGGCGGATAAATCTTTAACATAAATGAGGAAGAAATAAGGGGAGAGAGGATCACCCCGCCTCAAACCCATACTAGGTATAATATGGCCCACGTTTTCCCTTATCCTATACTGAGTAACTAACTGTAGTAACACAATTCATAATTAAGGCCACTAGCCTATCAGCAAAACCCAACTTTTGAAGTATTCCCTCCAAATATATCCACTCAACTCGATCATACACTTTAGACATATCAAGTTTTAAAAGCATCCTTTTAGATCACTCTCCCTACAGAGCTGTATAGCATGAATACTTTCAAAAGTGGCAAGAACGTTATCTGTAATCAACTGAGAGGGTTTGAAAGCACTTTGATACTCCAAGATAAGAGTAGACATGACTAGTTTAACCTTTTCACAATAGTCTTGAAGATAATTTTATAGAAAACTCTACATAAAGCAATAGGTTGAAATTTTGATACCTAGTTTGGGTGATCCACCTTTGGGATGAGTGAGATGAGGGTGTGGTTAACCTCCTAGATGCTCAAGCCCACATTTAGAATCCCAAGGAAGAAGGCTGTGATAACATCCCCAATCATTTCCCAGAAGCACTAGTAAAAAAAGAGCCAGCATTCCATCCACCCCAAGAGACTGGTGAGCAACATCCCAAAAAGAGCAGCTTCGCCCTCAAAGTGTGAAAAGGCCTACTAACTGAATCATTCTTTAGAACCCCCATAACTGGTTGAAACTATATCAAGCACACTGCAAAATCCAACCCTCTAGAAGGCTCAAACAACTAGTATACCACAAAGGCCCTCTCTACCTCAGCATCAAAAGAACACCAAACCTGGTGTGAGTCAAAAACCCCATTTATAGTGTTCTTTGGGCTCTTTCTTTTGTAGATCAATAGAAGAATTTCACATTTATGTCCCCTCCCGGAGCGAGAGACTTTAGAATGCTATCTCCAAAGAATCTCCACATTAGCCCTCAAACTATCCAACTTCGAGTCCAACTGACGCTGGCGTTGCAATTCACGGATAGATGGTTCAGAAGGAAAACCATCCAGCTGTGCTTGGAGACGTCCGATGTACCTAGCTATGCTACCAAGAGTAGTACAGCTCCCACTGTGACGAGGAGGATTCAACCTGCACGATTTTTTTAATAACTAGTTTAGACTCATGGGACACCTAAGAATTAGCAACAAGCTCCTTGCACCCATATGTATTGGCCTACGCCTCCTCAAAGAAAATGTGCCAACAACATCAAATTGGACCCCTAGTATGGCATAGGCGAATCCAAATTGGAAGATGATCAGAAGCCCATGAGTTTAAATGAACAGTCAATATTACTAGAAACAACTGTTAGAAAGTGCCATTAATAATTACCCTATCAAGCCAGACATGCACTAGTCCATCCCTCCTCCAACGGTTGCTCCATGTAAATCTCATGTCCTTAAAAGGGTCGAGACCAAACCACAATCCTCCAAAAACATCACAAAACCCATGTATTTGTGACAACGAATGAACAGCCCGACCCTGCTGTTCAAAGGATGCTTCAGCTTCATTGAAGTCCCCACCTACTAACCATGGTGATCCCCCTATCATAATCCAACCGGCGAAGAAGATCCCAGGAAGAATGTCTCTTATGCACCACAGGGGCGACCATTAAAGTTAGTGAACCGAAAAAAAGAACCTCTCAAACATGAAATAAAGGCATCAATATGTCCAATCGAGTAAGATTGAATAGTTACCTCAATACTGTGAGTACACAGAAGAGCAAGACAGCCTGCCATGCCCACCCTAGAAACACAAAGCTCACCTACCATTCCCAATGATTAAACATAGTCCATTTGATGAGCAGTTTTCTTCGTTCCATCAAAAATAAAACTCCCGGTTGTTTTTGTAAGGACCCGTGTCCTGGAAAAAGCGAAGTGTCTTATAGGTGTAGACACGTATCTTCATACCACGAGGCCTTTTGGGAGCTCACTGGCATTGGGTTTGGTTGGAACTCCAAAGTTAAGTGAGATTGGGCTGGAGCAATTCTAGAATGGGTAACCCACTGAGAAGTTATGAGTTCCCAGAAACAAAGTCATTTGGGCTAGACTCAAAGCGGACAATATCATGCTAGGAGAGTCGGGTCGTGACAGAATAGTAATCAAAGTTGTACCTCGACAGGAAGTGTGCCAACAAGGGCGCTAGGCCTCAAGGTGGGTGGATTATAAGACACATGTCTTGGGAAGAACGGTGAACAATCCCACATCGCTCGAGGAGGGAAAAATGAAGTGTCTTATATGTGTGGACACGTATCTTCCTAGCACGAGACCTTTTGGGAGCTGACTAGCTTTGGGTTTGGTTGGAACTCCAGGGTTAAGCGAGACTAGACTGGAGCAATCCTAAGATGGGTGACCCACTGGGAAGTTGCGTGTGAGTTCACATAACCAAAGCTGTGAGGGCTGGGCCAAAAAACGGATAATATTGTGCTAGGGGAGTCGGGTACTTATTCTACCTTATAAGCTTCCCATACAAACCTCATCATGTTTGTAGAAAATTCTACTACTTCCCGGCACCAAAGCTGTGAGGACTGAGCCCAAACGGACAATATTGTATTAGGGGAGTCGGGTACTTATTCTACGTGATAAGCTTCCCGTACAAACCCCATCATGTTTGTAGAAGATTCCACCACATCTTTTCCAGAAGAAGCATCGTATTTCGAAGAAGCTTTTCTCCTTAGTTATTTTTTTTTCTTTCGTGGACTTAACTTGAGCCCAAAGGCCCCGTAATGCTAGCCCCCATGGGTTGACCATTTCCCTAGTTAGACTTCCCCACAATTTTCTCACCCTTCGTAGAACTGGTCATAGTGCGAAAATGAGAACCTCCCATACAAACCCCATCATGTTTGTAGAAGATTCCACCACATCTTTTACAGAAGAAGCACCATATTTCGAAGAAGCTTTTCTCCTTAGTTCTTTTTTTTTTCTTTCGTGGACTTAACTTGAGCCCAAAGGCCCGTAATGCTAGCCCCCATGGTTGACCATTTCCCTAGTTAGACTTCCCCACAATTTCTTCACCCTTCGCAGAACTGGGCATAGTGCGAAGATGAGAACCTCCCATACAAACCCCATCATGTTTGTAAAAGATTCCACCACATCTTTTCCAGAAGAAGTACCGTATTTCGAAGAAGCTTTTCTCCTTAGTTCTTTATTTTTTTCTTTCATGGACTTAACTTGAGCCTAAAGGCCCGTGATGCTAGCCCCCATGGTTGACCATTCCCTAGTTAGACTTCCCCACAATTTCCTCATCCTTCGCAGACTGGCCATAGTGCGAAGATGAGAACCTCCATAGGCTCCAAACTCGTTACTCCCTCCATTTGAGTATCCTCTCACAAAGAGGTACCACCCTCTGAAGTCTCCAAAAGATCAGGACAAGCAAGCATCTCATAAGGCACATTTGAGTTCTTAGATGCCAGTTCATTCCTATGTAGTGGGATTTTTATCAACAAAGAAGACCCACCATGGCGAGGTCAGTGTCACGGCCCAAAAATCCACTATGAACACCCAGCGCTTCTAGCTTTTCCACTTGCTAGGGCTTCAAACTGCTATTGACTATTTACCTTTCAGCCCCATCAAATCCCTACTCTCATTCTACTAACGCACCAAACATAGTTTCAAACGACTGAACTGACGCACCAAACATAGTTCCAAATGACTGAACTGCTCCCGTAATGCTTGCTGCCTCCACCCGATTAGGGCCCAGGCCTTTCGCCCTCGAAATCAGCCTAAAAATCCGACTGCCCAGCTGGTTTTTAGGATGGATGGAGTACACCTCCTTATCTAGTGGCTTTCCACTAACCAAACGGCTCTGCCGCCTCGATCGGGAGAGAAACCAGTGCACATGAGGGATTGAGTTGGTCCATACGACCACATTTCAAGCAAAAGAAAGGGAAGAATTCGTATTCAAGGTCATATCTCGCAACAAGCTCAGGTAGATAGCAGTTTTAAAGTGACAAAGCGTCGAAGGGGCTTCGAAACCTGCAGCTCGACTCGGACCCCGTAGAAAACTTCCAACAGTCTCCATTCAGGCCCTTATCGACTCCCACAAAATGACCAATATGGTTGCCAATCTGTTCAGCCAACTCCAGCGTTAAGAAGATGGATGGTATCTTCTTCACACAGATCCAAAATCTTGGGCTGTAAGACACTCATCCCTTGGGTTCGTGAAACCATCAGTGGGAGCTAATATAAATAAAACCATGTCAAAATGACCAAGGGGACCCTACATTAGCCATCACCATTTGGCCCAAAAGCCCATGGGCTTATGGGGGCCCGATGGACAAAAAACCTGGCCCGATCTGCTATGGGCTATGGGCCGGCCCCGGCCCGAGAGTTAGCGGGCTGGGCTTGGGCTTATGGTGTTCAAAACCCGATAGACCCGAACCCGTAAAACCCGATAAGCCCAGTCCGACCCGCCCGCAATAAATCTGGCTCATAAGCCCAAAAAATATAAAATACTTAATATTTAAAAATTAATACCGAACCCATTCTTAATACTAATATTTTAACCCAAACCTAAATCTCAGCCCCAAGCCCACCTAATTTATTTTAAAAAGCCCAATACCCAATACCCAATACAAACCCTAACCACTCATCCACCTACTTAATAAGCCCAACGTTTTTGCACCATTGAGTATTTTATTTTAACGAGACCACGTTTTTGCACCATTGAGTATTTTTTTTTTCATTATTAATATTTTTTTTTCATGCATATATTTTTTTGTAATTTTAAAATTTGAGACATAATTTATTGCAAAAAACCCACGTAAGCCCGATCCAAATGGGCTTAATAGGCCCGACCCGAAAAAGTCCGATATAAACCCCGGCCCAATAAAAGCCCGTGGGCTCTTTTTTATGTCATTAAGCCCACCCGACCCGACCCGCAAATTTAAAAATTATTTAATAAGCCCAACCCGACTAGGCCCAAGCCCAAAACATTTGGGCATGGCTTGTCCGGCCCGGCCCAATGCGGAGGGCTACCCTGCATCACCTTTCTTCGGTCTCCTTCAGAATCGAACAAAAATAAAAAAATTCTAGAATTACCCGTAGGTATCGCCGAGAAGGGTGCACAAATATACCAAATTTTTCAGAGGGTGCCAATCAGAGCCACCCTGTTGAGGGGTTTATTTGAAGGTCAGTACTTATGTTTGCCAAAAAATTTATATAATTGAATATATATATATATATATATATTTTTATCAATTATATAATTGAATATATAGGAAGTGGCTATTTGTTTGTTTTGTTTCTTTTTTTTGTTTTTTGGGGTTTTATGAGAGAGATCTAATTGACAATTTTCCTTTTTATTCCTTTGGGTCATAACTGTACAATTTTTTTTTGGGGTCAAATAGTACTACTTTCTTGATCATCGAGTTTCTGGCGCTTTTTTATTAATTAAAAACACTTTCACACTTCCCACTTCACTATCCACCGAAAGCTCCAGCTCTCTGCTAAGCAGACACCTCTCACTCTCTCCCCTCTCTCTTCAGATTTTTACAGCAAAAGTTAAAACATTCATCAATGGCTGGGTACAGAGCTGATGATGACTACGACTACCTCTTCAAGGTGGTCTTGATTGGGGACTCAGGCGTCGGAAAGTCCAATCTTCTGTCTAGGTTCACCAAGAACGAGTTCAACCTCGAGTCCAAGTCCACCATTGGGGTTGAGTTCGCCACCAGGACCTTGAACGTTGACGGCAAGGTCATCAAAGCTCAGATTTGGGACACAGCTGGCCAAGAAAGGTCCTCTTCTTTCATATTCTCTGCTTTTGCCCATCTGGGTCTTTCTTGTTTTTCACTTGCTTTCTGGGTTTCTGAACTTATTGATGCTGGGTTTATAGATTTTCCTTTTGGGGTCATTTGGTTACTTTTGCAGCAGGAATTGCATAGATTTGTCGGTTTTGGTGAATTTCAGGAACATAATTAGCTGTTTGTTGCCGAGTTTAGTTGTATTTTCTCAGATTTGTTCAATTATGGTGTATATTTGTACGTTCTCTTTCAAACTTATGTGGATTTCGGTCTCTGTTGTTGTAGGTTTTCTTGTTTGGTTTGCTTGATCTTTGAATCTCGATAAGTAGGTGGGTTTTAGATCTTGGGTAGTTGCCTTTATTTGAGATCCATTCAGTGTGGCTGTCTCTCTCAACATCAATGCGGTGGTAGGTGCTAAGGTCCTTTACTAAAACTTGAGCTATGGTAGATCTTCTTGAATTCTTTCTATTTTTGGACTGAGATTTCTTGAATTCAGTGATTAATGTCGGACCTTAATTTCTAAATTAATCAAAATGCTACAGTATTCGACATACCCTTTCGGTGGTTGCTACAGTATTCGACATACCCTTTCGGTGGTTGCTACAGTATTCGACATACCCTTTCGGTGGTTGCTACAGTATTCGACATACCCTTTCGGTGGTTACTTAAAGCCTTCAGTGCAGATAGGAAAGAAAAGTAAAATAAAAGACAGTGATCCATTGACAAATCACAACCAAGTATTGAACAATGGGAAAAAAATTGACCTCACCTCTATCCTTTATAGCTAATAGTGCTGTAAAGTTGTATTAGTACACTCCGATCACCTCACCTTCTTTCCTTTCCACCAATATACAGGTCTACCACATACCTTACGCATGTCTGATGGGCCCTACTGACGCCAACCTCCTTCATTGTAGAACCATCATCCATATACGCATCGCAACATATCGACCAATTGGAATTTGAGTCACTCTTCAGTCGCTTTTCGAGTGTATTTTCTCCTTTAGTGGCTAATGCTGGACTGTGTCTGGTGGTGGCTACAATATATGAGATGGGTGGGCTTTAAGGGTTGACATAGAGGGGCAGACTAGAATTAAAAGTTCCAAACCAATCTTGCAAATTTTCACATATCTTGTGTCAGTTCAATTTGTTACGCCTAAATATGGATTTTAACGTAAGTGAGAGTGTGGAGTGTGTTTTTTCTTTGTGACGCACTCCATTTGTTCCTCTAGACATGGTGATTGAAGTTCGCTAGCTGAGAGACCTCGTTTCTTATATTTCAGAATCTTAGGGTATCAAATGAAATGAATTAGCAAAAGCATATTCAATTTTAGTTTTCGCAATAAGTTTGAAGTGGCTAAACTGGAGTTATCAGCATTTATGAATGGCAACTTGTTCCATCACTGAGATTTGATTTTTGTGGGAGGGCTATTTATGCTCAGATGCTTCTTGTTCTTGTCGTAGTTTCACTTTGTTTACATTGTTATGGAAGCTCAATTGACATGATATAAAGGAAATACCATAAGCTGATTTGTTTGGGTTCTGAAACTCCATAGTTAAGAATTGTCAGTTATCTGAGCAAACAAGCTCAAGATTATTGCTTTTTAGTTGGTTCTACATTTTAAGGCCAGATTTTGTCTGTTGGAAACTTGGAGCATCATTATATCAAACTACCATAGCTAGTATGTGGCTACTATTTTCCAGTGTGTTTGATAACTACGGTGAGAATTAACCCAAGATTTTCAAATATTACTTGTGGCTCTTAATAAAAACTTCTGCATACATGTACCATAATTCTTCCTCTTCGTTCATAGGTACCGTGCTATCACTAGTGCTTATTACCGTGGGGCTGTGGGTGCACTCCTTGTGTATGATGTCACTCGCCATGCAACATTTGAGAATGTTGACAGATGGCTAAAAGAACTGAGGAACCACACGGATTCCAACATTGTTGTGATGCTTGTTGGGAACAAATCAGATCTCCGCCACCTTGTAGCTGTCTCAACTGAAGATGGGAAGTCCTATGCTGAGAAGGAGTCACTCTACTTCATGGAAACATCTGCCCTGGAAGCAAAGAACGTGGAAAATTCCTTTGCTGAAGTTCTGACTCAGATCTACCACATTGTGAGCAAGAAGGCAGTCGAAGGGGGAGAAAATGGAACCGCGTCATCTGTCCCAGCAAAAGGAGAGAAGATAAATATAAAGGATGATGTGTCTGCTTTGAAGAGAGTTGGGTGCTGCTCAAGCTAGGCTTGGTAAACAAAACTTGACTGAATGGTTAAGGCATCTTTGTACTGTGTAATATTTTTCAGAGGGATAACACAACTAGTGGATACTGGAACACGAATTTTTTCATTGAGTAAGCTAGCTTATATTATCCACATTTAGTGACAGTTCCAGTGGATGCTGATTAGCACGTTCAAATTTCCTTTCCTCGCCGTCTATATAGGCTTTTGAATTTGATTTTCCCAAGGATATATTTGATGGATTTCGGAACTAAGTGTGTCAACCCACGGGGTTAACCGCTCTAATCCGTGTCGCAAATGCGGCAGGAGCTGCCCGATTTGCTGATCCCGACACCCATCTTTAATTCACGGTACCGATCATTTTTTCGGTTTTATTATTTGGTTTTTTTTCAGTTTTGTATGATACGGAATGGGATGGTTTCGGTATTTCGGAACAATATGTTCACCCCTAACACGAATGAGAACCACTCGAAACCGACACCTTGGGTGGGGATGTTCAAGTGCTTTTTTAACGGCAGGCCATGAGAACTATATTGAGGAAGTGACATTTACACATTCAATATGAAGACCAATTTTGGTGAACATGCGATTACCATAATCTATATAATAATGCGAAATACTATTAAACTGTAATATTAGTACTATATGATAATGAAAAAAACTACTAAACCCTAAATATTATTTCTAGTGATGGTTTGTTGCAGAACTCAAGTCGTTAAATTGTTGCAAAAACTCAACTAGTTTAATTGTTGAAATTGTGGTTAGTTGCGTGCGTGCAAAGTAAAAGAATTTCGATAAACAGATTCATCTCCTCTAATGACATGTTTACTAAGCTTTTATAAAAAAAAAAAAAATAGCCAAAATTTAACTTTTAAATTCAAAATATTAATTTTGTAAACACTTCCAAACTTAGCAAAAAGCTTACTTAAACAGATTTGAATACCCTAAAAACTAAATAAAAGTAACAAAATAAACCTAAACCCAAAGCACAGACCAAAGTGAGGACTTGCCCCTTCAATTAGTGCATCGGATTCTATGTGTGCGGTGTGCCGGTGGGTCTCCCGGGAGGCTCGGGGGATGGGGTGAGTTGGGTCTCAACCCCTAATGGTGAGTTCTTTGTTCGGTTAGCGTATTGGTTATTGGTCTGCCTAGAAAGTGTTTGGCGACCGTAGGCTTGAGGCTGCCTCCAATGGGCTTCCTTGTGGAGCCTGGTTGCGAAGTGAAGGAGCGGGCTTTATGTGGGTCTCTTTGTAATTTAACTGCCTTCAAAGTAAGCGTACCACTAAAAGAGGTTGCTATTAGACAGTTGAAGATACGTTCCGTGCTCAAGAACCTTTCTTATAACCAAGTGATTCTGAGGTAAGCAGGCAAATAGCTTCCGTTGTTCTTTTCTATGCTTTCTTTTTAATGTATCTAATGAATTTAATAATTTTTATTTCCAATATAATCCAAGTTCATGTGATCCCCATGATATTCAAGTTAGTAACTTATTATTTTAGTAAATTAGTAGTTAGACATACTGGTTTTCTCAAGTCGGGATGATAGTATTAAACTAAGACACGTAAATGGTTTCACGACTTATGCAGCCATGAAACACATTGTTTGGTATATCCTGAATACTTATCTCTCCTAAAGAAGATCCAGCTATATTGTAATGAAAGTAAAGTACAAATACTAAAAAGTAATGTGTTAGTATTGACATGCGAGAATTGAAATTACATGTGTTGAAAGTTAATTATTTCTTTCGCAATCTAGCCTTGAGCAAGCTGGATTTTCTAGAAATCAGTAACAAAATGAACATCAGTTAGAATCATGCCATATGATGGTAGAGCATTCAAGAGATATCGAGATAAACTGCATCTCTCGAGATAAACTCCATATCTCTCGTATCTCGATAAGCCTGGGGCGAAAATAACGTAAAAACGTTCCTCGAACGTCACCCAACTCTCGAAAGTCTCATCTACGTCCGTCGATAGCAATGTCTGTCACAAACCTCGTGTAGACCAATCCACGAAACTCATTGCTATCGGTACCAAACACTCATAATGGTAACTCATGGCTCACTCGGGTGGCAACCCATCGCCCGTACAATCTGCTCAAAGCGTAAGACCCACTAATCGATCCACCCCGGGATCCGATTCGCAAGTACCACTGTCACGACCCGACCCATCTAACACAATATTGTCCGCTTTGGGCCTCGCCCTCACAGTTTTGTTTTCAGGAGCTCATGGTGCAACTTCCCAGGGGGTCACCCATCATGGAATTGCACCAGCCTCAATTCGCTTAACTTTGAGGTTCCAATCCCCCCCCCAAAGCCACTGAGCTCCCAAAATGCCTTGTGTTAGATAGATACGTGCCCACACATATAAGGTACTTCACCTTTCCCTTCCCGAGCGATGTGGGATCGTTCACCAATCTTACCTTTCCAAGCTCACGGGTCTTGCTCACCGTTCTTGCTTCTCAAGCTCACGAGTCTTGCTCACCGTTCTTGCTTCTCAAGCTCACGGGTCTTTCTCACCGTTCTTGCTTCCAAGATCGGGTCTTACAATCCACCCCCCTTGGAGCCCAGCGAGGACACAGATAAGGTACTTCACCTTTCCCTTCCCGAGCGATGTGGGATCGTTCATCAATCTTACCTTTCCAAGCTCACGGGTCTTGCTCACCGTTCTTGCTTCTCAAGCTCACGAGTCTTGCTCACCGTTCTTGCTTCTCAAGCTCACGGGTCTTGCTCACCGTTCTTGCTTCCAAGATCGGGTTTTACAATCCACCCCCCTTGGAGCCCAGCGTCCTCGCTGGCACACTTCCGGTTGGGGTCCAGCTCTGATACCATTCTGTCACGACCCGACCCATCTAACACAATATTGTCCGCTTTGGGCTTCACCCTCACGGTTATGTTTTCAGGAGCTCATGGTGCAACTTCCCAGGGGGTCACCCATCATGGAATTGCACCAGCCTCAACTCGGTTAACTTTGGGGTTCCAATCCCCCCCCCCCCCCCAAAGCCACTGAGCTCCCAAAAGGCCTTGTGTTAGATAGATACGTGCCCACACATATAAGGTACTTCACCTTTCCCTCCCCGAGCGATGTGGGATCGCTCACCGATCTTACCTTTCCAAGCTCACGGGTCTTGCTCACCGTTCTTGCTTCTCAAGCTCACGGGTCTTGCTCATCGTTCTTGCTTCCAAGATCGGGTCTTACAATAATTGTTAGGACCCAACCCTCATCGGTTAGGACCCGACTCATCTAGCACTATATTGTCCGCTTTGGGCCTCGCCCTCACGGTTTTGTTTTCGGGAGCTCGGTGCAACTTCCCAGGGGGTCACCCATTGTGAAATTGCACCAGTCTCGACTCGCTTAACTTTTGGGTTCCAATCCTCCCTCAAAGCCACTTGAGCTCCCAAAAGGCCTAGTGCTAGATAGGTGTGTGCCTACACCTTTAAGGCACACCACCATCCTCTCCCAGACTATTCCCCCTCGCAGGAATGTGGGATTGTTCACCATTATCTCCAGGACACGGGTCTTACAATCCACCCCTCTTAGGGCCCAGCGTCCTCGCTGGCACACTTCCCTGTCGGGGTCTGGCTCTTATACCAAATTGTTAGGACCCAACCCTCCTCGGTCAGGACCCGACTCATCTAGCACCATATTGTCCGCTTTGGGACTCGTCCTCACGGTTTTGTTTTCGGGAGCTCATGGTGCAATTTCCCAGGGGGACACCCATCGTGAAATTGCACCAGTCTCGACTCGCTTAACTTTTGGGTTCCAATCCTCCCTCAAAGCCACTTGAGCTCTCAAAAGGCCTAGTGCTAGATAGGTGTGTGCCTACACTTTTAAGGCACACCATCATCCTCTCCCAGACTATTCCCCCTCGTAGGAATGTGGGATTGTTCACCGTTTCCTGCAGGACACGGGTCTTACAATTGTAAGGCCCCGGAAAATTCGAAAAAGGAAAAAAATTTGAAAAATTGGAAGGAACTGAAGATTTTGCCCCTGGTTATAAGGGCCGAAAGTTGACTTTTTCATTGGGACCTTGTTTGGACTTTCCGGGAAGACCGTTGGATAGATCTCGGGACGCTGAATCCGTAGACAGACGGCATGCGTCAATCGGAGGTCGGACGTGAAAGTTATGGGTCTGGGAAGTTCAGGGGCAAAATGGTAAATTGTGACTTCAAGGGTAAAATGGTAATTTGAGGCAATATAATTAATTAAAGGGTGAATTTGGCTAATTCAGCCAAATGAATGACTCAGGGGCTGCTTTAAGTGACATGTGTCACTTGTTAAAGATAATTAGTGGCACTTAGTTGCCTTTTGTATAATTAAATGATTAATTCAAACGGTTGCATTATCATATGATCGTAATTAGCATATGGTGTTAGTATTCGACCAAAAAAAACAGAGAGCACCTGTCAGGACCCACCCCGGTTTCACCCCGAAACCCGAGGTAAATCCCGCTCCCGTCTGACTCCCCGACACAAAACTCCAGTAAAACTCACCTCTGACCCAGTCAGACGCAGGAGTAATTAAACAAAAGATCCCGAAGTTATCGTTTACAGAGCCTAGTACAAAAATACAAAGAAACAAAAGCCGACAATAGATACACACACGCGGAGGAAAACTTAAGCACTCGAAAATCCCGCTCGTCACTTCGATGCCTCAGACACTGCCTCGACGTTAAGACCCCGCGCTAGCTCCACAACCTGGAGGGCAATTTAAAACAAAAGTGTGAGTGGATCAGAAAGTACAAAAAGTTCAAAACCACTTTATATGAAAACCGAGTTTAACCCTCCGTTTTGAAACCACATGCATAACCAACAGTTACGAACACAGTAATAAAATAATCATTATAAAACATCATAAGAAACAGAAACACTATAAAATATCATAAAAAAACCATAGCATGAGTATCAGAAACCGTATCAATCCTCATTTCCCGATCGAACCTGCTGGACCTATCCGAGTCTTTTAAACTCCCGAGTCTTTAAACTCAATCCAGGCCTTAATCATATCCGAGTCTTTAAACTCCCGAGTCTTTAAACTCAATCCAGGCCTTAATCATATCCGAGTCTTTAAACTCCCGAGTCTTTAAACTCAAGGCCTACGGGGGAAATCAATATATCCGAGTCTTTAAACTCCCGAGTCTTTAAACTCAATCCGGGTCTTTAAACCCAATCCGGCCGGTCCCCCGTCACATATATCCGGGTCTTTAAACCCAATATCCAGATCCAGCAAATCCAATCCCAAAACCATTTGAAAACCATTTACCAAATCCTCATCCAAACCCGAATCCGAAATCACTGGTCCGAAGCCCTTCCGGCGTTCAGAACCGTCATTCCGAACCCAAATCCGGAAAAATATCCATTTTTATACCAAAACCACATGTAATCACAAATCATATTTCATAACCCATTTATCATTATCAGAAAACCTTTATAGGTGGAAATCCCCAAATGTGACATCAAAATCCGAAAACCAGCATTTTCTCGAAAAACGTGCAAAATCCCGAAAACGTCTCGAAAAACGTGCAAACATCTCAATCACGTATAATCACGTAAAACCATCATAACATATGCAATAAACATAGTGTCTTAAGTAAAACCATCAAAAACGTATATAAAAACAGTTATGCATGATCGAGTTTAAGGAAAGGGTCCACTCACAGTACTGAGCCCTACTCGCGTCCCGAACGTCCAGCCCGTTCCTCGGCTTCCTCGGGAAATCCCGATCCTGTCAAACACCGTCAAATTATGTCACTAATACGTCTACGACACAACTACCTAATTTCCTTAAAATTCCCCGAACCAAAGACTTAAAACCCGGGACCCTAAACGTTCACCCTCACGGAACTAAACTCAAACGACTTCCGATTGACCCGAAACCAACTCCATTGAACTCACGATAGCTCCTAGACCAAAATCCATGTTGATCACTTTTCCATCCGCCGCCGCACGCGCCCCCACGCGCCGCCCAAAGTGGCTGCGTGTGGCACTCACGCGCCAGCTACAGTGCCATCTTCAACCTCCCGCACTGTACTGAACCGGCCGCCGTAGCTTGAACCGGCGAGAAGCATTCTCCACCGTCCGGCCACCATTTCAGCCCCTTCTTTCACCTGCAGCTTCGTCCAGACCAACCCTATCGATTCCCCAACTCCGTTCACCTCGACACTGTCCCTAGCCCGTCGACTAAACGCAAAACCAGACGGCCAAAATCCCCCTGTTTCACGACTCCTCTACTCCGGTCACCTCCCGTCACGGTGGTGACACCAGACGGTCCCTAAGACCTCACTGAACCTAGACCAAACCTCCGTTACCCTCGACTCACCCCCAAACTCGTCGACTCACCGTTTGAATTTCACGGCCAAACAGAGCATCAGAGTGCTCATCATCGCCCGAGCTCCGCCGTGGACACCCCCGTCACGGCGACCATTCTAGTCGACACCTAGGACCTCCCTGAACACTATCCCGACCTCCAATCCTCTCGACTCTCAGCCCAGACCCACGACTTTCCAAATGAAAATCACGGGAAAAACAGAGCAAGATGACTTACCCTTCGGTTGCAGCTCCGCCGTGCGCACCGCCGCCTACCACTGTGATCGTTGGACTCCTTGCAACCTCCTCAGCCTCCCCTTGCCTTGGTTTGCCTCACCTCACGGCGTAGCCACCACCTCGAACTCTCAGGCTCCCTGTTTCCCCCAAAATCCTCCGCACCTCCGCCGTGCCGCCGTGCACGATTGCACCACCAAGTCACCACCACCAGCTCACACTGACCTCCCTGTCTCTCCCTCACTCACCCGCACTCAACACCAGCCAAGATCCTCCCTCAATTCTCCCTCACAAACTCACTCTGTTTCTCTGTGCTTGTCGAAGAACCACACACGCACACACGGGTTCACCCAAGTAGTTAGGACCGCACACACACAGAAGAACCCCCCAGAACCCACTACACAAATGCCATGTGTCACAATCCAGTCCATCCTTATCCCACCTGCTTAAACCCCAGCCGTCCATCTTGCTTCTCTCTGCACAAATCCCCAAAAGCCAAAAAGACCAAAATACCCTCCTATTTTACACATTTTTACGGTTTTACCGAAACTTCCTAGACCCGTAACTCTCGTCTCGTAAGTCCGATGAATACGTGCCGCCTATCATCGAACTCAGGACGACGAAATCTATCTAACCATCCTAGGTCAACCTACCAAAACTCGATTATTCAAAAAGTCAACTTTTCCCCCTAATTTACCCAAATTACGGTTATGCCCTCGACCTTCCGAACATCACAACTTCCTCCTCGGATGTCGGAATCGGACGTGTCACCATCCTAAACTACGTCCTAGTCACCGGTCAACACTCAATCGACCTCCCAACTAAAAGTCAACTATTTGCCCGAACTAGGGGCAAAATCGTCATTCTACGCTCATGGACCCATCGGGACCACCTACCCACTGCTTAACCTCAATAATCACACCTTATTCACTCTACTAATCCCGGCTCTCGGGACGGGTTGTTACAGCACCCAAACCCATCCCTTTGATTGATTCTTTCCAGCAACCAAAACTTGAGAATTTGATGTCATTGAGAGTGAATTCGTGAGGAATTATAGAGAAGAATAAGGAGAGTTATGAACCCAGTTGAACCCAGTTGAAAACCCAGAAAACCCGAAACCTTGAATGAACACCTTAGGATCGAATTTGAGTTTGTGGACCGTTTTGAGTGAAATTGACCTTTATTTTAGCCTTATGAGATCGAGACGGGTCGAACCCAATTAAAATTGAAGGCAATTCGATGTGTTTTGCCTTAGAACAGAATGGGGGAGGATGCTGGATTTTCGAGGTTGAGTCGTGGAATTGAGGACATGGATTCATGAAATTGATCGTGGAAATACGTTTATTAGAACCCCACGATGCTTCCTGATGCATCAATTAAAGGAAACAAAGGAGAAATTGTGAAGAGTGGACAATGAACAGTGCGTCGGAGGATGTTGTGAGTGCAGCGAGTTTTGTTTGCATCCACATAGGATGAGTTTTGGCGTCATCATTTTGGATCATCCTTGGTTTTTCCTAGGTGGAATGACAAGGACTGATACAAGGTAATCCGTGAGAATCCGCAGTCTCGACGCGTCTCGTCGTTGACTGATCTGTCTAGTTGTGGGAGTCGGTTATCGATCGTTGTGGCGATCTAGGATTTTGACGTTATTGTCAGGGACACAGTGTCTATCTGGGTCGTGATCTTGATGATTCAGATAGGGGGAGAGTATATCACTCTTACCTTGGTACGTGAGTCGTAAATGACGGGGTTGAACTTCTTTTCGAAGTGGGGCCGTATGGTATTCTACTCGGGTAAGTAGGTTTTCTAGGTAGTTGAATTTTGTCAACCTTAGACGTGTGGAGGTTGGATTGGCTTCCCTATGAAGTCAATTGGAGGTATCAAACGGGTAATCGGTTTTGGTGTGTCTTGGTAAATGTGACGAGATTTCGGGATTTGGAATCGAATTTCTGGGTGACGATTCAGGATTCGATTTTGGAACTTGAAAGTATATTTCCGGATTTGGGTACGGAATGGTTATTCCAAATGCTAGCTTACGGAATAATGATTTCGGATTCGGATTTGGATAAGAATTAAAATTTGATGTCTGGGCTTGGATCCGGGATTTCTTACGAAATTGTGGATTCAGATTCGGAATTGGAACTAGATGTTGGGTGGAGTTTCGATTTGTCTCATGCTGGATTGGGCAAACGTACTCCATTATTGGAACACGTTCGGCTATGACCTAGGTGGTCGTAGTCTGGTTATTAGGTAGATGTGTGTACTTCGTACATGGTTCGAGGTACAATACCTTGTAGACTTGTGATGTCTAGTTACGGTATACGGGATATACCCGAGGTGTGTCGGTGAACGTGTTGGTAGTCGGATTGGTTCCGATACCACTGGGTTAGTTGTGGGCCGGACATTACTATGCAATGGGTCATGGTATTTCCGATGTGTTTAATTACACACAGATCATGTGAAAGGTCGGTAAATGTTTACTAAGATAAGTACGTTGGTGGCATGTGTAGCCACAAGTGAGTCTAGTGTCAGTTTTCGACTGACAACAACTGTGATTGTCAGGATGTGTCAACATAGATCGTTGAGTGGGGTCAGCTGACTCCTAGTGGGAGTGGGAAAGGAACTGTCGAGTTGTTGCGTCAACAAGAGGGTTGATTTGACAAGTGGTGTCAAATTCGAAACAAGTAGTTTCAGTTATTCGACGGGGTCGAATGTAGTCGTTGCGTTTTGAGTACTAGTGGTACGTTTGGGTGTAGACAAGTTTTGTCTAAGTAGTTGGTGTACGGGTGTACACGTGTTGCGTGGTCGATTCCACTTTCCACGGGGTGTTTGTGGAATCAGGGTAATCGAGTTTCGAGAGCGAAACTTATTAAGGAGGGAAGTACGTTGAGATTAGATCGGTTGGAATTTCGAGGACGAAATTTATTAAGGAGGGAAGGTTGTAACGACCCGTCCCGAATTCCGGGATTAGATTAGTCATTAATCCTGATTAGTGAGGTTGAACGGTGGTTAGTAGGGCGGAATCGGACAAATCGTGCGAAATGACCGTTTTGCCCTTGGTCGTGGGCAAAATGTTGACTTTTTGTTCGGGCGGTCAAATGGACTTTGACCGATGATCGTGACGTAGTTCGGGACGTCACGAGTTCATAGACAGGTGGCGCGTTCGATTCCGACATTCGTAGAGAAAGTTATGATGTTCGGAAGTTGAGGGGTATTTTGGTAATTTGGCATGTTAGGGGCCAAATGTTGACTTTTTGATCGGGAGGTCCGATGGACGAGGGCCAAGGACCGTTACGTAGGTGTCGTCGATACGAATCCAACGACAGGCGGCATGCCGAAATCGGAGATTCGACGACGAAGTTATGGTCAAGGACGTAAAACGCGATTAACCGAGACTCGGAATAAAATAATAATATAATAATAAAATCTGATTATCCTAATCCCAAACCAATCTGGACCCTTGATGTATGACACATGTCATCATCCCCTTCATTCCCTAAATCAGGGGTTCTTGTTGGCCATTGGTGTAGGTAATCATTTCCTCTCATGGAATCCTCACCCTTCATTTTAAACTGAGATTGAATCTGGGCCGTTGATTCATTTCCTTCCCTTGTATTTGATCAGACAACTCACACACCCATTTTCATTCTCCCTCAAAACCGTGAGCACGGTTTCCTTCCTTGATCATGCACATCATCACCTCATAGCCCAGCCTCACACACCAGACGGCACCAGGTAATCACCAGCCACCCCCAGACGCCGGCAACAACCACCACGGGCGGCGGCGCAGCCCACAAACCCCCCAGACCCGAGAGGAACCAAATCGGCCCAAAACATCCAAACGTCCAAACTACCTCACCAATCTCCTCTGTGTTGGTGTGTGTGAAAGATTAGCTGCACGGTGAGGCTTGAGAGATGACGGGAGACGGCGAGGCTGGCGGCGGAGAGGAAAAACAGGGGAGGTCCGAAACTCAGAAATTGGAAATCGTTGTGGGATGGTGTTTGATCGTTTTGGAGAGGTGAATGATGTTCCTGGAGTCAAACTAGGTGTGCTGGTGGCCACGGCGGGAGCCACGGCGGCGAGGTAAGCCTCGAACCCGTGAACCTGTTTTCGGGTGAAAATGGCAGGTTGGGTTTTAACGTATTTCGATCGATCTGGTGATTAGGATGATAATCTAGAAGGTGAGACGAGCTTCTGGGGATCGTTTTTGAAAGGAATGGTGGTCGGGATCGTGCAGACACGACGGTTGCAGGTGGCCGGTCTGCACACCTCCACGAACAGGTAGTGAAACGAGGTTGTTTATTAGTTTTTAAACCTCAGATCAACTGGAATTGATGAGACGATCTTGTAGGAACAAACAGAATTGAAATTGATCGAGTAATGGCTGAGAACCAGTCGGGTTGGGCCGCGGGTCACGGTGACCCGTTTATCAGACAACCGGGTCAGAACGGTAACACTGTTCACGGCGCGTGAGTTTCACGCGCAGCCACTCACGGCGGCACGTGGCGGCGCGTGGGCACGAATCTCGAGGTGAGGTCAACATGACTTTTAATCCATTCGATGTAACGGACATTTTGGAATTGGTTTCGTGTCGATCGGACACCGTCTCGATAGTGTTCGGGATGTCCGAAGGTTTTAAATTAAGTTTAAAAATAAGTAAAAATTCGGGAAAATTACGGGACTTTGATAGGATGTTAATAATGAGGTTAGTGACCCTCTAATGTGATTTGGACAGGATTGGGAGTCCCGGTGATAGTGGTGTGGCCCGGGAGGGCCGGTGGCACGCGTATCGAGGCACACGGTTAAAACGGTTTGTGAGTGGACTTTGGTTTTATAAATCCTATGCATGCTTAAATGTGTTATATGGTTTATATACATGATTTCTATGATGGTATTTGTGAGTATTGATTTTGGGTATGTTGCACGTATTTCGAGGTGTTTTCCGTATTTCACGTGTATCGGGATTAACGGTTTATTTGTGGTTTTGCGTGCTTGTGGTTAAATAAACAATATGATAAAACAGTTTTTATATTGGAAAGATGAATTCGGGCTTGAGGCCCACTTGTTTTGGAAATCTCGGACTTGGAGTCCATTTGAGTACGTAATCGGGCTGCGGGCCCAGTTGGTTTATAAATCGGGCCGTGGGCCCAGTGGTTCATAAAGTCGGGCATGAGGCCCAGTTGGATTAAAATGATGATTTCGGGCCAGGGGGCCCTATATTTAATAAATGTGGTTTCGGGTCAGGGACCCTAAACGGAAATGTGTTGTTTTATGGAAAATTCGGGCAGGGCCCATTGTGATGTTGTGAAATGAATTAATAAAACTGTTTTCCATATACCATCTGGATACAAGGATATATGATGGTCTCCTCCAGATGTCTGGGACACTGGGGAAGTCACGGTGCATTGCCTGCGAGGGGTCATTATACGGAGCAGCCGGACCGTATGATGACTCAGTAGCAGGATTGCTATGATTGACGTCAGGGACGTCAGATATCAGGGATGTCAGATTATGGACCCGGAGAGACCCCGGGCAGCACGCGTAGCTTATGAAACCGTGAGACATGACGTCAGGGACGTCTCGCATCAGGGATGCTGGTGATGGTAATGGTAAAATACGAATTAATGAAATGGCTTTCCGGGTGGATTTATGATTGTGTGATTTTAATGAATTGATGTTCATTTATGGTCGTGGGTGGTGACCCACATGGTTGTTTATGTATAGTTATGGCATTTCACAGTTTTGGGCTGAGTTCCCACACTTGGTTTTTGGTTGACTGTTTTTGGGCTAAGGCCCTAATGGCTCGGTTGAGCAAATGTTTTGGTTACTGGTTTTCGTGGCATGCATACGTTTTTATTGGAGGGCATAAATATCTTATAAATGTATTTGATGAACTTACTGGTTTTTGTCCACTCACAGCTTTTGGTTTTAATGCCCTTCAGGTTGATCACGGATGCGATTGCAGCAGAGACTGGGACATTGCACACCTCCTCCATCGATCCTTGCGCACTCTGGATGCCCTGTTTGGGCAGTGGCTCTTGGTCATCCTTTGTCTGACACCCCTTGTTGGACGGGAGCAGGGCACATTCCATGGTAATCCCGGGGGGATTGGGATGGGTCCTGTCAATTACGTTCTGGTATTTATGGTCTGTGTAGCCAGGTACTTATGTTTTCATATGTTTTTGGTCTGAGAGCCGGGATTTGCTTTCGTTTGTGATTTGGCTGGAAAGCCGGTGCTTGTGATTCATATGTTTTTCCCTATGCATGCATGGTTTGATAAACTGGAGGGTAACTGATGTATTTTCAAATCGTTTTAAATGATATTATTTTTGTCCACTCACGCCTTTTCTGTTTTGATGACCCTCCAGGTCGTGGCACGACGTTCGGGGCTGATCGAGTGGCAGAGGCATGAGCGGAAATCAGTGCAGTTATCCCTTGTCTGACAGGTGCTGAAAGTTACTTCCGGGACTTCAGTTGACTTGTCAGACGGGAGCAGGACCGGGCACAGTTATCAAAGTCTAGTTGGGACGGGTCCTGTCAACCACGGTCCTAGTCACTTATTCAGCCAATCTCAAACTAAGGTCATCACAACCACATCCACCCTGACCAATCGTCGGTCACAGCTCCTAGAAGCCACCATACTAGGATAACTGGTATCTAATTTACCAGTAACTACTATCTGAGGATCTCATACACTCGTAACTCCACGGCTCTCAGCCACATGGCACACAAGAAACTCGGCCATCCTCGGGTCCAATACTACTAACCACGACATCCAATGCCTAACAGGACCTACGGATAGGTTCATTCCCACTTAAGCTTCCTATTCTTACCCTCACTATCAGGAAATGATGAAAATATTGATATCGACGGATATATCGCTAGTCAAATTTACGGATATCTCACTCCAAATATCGATATCGTTTACGGTCAACAAAAATGACGGAAATTCGGTCTAAAAGTTGGAAATTTGGAATGAAACTTTGGAAAAAACTTAAGTACCCAATGATGATTATATAGGACTAATAAAAACTATAAAATGACTTTGATATAATAAATATATGATGAATAATATGATACAATAGGTTCTGCTGATGACTAATAATATAAAATTTTAAAATTTAAACATAAATTGAAGTGAATTACTATAATTGAATGTTAATATAGTTAAAACATAAAAATAAGCATAATAATGGAGTTTACATTTACATAATAATTTAGAAAATCGGAGAATTTGTATTTACCTAATAATTTAGAAAATTGGACATTAATTAGTGAAAATTGGACGTAAAACAAATTTTTATTAATCGTATACTCATCTCATATTTTTCTAAAATCCATTAATATTCAAATTAACCATTCAAATAAGTTTCTTCAATTCAACATAATTTACTTGAATTGAATTCAACATAATTTGTTTCAAATTAACCATCTCTACTCTACGAATCATTACATTCAATATAATTTGCTTCAAAAATTCATTAATATTCAAATTAACCTTATAGTTGTATTCCCAAATTTTTTCTTATATCAAATACTAATTTAAATATAAAACATATTATATTAAATTTTTAGAAATGTACCCATATGGTATCCAATTAACTTCAAAGTTGTACCATTAAACTCAAAAAAAAAAAAAAAATAATCATGTTGGACGGACACCCAACGGACGCCGCACGCGCCGGTGACGGCCTCTGCATGTGCTGGCCATGCGCCTGCACAATGGTCGTCCCCTACCTCAAGTCAGGTATGTGATTCGGGTTTCGGACTCGACGACATGACCCGACTGGAAATCGATGGTTTTACGTCTAATTTTCATGCAATTTGGCCGTATCTTGATCATTTTAATCAAATAATGAGATCTATGGGTTTAAAATAAGAAAAAATGTCGAAATTTCGCTCAATATCTCCCCCCCCCCCCCCCCCCCCCTCCTCTTATGTGCCGCCAACCAAAAAAAACTCGATAAAGTTCGAACTAGACTTACCGGATTGTATGCCTAAATTCCAAACACCCAACATGGGCCAAACCCACGTCACTTACATAGCCCTAACAATGGGCCAAGGATGGGATGACACGTGGAAGTATCTCCACTCTCGATTTGTGTACCACGTGTCAGCATGCAAACTGAGGAACATTTGTCCCACATCGAAACTATGAGAAATGAATACTCCACTCACTCAAACATAAGTGGTGCACATTTCCCAATTAAGGTAACTAATACTCATTATTCACTATTACTCTATCAAACTTACCGTTTATTACTTCCTCCTATGAGTAAAGTTACTAACTTGACCATCGGAGAACTTTAGGCCGGGACTACACCAGTGCCCATACTAACAGAAGACCCATGACTCTTTCTAGTTCGCAGGTTACGATGAGGGACACACGTTACACGGTGATTAGACAACGAGTAATTGACCATTGGAATATTTCTTTCTTCAACAAACTTCAAAACCAGTTCTTTCATCTCCTGTTTGCTTTGTTGATTCATAAAATGAAGACTCTTACCACCCGAACATTATCTTGTATTTGACGGCCTGCCACAAAGGTTGACTAATTGTTACTAATAATCTTAAATGATTGGTACGGTGCAATGGGGAGCATCAGTGACATCTTCATAGGGCTAGGAACTTTCGAGATTAAGCATATTTGTGTGTGAATGAGCTGCCTACATGACGATTTGGAGTGCCAAAAGGAGAACACCATATCACAAGTATCATTACCCATCGTCTCCTAATTTGACTTAAAAAAAAAAACCCACCGGTGAAATCATCTAGACCCATAACCTTTGAGGGATTAATCTAAAAGACAACAGCTTTAATATCACTCCTTGGTAATAGGCACCAAAAGCAACCCATTATCTTCCATGGTTATGCAGCTCTCTACACAAGACAAAATGAGGGAGTTAGGCAGCAGCTAAGAGGAACTATATAGTTGCTCAATATGGTTAATCACCACAAGGTTCATATCATGTCCTTCTTCCACCCAATTACCATCATTGTTCTCTAGCCCCTTTAGCCTATTAAATTTCTGCCACTTGACCATAGAAGAGTGGAAAATTTTCTTAAGTCATTGTATCCTAGACTTTTGTTTCCAAAAAGCCTGGTTATCACAGACCACATTTTCAACTCCAATCCTTAGTTCTCACCTAATTGCCATCAAACATCGGACTCACATAAGTATCCATAAACTCCTTTATGGTCTCAATTATAACCTTACTATTACGTTGGTCGGCTTTCCTCCACTCCAAAAGCCCATTCCGGACACCTTTCAGTTTTCCACAAACTTGGAATGCCTTGGACCCTCTAACCTCCTGGCCCTGCTACTCCATAATTACAACCTTGTTATCTTGCCCATTTGCAGCACATCTAGAATCATAAACAAATTGCTTTTTATGTCATCGGAGAGGAGGTGAAAAGCATGGTAGTAGCATTAGATGATCATACCCCTCAACAAGGACATGATGAAGGGTAGCTGCGGGGTCCAGATAAACCCAATCAGCAATAGATAAACCCCTATATGATACAACATTATCAAAGTGATGAATGGAAATTATGAAGATTACTTTTGAATGTTCATGAAGAACATCTGGTATATATATTTTTTTAGTAACTTTTCCTATTATAAAGTTTGATTCATTAGATCACCACCGAAATTCCAGAAAAAAGGAAGCCTGATGCTCGGAAGTGATGGAGCTTTCATGAACATACAGGCAATTTTTGAACAATACGAACACTAGACTTTACGTTTTATAACTTAATCACGTGCTACTCATGGATGCATATTTATAATCAGTTCCATAATCAATGTGCAAGCGTAATCGCTAGTGGTTCTCTAATAAATGGTTTGTTTATTGGGTATATGGTTATTCATTATAACCAAATCATTTAATTGTGAACTTAAATGGTGATAATTATAACCATATCATTTTGATAAATGGTTTATAACTATAATCGTGGTTAACTATAACTGCGATTTTTGTTTTACTCATTCCTCTCGCCAACCGATTTATTTATATTTTTCTTTTAAAAAATAT
Source organism: Prinsepia uniflora (assembly GCA_032719365.1). NCBI lineage: Eukaryota > Viridiplantae > Streptophyta > Magnoliopsida > Rosales > Rosaceae > Prinsepia > Prinsepia uniflora. The sequence continues at coordinate 30,952,146 of CM064868.1, forward strand.
CTATGTGAAAACGTTGAATACCAGAAAAAAGACATTATAAAGGAAATTTGTTAGGTAAAAAGAGAAATTATCGATCGTAAAATTCAATTTTTATCGAGTTGGGGGTTGGTTTTCCGAAATTTTTTAAATAACAAGAGTAAATTATAAAAAAAATTGAATTTTTGTTGGCTGTAAAAAAATTGCTGGGCAAGAAGAGATAATAACTGGGTATAATTAGAAGTACAATATGATTCAGGGCTTAATTTGAAGACTTTGAACCATAAATTTATTTGAGTTGGGGAATTTTTTTTTTAAATTTAATGTCCCTGAAATTATAAGAATTTGATTTAGTGGAAGATTTTCAAAAAATGTCTCGGCCTGTTTTTTTGTATATCTTTCTTATTTCTTTTACATTTTGAGTTATTCAAAAGCTTAAATTGAATAATTTTTCATGTAGTTTATGATGATTTTATTATTGAAAGTTAAAACACACAATATAAAAAAGAATTACAAAATTTATATAAATTAGTTTTCAAGGAAATATTGTTTTCTCTCAATCACTTTTCCCCCCTTTTTATTACAAGAAGAGGCAAGAAATTAAATCCAAATTAAGTAGGATAAATTAAGGTCAAGGATGCAATGATTTGTGAGGATGTGAATGTACAAAAATTTCATATAAGAAAGTTATACAACTTTACAATAGTTTATAATGAGTTGTGTCTCTTCACCAATTATTAAATTAATTTTGAAGTGCAACTTCAACTTCCTTTACGACTTCGAGTGGATTTGTAGTTTGCAAATCACACACTTATATAAGTGAAGAAAAAAAAACAATATAGTTTTCAAATCACACACTACTATTGAAGAAAAATTGGAGTATTAAGAAAATTGGGTATTTTTTGAATTTTGATTTAAATTAGTAAGAAAGGGGATTTTTGTTCTCCAAATATTGTAGAAAACAAAGCCTAAAAAAGGAACCAAACCAGGATTCTTAAAATACCCAAAAGCACATAGCTGACCCCAAAGACTAAAACCTGACGCTCCCGCCCAATTCAATCAATCTCAATTCTCAGTCTCCCAAAACCCTCTCTCTCGCTCACTCCTAAGTCCCAATTGAAGCACCGAAAGCTTCCCCTTTTAACCAGGATGTGAGACGAAGAGATTGAAAAGCTTCGCGGGGTAGTGAGGGACTGCGTGATCGAAGCACCTCTACTCCTCTGCCATCTTCTTCGCTGACAAAGTCGCTGCCTTTACCAATGACCCTGCCGATATCTACATGCAAGCCCAGGCTCTCTTTCTCGGTCGCCATTACCGTCGAGCCTTCCACCTCCTCATTGCCTCCCAGATCGTTCCTCGGGATCTCCGATTTCATTACCTCGCTGCTAAGTGCCTTGTAAATCTCTCAGTGTTGAAATCAGGAAATGGGTTCTCTTGGTTAATGATTTACTTAAAAGTTTTTGCTTGATATCGGCTTTTCATTTGTGGGTTTTTGGTATCTTAGTTGGGTTTTTTTTTTTTTTTCTTCACTTGATATGTGGTATTTGAAAAACGAAAATGGGATTTCACTCTTTCTTCCTCGGATTAAAAACGACAATTATTAATTTTTGGTTTTCACGTTGCCCATGTTTTCAAATTCAGTAACTATTTGTAACCTTTTCAGCTGTCCAGAAAAATTTACATTTTGTATTTTGTTTTCATTTTCTTTTCATACAGTTATGTCATTGCCGTGTCCCTTTATACACATGCAAACATTTGGTATTAATATTAACTGTCAGTAGCTCTAAATTTGGCTCTAAATAGGACTGGCTAGTTCATTTTCTCTTTCATGTCTGTTTAATCAGGAGGAGCTGAAGGAGTGGGATCAATGCATAATAATTCTTGCCGATGCCAAAGTGGATGAGCATGGAAATCAGTATGACACCAAGGATTCCAATATCATGTACTTGGATAAAGATGGTGATCAAAGTAAATCCACTTTCTTCTTGTAAACATTGCTATATGAAAAATTGGCTGGAAACAACTTTTAACCACTATTTTTCTCTAAGTTGGGTTCTTTATTCTTTTCAAAATGTTCTTTTATTTTAGCACTTGCATACTTTTGAGAATTGGAGCCAGTTTCATTGTGGATGGCCTCGTATTGGTGAATGATACAGACACGGCCAGTTTAGGTTGGGAAATGTTTATGTTTTTATGAGGTTTCTAGACATGATGTGTTATTCCTATCTTGCAACAGATATCTTCTGCAATATGCTTTTTATGGGGTAAGGCGTATGATGACAGGGACCCGCCTCGATCCCCCGGAAACCACAAGGGGATGTGCCCTGCTCCCGTCTGACACCCGAATCGAAAATTCCAATTTTAGCCTTAAAAACTTAAATGCATAAATGTCTGAATTATAAAGTCATACATAATCCAAATTTAACAGATGTCAAACAAGGGATACAATCCAAAATACAAAATCCGAGCACGACACTAGAAAGAAAAGTCCTGCGGGTGATTCGACCCGACAGGGGTTCAGGTGCGCAGTACGAAATCTATGCCTCAGCCTCGGGGTCCTCACCAACCTCAGCAGCACGACCTGGAGGGGTTACCAAAACATGAAAGGTGAGTGGGCCGAAACTCAGGTTTATAAAAACAGTATGATAAGTAAAAGATATAATTTACCCCTCCGTTTTTCCAAACATGCATGCATCGGTATTTAAAAACCATAAATACATGTAATATATCACAAGCATCATATTAAGCCAGGAATGTAATATAAACCCAGCTACTACACTATACACTCCGATATTGACATCCCAGATGTCCGACGTCCCTGACGTCCAATAATGGTCACAGTCCCAAAGCTACGCGTGCCACCCAGGGTCTCAAATCCCGAGTCCAAACTCCGAACCCAGTTCGGTTACGACATCCCAGATGCCTAGTGTCCCAGACGCTCGACGTCCCAGACGTCCAATCATAGCAATCCTGCTCCTGAGTCAGTCCTCTACGGTCCCGCACCTCCGTAGTATGACTCCTCGCAGGCAATGCACAGTGACCCGTCCGGGGTACCACATCCGGAGGAGACAGTATTACACGGTGGATTATACAGTGCAGTACCTAAGATAGTCATCATATCCACATGCATACATAAATATATATATATATATATATATCATATAAAACAGTATTTAATTTCCGTAAAACGGGTCTCAGCCCAACACCGTAAAACGTGTCACAGCCGTAAATCGAGATAATCAAAATCCATTATTGATTCACGCACACATATAGATATAAAATGAAAACGGTTATGCATGCAAGTATTAATAAAAACGGGCCCCCCTCACGGTACGCTCCGCTGCGAATAACACGCGTACGAACTTGTCTCCGGAATTAACGTAAGTTTCCTGTCATTTCAAATCACACGCAAGTGTCATTATAGGTCCTTAATACACCCTCAAAAAGTCCAAAACAGAAACCGGTTCGGGAAAGCCGACCAACACTCTTCCCGAGACATCCGGCCCTAAACTGACCTTTCTCACTATCTCAGATCAACATGGTTATTTCACAGAAAATGTTCAAAATGATGGAAGGATTAAAAGTCATGTTGACCATGAACCGAGATAGTGCTCAACGCGCCCTCACGCGCCGCCCAAAGTGGCTGCGCGTGAAAGTCACGCGTTGCTACAGTGACACTGCTACAGTGTCGTCGTTCCTGCCTGAATCACTGATATTTGGGTCTTCAACCCGCGGTGTGACCCGATTGATTAACCTTCCATTTCTACTTAATTTCATTCATTCTTTATCCTAACATGTTCTATCATCAATCAATTACAGTTCTGAGTCCTCCAATCACCTCGACAATCACTAAACCGTCCTATCCAAACCCGAATAGCTACAAGGGTCAATTCCCAGAACTCCCCCAAACTAGTTCCATTGTCCAATTAACTCATACAGGGGCATAAGAGGACCTAGAATAACAAAATGGAACCATCAATTGAACGAAACATTACCTGGAAGTAGCCGTCCAAACACTGCGATTTCCTCTGCACACGGCGGTCACCGTCCCAGCTCCTCTGTGGCTGGTTGCCGTCGATTCCGATATGGACGAGTTCCAAATTCTCCCAGAAGGCTCAATCAGTGATTAGTTTTGTCCAACAGGCCGTAGAAATTGAACTTGGATTTTTCCCTCCAAACTGGTTTTCTCTGAACTGGAACTTGGGTTCCTGGGCACACAATGATCATTCCCCTTCAATTATTGCACGTTCATGTTTCTGTCACTCCTAGAAGGCTTCCACAGTGCATAGATTGGTCCCAAAACCCGTAGAAATTGAGCTCCGAAATTTCCCCCCAAAAACCCGAAAATGTTCTTCACGGTTTTCTCTTTGTCTCTCACAATTCCTCTACTTCAGACTAACGCCAAATGAACCCTCCTCTCACTCCCCTACTCAGTTAAGCGGTCAAGAAGGCCAGCACCCGTGGGAGACACCCTCAGACCTCACTGAACCCTGCTTCCCGCACACAGAGCCCATAACCACATTTTAATTCCTACCCGTGCTCTGAACAGCCTCAATCCACACTCCCAATATCTCAAACTACATAAACAATGCTCACAAATCAGTCCACTAGTGCTTTAAACAATTGCACGCCCAACAACACCACGACATGGCCGTGTACCCTGTTTTTTTCACGGTTGTGCTACAGTAACCGTGCAAAAAGACCAAAATGCCCTCAGGGTAGAAATTACCAAAATGCCCTCCAACTTCCGTGACCCGCAACTCGGTCATCCGATGTCCGTTTCACGCTTGCCGCCTGTCGTTATACTCAGGGCATCGAGGCGAATCCAACGGTCTTCGGGTCGTGTGAAAATTCACGGTCTGTCAAAAAGTCAACTTTCTCCCTTATTCCGTCCAAATTACGGTAATTCCCCTGAACTTGTGAACGTCGAAACTTCTCCCCAATTCGTCCGAATTGGACGTGCCGCCTGTCAATGGACTCGTGACGTCCCGAACTACGTCACGGCCATCGGTCAAGGTCCGGTTGACCCACCAATCAAAAAGTCAACAATTTGACCCAACCATTCACAAGGGTAAAAATGTCATTTCATTCCATATCTTACAATATTACAATCTACGAATTTCCGGGGTGTTACATATGAAGCATTGGAAAACCGTGTCCAGGCCCGACTGTAGTAAGCATTTTTCTGTAGCATAGCTTTATCATGCAATGTCTGAACGACTGGCTCTTTGACCGGGTATTTGGGTAAAACTGAATAGTAGCTTCTTTAGTTTTTAACTTATACGAAGTATGAAACTCAGCCTAAATGATAATTTGTGGATAGAGAATAATATGATTACTCTAGGTGCGTCATCTGTTGGTTGAAGGGATTTGGCTTATTCTATTTGTTTTAATTCTTTAAAGGTACAAAGCTGCTATGAAAGCCGATCCCTTATGTTACGAGGTATGTTTGAAATTTATTCTGTTGAATCTGTAAGATGTCAACTTACCAAAAATAATATTTCCTTGTCTTCTATATTATTTATGGCCACAAATAGTGGGATGGGCAAATAATATTTCCTGCAAGAGAAATGAGATGTCTAAAGCAACAACGTGGTAAACTATTTTTTGGTTTCATACATGCTTAAACATACACGGATCTTATATTGCTTGATCTTTTGAAAACTTTCACAGTTCACTTTTACTAAAGAAACTTTAATTGAAATTAGATAGAATAATTTTCTTACGAATAAATTCATCTGGAAAATATTATTGAATCCAACTCTTTTCCCAGTTCTCTTACAGGGGGTGAGACCCATGTGAGTGCATTAGGCAAAAAGTTGAGCTCTACTGCATTTTCATTTTCATCCTTGAAACTTTTAGTAATGGCTATATTTATTCCTTTTCAGGCGTTGGAATGTCTTCTTGAAAATCACAAGCTTACATCTGAGGAAGGTTGGTCCTAATCTTTTTCTTTTAATCACATGTGCTGATCATCAAACAAAGTAAAATCATGGATTTTTCACTAATTTTTCAATTCAATTGCTGAAATATATTTTAGGTCTCTGGTACTTTGTTGAGCAATAATTCCGTTGCATTTTTCCCTATGCATTTCTTTGAACAATTGTTTAACCTAAGGATGGAGGGTCCTCTACTTATACCTTTTAATTTTCAAAGGCAAGCCTACTTTTGTCATTACAATTTGGTCCTGAAGATGGATGGCTCTCATCATTCTACTCATGTTTAAGAAAAAAGGTGAACGGAAATTCCATTTCAATATGTCACACTTAGAGCGTCGAACATAGAGGGACCTCTTCATCTGTAAATGTTTCATTTTATATTTTATAAAATAATTGATGTTAAAGAATTAAGTAAAAGTATCTCTTGCTGTGTTCTCATCAGTCTTTCTCCTTTTGGGTTTTTCCAGTTTGACAAAGAAAATATTGTAGAAGAAAAATTCAGAGAACTTGAAACAGAGAGTTTTAACAGTAGCCCTTCCGATCCATCCTTCAATCGTACTCTGAAAACCAACACTGATCTCCTAGCCTGCCAAGCTGAATACTATCATCAGTGTGGTGAATATCAAAAGTGCTTTGAGCTAACTTCTGTGTAAGTTAGCAACTGGTTTGAAACAACACACACACACTAAAACCTACATATCAGAGGTTATATTTACTCCCCCAATTTGCCTCCCCCAATTTGCCCTTTTTTTATTTTTTATTTAACAGGCTACTTGAAAAAGACCCTTTCCATCTAAAAAGTACATTGGTGCATCTAGCAGCTGCTATGGAGCTTGGCCATTCAAATGAGCTCTATCTTATGGCATGCAATGTAGTAAGGGACTATCCTCAGAAGTGAGTGGTTAAAATCACTTATTAATTGATTTGAAAGTATATCTGTAAATGCATACACTTATTATCATATGCTTGAAATGCCCATGAGATTGGTCATACAATCTGGATTGCGATACCTGGGAATTTTGGCGTATCTGGTAACTCTGATTTGGAATGCTACTAAGATGGAATTTTTCACTTTCTTTGGAGTTTATATATTCCGCACTTGCTATTCGTTTGGTTCATTACTTTATCAGGTTTATTCTCTTTCTAGGGCTTTATCGTGGTTTGCTGTTGGCTGTTACTACTATTGTATTAAAAAGTATGCTATGTCACACCGTTATTTCAGGTAACTTCATCATTTTTAGAACTTCTGTTAAAAAAATGTATACATATTACTATATTTCAAGTAGCCTAATTTTCCCCATGCTGAATTGTAATTTTTGTGCATTTACTGGTTTGAGATCCTTCGGTTGTGGCAGATTATTTTGTAGTTATAATTTGAAGGCCTTATAATGCAGTTATAGGGTACATATGAGAAATTAGTTGTAAGCATTCTTTTCTTTCCGCTTCTATGATATCCAATATTGTTCCTGGTGGAGTTCTTACCATGTTCAAAAGCCTTAAAGTCTCGTTGTTTGGCTGATAAATTGCCTTAATATTACAATGGGTGCTTTAGATTACTTTGTGTGAATTGTGCTTAGGCTCAAGAACTCATTCAGCCTTGTATCTATTGTTACCACATTGGTTATTTTAGAAAAAAATATATGCATGTTGGTTGATCGCGCCAATTTTTTTCCTTGTCATTTTGTTATTCATCTTTTAATGGATCTTGTTGGTTTTATGGACAGCTTTAGTTAGGCTCAAAAACTCATTCAACATTGTATCAGTTGTTACGACATTGATTTAATTTAGTCTTGCCTGAACATGGCGCTGCAGTTCCCTCCTTTTGGTGAGAGTCATTTAGAGCAATTGTCTTGAGTCTGGTCCATAAAATACGAAGCTAACTTGAAATCGTAACAGTATCAAAGAGAGGTTGTTGTTACTTATATGTTGCAATACTCTGAAATTACTGATTTTTTTTTTTTTTGGGTCTGTTCTACACCGTAGCAAGGCTACCACTCTAGATGGGACCTTTGCACCTGGTTGGATTGGGTATGGGAATGCTTATGCTGCTAAAGAAGAGGGTGATCAAGCAATGCCTGTTTATCGCACTGCCGCTCGTTTGTTTCCAGGGTAATTTATGTATCTCTTGGTCTCTTATGGTTGAGTTCCACCTTTTTTTTTCGGTCCTGCCACTTGAAAATATCAGGAAGTAGATATGATAATGTTATCGATATTACCTGAGCTTATTACCTTCTTTTCTCTCTTCTTATTTATTTATTTTTATAGAAAACTTTTGCCCCTTTCTATCCTTTTGTGCTTCTCTTTTATATCATTTCTATTGTTGGTTTCTTGCGTTATATTTTTTGTACGCTTTTCTACCAGGTCAACTTCTAGAATTGCTTTGCAAATTCTTAAGTATGGGTTGGGAAAAACATCAATAGAAGTTGTAAAGAGCATCAAATTATTTGACTGAAATTCTTCACAAGTCATATAACCTTCAATCTTTTGCTCAATATTTCCATTTAGTTTGATTTGATGTAATATGGTAGGACACAGAAAGAATGTAATTTAGTCTTCCCCTAGTAGAAAGAATAAAACTATGGTAGAGCAATCGCATTCTATTGTATGTTTTCCTCTTCTCTCTCTCTCTCTTTCTCACTCTCTCAATACTTTTTCATTCTGTCATTCAGATTTCAACTTTCCCACAAATTAACTTTTGCTGTCACAAGAAAAAGTGTAATAGCACTAACCTTTGGGTGTATTCATCGCCTCTATGTTATACTCTTTGTCATACGTTATCCTTTATTATCATGACTGCAAATCTATCTAGTATATTATTATTCATCCTGTCTCTGATGTCCAATAGTCTATAATTTAAGTTCTCTTATTATATATGAATTGTCTTTTATAGGTCTTGACATTCTCTTATTCCAGGTGTCATTTACCAACTTTGTACATTGGGATGGAGTACATGCGAACCCACAGCTTTAAGCTTGCAGAGCAGGTGAGTTCTATAATTTCTGCAAACATTTGTGATATTGATTTGGGTCAAGAAAAGCGAAAACCACATCTATATCATCATACCAGGGAAGCCATGAATTTGTGGCACAATTACTGCCTGACTTGCTAGCTTACCTCGTACCCATTAAGTTTAATACTGACTCATCAGATTAAAACATTCTTCTATAGAGAGCATAATGAGCATTATGGGAGTTGGATACTGCTCAAGAGGATTATCTTTATGCATTCTGCACCTATCATTTGTATGCCACTCGACATGTTCCAGCTGACAAGAATGGATTCTGACCTGGCATTTCATGTTCCATTGTGTTACTGTATACTAAGACAGGTCTCTTTGCTTGTTTTAGTTTCTTGTGCAGTCGAAGTCTACTTGCCCGTCAGATCCACTTCTATATAATGAACTTGGTGTTGTTGCTTATCATTTGAAGGAGTAAGTACTGCATCCTGGAAAATGAACTTTAAACAATAAATAGTAGATATGCTTATAATATGCTTAAACAATAAACAGTACTTGCCCGTCGAAGTACTGCATCCTGGGCAAATAATGATCATACATACACAATTTTCATGTGCATCAAATATAGTGATATTCTGTTCTGATATATAGTAACTCTACTATGCTATTAAGTGGGCTTTAGTTGGCTTTAAATGTGTACTATTGTATAACCATGCAAATTGCCCAAAGTGGCATAGTTATCTGGAGGACTAATGCTTCCGTTTTCAACTTTCATATTTGTTCTCTTACACTTGATGTGTTAAAAGTTGTAGCTTGCAGAAGGAGCAGTATTGGCGATAATTTGAAGAGAGGGAAATAGTGTTCACTTGGATAGCTTCATATGACTTGACATTTTAAAATTTGGATTATATCATGTTGCTACAGCATTAAGTTCAGGGAATTTTTTTTAGTTTGTCATCTTTGTACTATTATTTGGCTGTATTAATGGTTTTTTTTTTTTGGCATCCTATTTTCCTTTCTTGTCGGTTCTATTTGCTGGCCATTTGTCATGTATTTTAAACCGTCTCTCTCATTTGTATAAGTAATTTTTTACGAATCTCTGCCTTCTTATACAGGTATAATAAAGCTGTGTGGTGGTTTGAGAAAACGTTGGCTCAAATTCCTTCCCCTTTAAGTGAAATGTGGGAACCAACAGTGGTTAATCTTGCTCATGCGTACAGAAAATTGAAGTATGTTATTTATTTCATAATAGTTCTTAGCATTTATCTGTTAGAAACTTCCGAGAACTCGAGGATATATAGTGTCTTCTTTTCTGCTTGAGTTATCTATTTTCTGGGAGATTATGGTAGTCTCACCTGTGGGATTTAGTCATTATGAGAATGTTCTGTATACTGTGGTTGCTTTGGTTCTTTGGAGCTTTTTCTAATACGCTGAACTTCATTTTTTACAACACTTTTTATCTTCTGAGTATAGGTTTCGTCTTTCAAATAAAGATGTCTACTTCATATGTTGGTGATTTTCCGTCTATGAATTTGGTTTTAATATGGATATCTAAAACTAATATTTCCTTGAGCCTAATTAGATAAATCTACTCTCTCACAGGATGTATAACGAAGCTATTTTAAACTATGAGAAAGCACTTGCATTGTCAACAAGAAGTGTGAGTACTTATGTAGGTCTTGCGTATGCTTACCATTTGCAGGTACCTAAGTCGGTTCATTACTTTATGTATTTAAGAGAACTAGTCTTTTGTTTCAATTGGATTGACCCTCTCTCTCTCTCTCTCTCTCTCTCTCTCTCTCATACATACACACACAAACACACACGTAAACATTTATAACATTTCCTTCCCTGAATATGCAAGAACCATAGTCATTGGTCCCGATTGAACATGAACATGTCCCTATATATGACACACACGTGCATGCATCTATTTGTTGTGTATGTGTGCCTATGAGCGTGAAGTACTTGCATGGTTCATCTTGATGTTAATAACATATGGTTTAACTAAATTGATAGATACCAGCAAATGCTTTCCAAACTGATAAGAATGAGTAATTTTTAGCGAAAAATGTTTGTTGTGTACTAAATGCAGGCTGTCTTACTAATAAACCTTAAGCAAATAATACAAAATGAATGTTCTACTTTTTGTTTGTCAGAAGACTATGAGTCTTGTGTTTTTCGATGTGGGATCAGTTTCAGTAAACTCTGCCATATATGAATAGAGAGATAATGTTCTTGTTGCACTATTAGCTTTTCAAAAGTTTGAAAAATGCAGAAGTGGGCATTAGCGTTTGAAACTTGAATGGTAAAAAAACATATTATTCAACAAAATTGCTATATTCTTGCTCAAAAAATGGTAGCATCACTTGTATTCTTGTGTTTTAATGTTCTAAAATTGAAATGTCAGAATTGAGTTTATGGCCTTTCATCCCTTCTCAGAATGATGACATTAATTCATGTTAATGTTTTATCTCTGTTCTTTTCACTGTCGTGCAGGATAATTTTACTGCAGCAATTACTTACTACCATAAAGTGAGTAATTACTTTCTCTCTCTCCTCCCTGCCCCCCCCCCCCCCCCCCCCCCCCCCCAGCAGTTGAATGGACCGTGTATCTTCCTTTGTGTACCAAAAAGTTAGATTGTTGTTTGAGAATCCTAAATGGATGTTTTTGCTTCAGTTATGAACTTCTGATGCTCATAATATTTTCTGGTTTATGCGTGATTCTCATAATATTTATGTGGCTTATTCAGTCTTATTCCTGACTTCGATGATCAACTTTAAATTCGTTGTATATGTTTTCAGATGTTCTAGTGTTTTATGTAGAATGTAAATAAACAGAGGAAGAATCCATTTTAGTGTTTTATTCGCTGGTTTTTGTTTCTATGCAGGCAATATGGATAAAACCGAAGGATCCATTTTGCACTGAAATGTTAAATTTGGCTTTAGTAGATGAAAGCCGTCGAGAAGCAGACCCTACAACCGTTATTTTGTTCCCATGAAAATCAAGGTGGAGTTTAGGTATGTTTATGTAGGACTTGTATTTTATGTGAGCAATATTTACCCCAATGCCTTGGATTAGATTAGGCTAATGTGATCTCTTAGGTTCATTTCTTTACCAAGTATTGTTAACCCTCAGTAGACCTGTAATTATCGACGCTTGTTTCTTAAACTTATTATTTAGAAATTGCATTCGGGAAAAAAAAAAGTAAAGTAATCATAAAGCAAACAAAGCCTTTTTACGTAGATCAGGAATACAAAAGAAAATTGAGGATAAAAGTACGTAGAACAATATAAGGGGCTAAATAGCCGTCATCTTTCTTGAATTTTACTCAAGTTTTACCAAATGTTTTTAGTCTTGCAATATTAAAATCTGCCGTTTTTAAAATTTACTCAACTGTGCAATGATGTTCTTTCCATCAATTTTTTTGAATGTTTTATCTTGGCGTAAATATAGAGATGTTATTGTACTTTGACTTTTTTCTTTTCAAAAAAGGAAACATGAAAAATTTGACGGAAATATCACTGTTGAATATTTGAGTAAAATTCAAGGCCGACATATTCTAATATTGAAGTTCATTGGCGGTTGGTAAAATTGGATAAAATTTTGGAATGACAACTGTTTAGCCAACAGTATAATCATCTAGTCTATGTCGAACATTGTGATCATGACATAGAAATATGCTTATCTCCATGTGTTGCACATTACTAGAGAACCACAAACTCCCCAGAATTCCACAATGAATCTAACTACAACAGAACTATGAAACCATGGAAGTTAGGAATAGTGGTGGTGGTTAGCTGCATCATTGTTGCCTACAGTTGATGATTGGCACTTGCTTATCACCGAGTTTTGGATTCCCTTCAAATAAAGAGCATCGAAGCTTTGGAGCTGGGTGCCTGTTGATATTTCTCCTTCAAGATTATTGTATGAAATGTTAAAATAACTCAAGCAATTGAGGCTCGTCACTGATTTCCAAACAAATGGTTCATCAAGAGCTCCAATCTCTCCAAATTTTCTAGGTTAAGTATTTGGTCTAGAATGTTTCTGGAAAAATTGTTGTCACTACTAAGATATAATAAGTGGAGAAGCTTCAATTGGCCAATGTCAGTAGGTAAATTACCGGTAATGCTATTATAAGGTAGAAAAATTAGGCAATTTGCACCAATGATGATGTAAAATTTGGCTGGGTTGGGAAAGATGAGCAATTCAAGATCATAATGGTCAACTACATTAGTTGCATGAAGCAAGCTTGGCAGTGTGCAAAGTTGTCTTGGAAAATGACTTGAAAGAAGGTTGTGCCCCAAGTCTATGGAAAACAGTTTGAGAAGAGCCCCCACCCAAACAGGAATCGAGCCTGTTATTCTATTGCCACCCAGATCCAAGATCTCCAGATTCTTCAACTTTGATAACCATGCATGTATTCACCATTGAGCTAACGAGAACTCAAATCCAAATATCGAAGATTTGCGTATCCATTGAAGTCAATGCTTCCATCACCAGGTTGCATTTGCACCTCTAGTTCATTTCTCCTCAATCGAATTGTTTTTACGGACTTACAATAGTACATGCTTATTGGGAAGTTATCAATAGAGATTGTGACCGAGGCCTAGTTTAGTGAGCCGAGTGAAACTAGAGAAGCTAAGTGCCAAGATATCTTCTTCCAAGTTGTTGATTGTCAGATGCGCTTCTGTAAGCCTTGTGCAATTCATCAAAGATTGGGGCAAATGGCCTTTTAGATTGTTGAATTCAAGAAGCACGAGCTTCAACTTGGACAGCCTTCCAAAATAGACATGGGGATCTCCATTCAATTGATTAAGGGAGAGGTCAAGGATTTCTAGGTTAGTGAGATTGGCAATTCTTTCGCTGATGGCTCCATATACGAATTGGAAGGCAATGAAATTTCTTCAAGTTTGGAAGAGCATTATATATATCATTTGGTAGTAACCCAGATATGTTAATGTTACCAGCACAAAAAGCTTGCAGTTTGGAACACTCCCCTAACCTTCGCGAAATGCCGCCATTAAATTTATTGAAGGAAAAATCTATTAGCTTAATGAACAGAGAAGAATGTTGGAGACAAATGAAGGATGAAGGGATTGAACCTGAGAATGTATTGTTGCTCACGTTGAAACTAATCAAATTCGAGGATTGTAAAGGGAAGGAGGAGTTCCACAATGGAAGTGACTGTTGGACAAGTCCAATTTCCGAATATTTGATGGACATAGGAGAAAGAGATAGCTCCCCCAGAAAAGAAGGTTATAGCTCAAATTGAGGATCTCAAGACGACGAATCAAGGATGAGAAGAGTTTATTATTTTCAAGTGAACCATAAAGTAAATTATGGGCGAGATTTAGGTGTTTGTGATGTGTGAGATTTGCAAGAAATGATGATGAAGGAAAATTTCTCCCTTGAGCCCTTTGGAGGGTAAAAGCAAATGGCTGACCAAACCATCTGGACAAGTGATGCCCTTCCAATAACAGGAATTGACAGAAGCCCAATTTAAAGGAGGAGGGGATACAGTTTGGGAAAAGGAGAGGAGATGTGTGTTCAATTTGGTTGCATGCTTGGACATTTGTAAATAGAAAGAAGCCAGAGAACAAGCAGAATATGAGAAGGAGCTGTGAGCCATTATTGGGTTATAAGCTGCATTTGCATGTTTTTTTTTTTAATGTGCATCACTATAGTCACATGCGTGTACATATATAAAGGCCTAATGAACAAACAACGATAACCACATAACACAAATTATCCGAATCTCCCCCCAATACGTCGATCAGAGATTTCAACTGATGAGAGTGTTTACACCCGAAAAAATTCCCTTTGGGCCAAAGGTGATGACTCACGAAATTAAAGGCAAATAAAAAGCAAGCCCAGTCCAAGCAGCCTTGAGTGTAGAAAAAAAGAAAATATAGGTGATGCTGACAGACGAGATGAAAATAGAGGCAAAGGGGAGTATTTCAACATAAAAACAGCAGCACGGGACTCATGTAGGACCCGACTTGACAAGTTGAGAGCTTCTTCACAGTCAATAAATAAAAAAAAAAAAACTCAGCTTTTCAAAGCATGGACAATCAATCAATCAAACTCAGCAAATTGATCTCCATCAGTTTTTGAACCTAAGAACACCTTTAAGGAAATTATGCAATCATCTAACCGTCTTTCTGATCACTCCAGCAGCAATGACATAATGGTTGGCTTCACCTCTATGTATTAACTTTCTTTCTGACCGTTCAGTGTCACAAGAGTTGCCCTCTTTCCGACTATTAGTTCTTGGATTTTCGATCAATGTTCGCAGGAAATTATCATTCTTTTTTACCTTTCAATGTCAAAAAGGTTGATTACATCGACTAACAGCTCACGGAAAGTAATTCCGAATACCGGCTCATGAAAAATCATCGATTACCAATTCACAGAAAGTCATTTCGACTATCGGCTTATGAAAAGTCATCGACTACCGATTCATGTAAAGTCATTCCGACTACCGATTTATGGAAAGTCATCTCGACTGCCAACACATGGCTAGTCACTGAGGAACTCAGACATCCTTTTCAACGTCTTGTTGTTGCTTTTAAGTGCTCTGCCATCTCATGGCCTAATTTTTGACTGATATTCATTTTAGTTAATAATTTCTGGAATTTCTTGATTGATACGGGTTTGAATGTGAAGTAAATAAGTTACTTTTATGTACTTGTAATTTCAGTTGTTACTTATTTCCAGTACTTTTACATTCTTGTACTTGTACTTTCATTTCTATTTCAATACAAACCAGATTTTCTTAAGTAGTAATTGGTATTCGAAATACACCATTCAAGCATGGTTCATAACTGACCAAATTGGGGTATCATCCTTGTGCATTAGTCCGAATACTTTCATTCCAACTCGAGAAAACCTGGGACCACTGATAATTTGACTACTGAAATAACATCGCCAATTTGAATATCATGGTGAAATAACTTTTGAACTTGGACTACACTAGAAATAAAATATTTTTAGCCTTGAAAAAATGCATAGAAAAAAATAGCACATGCTAATTCTTGTCCATCTACCTCACAATCACTTTGATCAGAAGAAAGGTTCCTTGGCCGAAAACGGAACCCATTTACACTATCGAGTAGCAGCTTCTACTAGTAGCATGCCTGCACTTGAGTTGAAAAGCATACTTGCTTCCTGATTTGCCCATTTTGGGATTGAACTTGGCAAAAGGCCCATTACACTCTGCCTATCTAGCATCTATACACTTCACCATTCACAAGAAAGAGACCCGCACGAGTAGTCCCCCTCTCTTACTCCACAGACTAGGTTCAACGCAAAGGTCTAACAAGGGTTGCCTCTGGACACTCGACCCCTAAAACGAGAAAAATATTTTGGGCAGGAACATAATCTAGTACACCCGGTGGGATTCTTTTTAGTGTATGCCCAAATTCAGATATACTCAGCGACGCCGAGATGCTAAAGGTAGATTTTTACATGATCTTTCTCACGAGACGACTCATGAGTTACCAACCACGCAATCTGTCATGGAGCCACCACTTGATGGAGTATTGGAGGATACCACTGGCTAGCTAGAGAGAAGCTCACAGAGTTCTTCAAGGATATCTTAGCTCCCATCAGTTTGCAGATTGAGGCTCTGAATTGTCAGGTTTAAGAGTTATCTAGCCGCGACACGGCTTCAAACAAGAACACTAATGTTCCAACACCAGAGTCACGAAACCTGACAAAGGCAAGGATCATATGGAGTTAGGAGCGTCAGTTTTGAAGCCCTTATTTCTGATACCGTCTTTCTCAGGAAAAACAGGTTTCGAGATCCAAGAGACAAGCAGAATTCAGCCAGAGTTTCCGATCAAAATGATGCTCATTATTCTCCACTACGTCTTCGTCGCCCACAGTCGATGAGATTGGCACTTGTTTGGGAGGGCTTCAAATAAAGAAGCATTGAAGCGTTGGAGCTGAGTGCCTGTTGGTATTGCTCCTTCAAGATTATTATATCATTATATGGTGCCTGTTGGTATTGCTCCTTCAAGATTATTATATCATTATATGAGACGTTAAAATAACTTCAGAAGTTGAGACTCGTCATTGACCATGGGATGTTTCCAAAAAAATGGTTCTTTGAGACAACCAATTTCTCTAAAAAATTTAGGTTAAATATTTGGTTTGGAATATTTCCGAAAAACTGGTTGCCACTAAGACACAATAAGTGGAGAAGCTTCAATTAGCCAATTTCAACAGGTATATTACTGGTAATGTTATTATAAGATTGATCTATGAAGGGTGAAAATTAGACAATCTGCAGAGTTGATGATGTATACTTTTAAACTGGGTTGGCAAAGACGGGCAATTCAAGAGCATAATGGTCTACTAATTGAGTTGCATTTATCAAGCTTGGTAGTCCACAAAGTTATTTTGGTAACTCACCCGAAAGAAGGTTGTTTACCAAGCTTATACGAAACAGTTTGGGAATAGCACCCAACCAAACAGGAATTAATCCTGTCATTCTATTACCACCCAGATACAAGAGCGCAGTTTGGGAAGGTTGTTCACCATTGAGCTCACAATAACTCAAATCCAAATATCAAAGATTTTTGAATCCACGAAAATTAAGCTTCCATCATCATATGGCATTTTCTCACCACAGAAGGAGTATTAAAGAGTTTCACACCGCATTAACACCTCAATCTGGTGCAACCAAGTGAGAGGAAGGACAAAGATTTTAATGGAAGAAT
Organism: Prinsepia uniflora; assembly: GCA_032719365.1. Lineage (NCBI taxonomy): Eukaryota > Viridiplantae > Streptophyta > Magnoliopsida > Rosales > Rosaceae > Prinsepia > Prinsepia uniflora. The sequence goes on from CM064868.1 coordinate 30,969,744, forward strand.
TTCAGGTTGTATTTGCCCCTCGTTTATTTCTACTCAATGGAGTTGCTTGTAAGGACTTACATCAGTAAAGGCTTATTGGGAAGTTACCAGTGAAGAAATTTCTACCGAGGTCTAGTTTAGTGAGCTGTGTGTGTCGAAAGGTTAAGTGTCAAGATATCTCATTTTGCCGAGCTTGTAAGGACTACAATTACATTCATACGGGCTTATATACTAAGCTTACTAACGTTAGTCGTAGACTTGTATTACTAACATGCCCACTCAAGCTGATGAGGAAGAGGCTTCAAGCATCAAATTGGAGGAATGTAAGTAGAAGAGATCATCAGTGAGTGCTTTGGTAAAGATATCATCAATTTGATCACATCAGGACACATGTTGAACATTAAGATCACCTCGAACTACTCTTTCCCTAACATAGTGATAGTCAATCTCATTGGAGGAATGTAAGTAGAAGAGATAATCAGTGAGTGCTTTGGTAAAGATATCATCAATTTGATCACACGAGGACACATGTTGAACATTAAGAACACCTCGAGCTACTCTTTCCCTAACATAGTGATAGTCAATCTCTATGTGTTTTGCTCGAGAGTGGAAAATTGGATTGGCACACAAGCTTGTAGCTGAAGTGCTATCATAAGAGCTGATGAGAAGGGAATATGAAGAGCACATAAGAGCTGTCGAATCTAGGCAAATTCAGCATCTGTGATGGCTAACGCACGATATTAAGACTCGGTGCTGGATCAAGATACTGTGGCCTGTTGCTTAGACATCCAAAAAATGGGATTCTCACCAAGATACACAACAATGCCTAAAATGGGATTTTCACCGAGGTACAGAACAATGCCTATAGTGGGAAGAATTACAAGTGATGCCCTCCCAATGGCAGCAATTGGCAGGAGTCCAGTCTAAAGGAGGAGAGGATAGATCTAGGGAAAAGGATAAAAGAGAGCTGTGTTCAATTTGATTGCATAAATAGATATTCGTAAATAGAATAAAGCTAGAGAATAAGCTGAATATGAGAAGGAAGCTCTGAGCCATTACTGGGTTATCAGGCATGTTTCTTTGCGCATGTGCATCATTATCGGCACGGGTTATAAGGCCTAGTTTGTTTCCTCATTGTGGAGGAGGGATTTCAGCTAATAATGAGAGATCGAGGCGAAGACCAATGTTCACCACTCCAAGTACTTCCATGCTCAAGCTAGCTAGCATTAATAATGGAAGACTCAGTTTGTTTATATAGGAATTTGAACTTGGGCTTGATCACCAAGAGTACATCTTTTGTTTAGAATTTTACAATGTATGTATGACACGATTTGAATAAGATGAAAAATGATGAAAACAAATCGATTTTATATTTATTCAGTGTCTTTTAGTTATGTTGTTTAAGTAAATATTAAATTGATTCTACTCCCACGTAAATTTTTCTTGCCCTCGCAATTTTACTTTTTCTTAAATTGATGTATCCATTAATTGTTGCACATGCAAACTTTGCATTTGTGATTTTTTTTTTCTTTTTCACTTTTGTTATGTTTCTTATGTATGGATTTCTATTAGCATTGCTAGAAATTAAACTAAGTCACGTCTTTCATTTATGGAAAAACATTACAAAAGAACTAACCAGTTGATTTCAAAATAAAGAATTAATCAGTCGATTCACACACTACACCAAAAATTACAATCTAACCGTTTGTTTTATAGTTTCTCCTTCAAAGAACATCTTCACACAAATTTACACAAATTTACCCAAATCGAAAATCATTCTATCATCCAATTATTAGCAAGAACATTTACAGAGTGATCCAGTGAACTACATTTGACAATATATTCAGCTACATTATTAAATAGCTAACGATTAACAATTTAAATGAATTTTATCAAGTGTTGTAATTGAAGAAAATGTCTGATATATTTATGAGCAAGCTACACTTCATTACGATGTGGTTTACATCAAATTACTTCTATTTTAAAATCTTACATTTACCATCTTGTACTTTTTAAAACATTAAAAAGTTCGTGCGTCCCTTCATTGGATTTTATGTTAAAATTCTACCGAGTAATAATTTGGACAAAGTGAAACCCAAGTTTAAATTAAATGAATGCCCCCGCCCGGGGCCCATCAGTCTATAGAGGGCGCTAGGTTTCATCCGTCTTGACTTTTTTTTTTAACCACAAACTCACTTGGAAGTGAAAGAGTTGATTCTTTTGTTTTGCTTCTTGTCATCCTCATCAGTCTCATTTGTATGGCCATTCCAGAGCCAGCGTCTTAGGCTGCTGAGAACCAGCATTAATCTTCTCAAAGGCCACATCAATACTACGCTCGTTTCGAACCGCAGTTTTGGTTTCAGGAAACAATTACATCTCCAACCCAACAGCTCAGCAGGGTTCTCACCTACCCCATTTTTATCGTTCATGCGGAAGCCTGGAAGGGCTAGAGCGAGAGACCCAATTCAAGCTCCATCACAAATTAAAGCTGAAAAATAATATGAAGGGTTTTGAGCCTGAAATATTTTGATTATTAAATGAAAGCCATTGTGCCAATCTAGAGGGAAAGGCGGAGTGAAACCCAGAAAAGTACGTATCGTGATCACTTCATTGCCCCAAGTAAGGCCTCCCCAAGGCGATAAGAAATTCCAAGTACTTGTATTAAAGAATTTGGCACTACCAAATAGCTAAAATCCTGGAATTTCGTGGTTCTGGATTGGCATTAAGATCGACAATTAAGAACTTGAAGCACTCCCCGGTACCCAAATGTGTATGAATCATCTTAACATTAAATGTCCCCGTTACACTTTGACCCCTTTGTTAAAAATTTTGTCAAATTTTAAATGAGAACCACAATTTAAAAAAATAAATATTAATTTAAATTTATAAAATTATTTATTTTGAAAAAAAACCAAAAAATTTACTTTCAGATAATAAAAATTTTAAAAATTTACAAAAACTAAAAAACATTATTTATGTATGAAAGTATTTTGTTTATCTCCATAAATCATTTTTTTTTTTCATTTTTAATTTTGTTTTTGTGAAATAAGGCCTTAGTAAAAACAAATAAAGATAATTAAGAGACAAATTACTTTCGTACACAAATAATTTTTTAGATTTTTTTTTAAATTTAATTTTCGTACATTTGTAAAGTTTTTAAATTTTTATCATCTTGAAAGTGTTTTTTTAAATTTTTTATAAATAAATAAATTTTTTAATATTTAAATTGATATTTTATTATATAAAATTGTAAATCCCATTTCAAATTTGATAGAAATTTTAACAGAGGGATCAAAGTGCAACAATTAGAATGCAAATTTAGATATAAATTTGTTATAAAGTATAAATCACAGGATAATAAAGTGCAATTTGCCCTTTTAAAAAGTACAGAGTGATAAATGCAAGATTTCAAAGTACAAGTATAAATATGTAATTTGGTATAAATCGCGCGATAGGTAAAATGTAATTTGCTCTATAAACCACAGGGCAAGATTTCACAAAAATTGGACACTTGCGACAATTACAGATTGCAGAGCAAGTCTGCAAGCGCCATATATCATGTGAAATTACTGAGAAATTTAGTATAAACCACATGGTGATAATGCAAAATTACAAAATACGAGTATGAATGACACATGACACGACAAAAAATGGACACTTTGGATAATTGCTGATTGCAGAGTAGTCGCAAGCACCATGTATCATGTGAAATTACTGAGAAATTTAGTATAAACCACATGGTGATAATGCAAAATTACAAAATACGAGTATGAATGACACATGACACGACAAAAAATGGACACTTTGGATAATTGCTGATTGCAGAGTAGTCGCAAGCACCATGTATCATGTGCAATTACTGAGAAATTTTTATCGAATTCAGAAGATATAAAATTTAGAAAATTGTCTACATTTAGACACATCAGAAAAACTAAAACTATTTGCCAAATTCAGGGTCATGAGATCAAATTTCCGTAACAAAAAACAAATGATGTTGATCATCAGCCTTACCAGGATTGATACCTATGTGCCTCGAAGATACTCCAATTGCTGTGTCTTCTCTAGTAATACCTGTCATACAATTGGTAGATTAAAACTCCAATAACATTGAGACAATACCGCAACAAGAAAAATCAGTAAAGGGCATCGCCCAAATACAGATCCCACGTGACAAGTGCACAACTCTTCATGGGAGGGTTGGAAAAATGAAGAAAACCAATGCTTACTTCTCGAATGTAAGTTGCAACCCCCTTGCAGCCCTCAATTGCAAGTTGCATTACAGTTTCAAAAATATCCAATGGCAATTTGGAATCCATCTGCATTAATGATCACCATTCATAAGTGGTTTATTTAAAGCACTAACACGATGTTCAAGTTAAGAAAGTGATGAAAAAATTTTTAAAAAAATGCATTATGGCATAAAAACCTGAAGAAGAGTCACTTTGTCCAGCTTTGGCATAATGCCTAACGTGACATCAGCACCCCCAGCACTATCTTCTACATAGTTTAAATCTGTCAATCCAACAAAAATAAGCTCACACGCACATGAAAAATTACAATAGTACTATCTAATAATGAAGAGGTATTCTATGGGAACCCCAATATTCTCAAATACATACATAAAACAAATTAAAGATTTACCAAGCAGGGGTATGCTATTAAGGTACCCAGCACTACAGGAAGTAGCAAGATCACGCATTGGAATTCCAGCATCTGCAAGGGCCAGGGTTGCAGCATTGATGCATGCAGATCTAGTTCCTGCCAAAAATATTATACAATAAAATCAAACTCAAGGACTGATCTTTTCATCCTTCAATATAAACAATGACGAGCCTGTTCCAATCCAATAGTATTTGCTAATAGTTGAAATTCTGTTCACGGACCAAAAATGTTCAAATTTCAAAGTTATACAGATGGATGGACAAGTATGAGCCTTTGAGAGCACTGCATCCAACAAATATTCTATTTGAGTACGATGAACAACCATAATAGACTCCTCGCAGTGAGTTTGATCCCTAACAACGAACTGCCTCAAATAGTAGTTAAAAAGCACAAACAGGAAACCAGCTGCTCATAGTAAATTCCTCGTCAATTTGAAGCATCATTTTTTAACAAAATAAGCATGGATCTACAAATAATTGAATACCGGAGAATCAAACTTGCAAAAAAAAAAAAAAAAGAAGGCCTCAAGAATTTATCACATAATCTGAATGTATTTTATCATATGGGACTTGATACTAGATGGAGACATTGCGTGTTACCTCCATCTGCTTGAAGAACTTGGACAAAAATATCAATCTGAAAAAATCATATAGAAGGCTTAGAAAAGAACAAACTATAAAATCATGCAGGTAAAGTTCCCAAGAAGCAATAGTAACCTGAGACCGAGGCATTAAATGTGTCATAATACATGCTTCCATGGTTTGTCGAATAACTAGAGATATTTCTGTAGATCGCCTGAAAGCAGGAAGGTACACATATTAGTTATAGAGCTTAATTTAGTAATGGATACAACAGGGATACTTTAACCTTCCAATAGAGCGTACAAAGCATGTATGTTTGGAAAAAGGAAAGGAACAAAAGATATTACCTATCACCCTTCGGTTTTCTCATGCGATCACCGGTACTAAAATTTGCCATGGTGTACTCACAACGCACCTACAAATAATAAAAATTGATGACATAACACTTACAAATAAATAAATGCCTGTTACATTTGGCATATTAAACACAACTTATATAAGTTTAATCAAAAGATTATGATGAATTATTACCAGTGCACTGTCAGTCATTTGTTGGCTCCGATTTTGGACCTAAACCCCAACATATAGCTATCAACAGCTTGAATGAATTTAACTTCAAAACTCAAGTATTTTTCAATAGTAATGAGTTCCTCATATATGCAATGTAGGAAAAAAAATATTAGCTCACCTCTCTTGGGCCATACACTGCAGCAATGACTTTGGTGTTACCCATCTCAAATATAGCAGAACTGAAATTTGATAAGCAACATCAAGTTAGAAAAAATTAAGAGGATAACGAAAAAAAGGGTTTAGTAATTATAACCCGTCCGCTTTAGCCACAAGACCAATCTCTCCTCGAATTTGTCTCATCTGGGATCAAACAAACATATTATTTAGCACAAATGAAAATGGTTATGAAGATAGTTTCATACAAAACGATATCTGGAAGATAGATAAATACTTCCATCGGGCGGCGGCCATCTAAGCGAAGACCTTCAGGGTTCACGTACTCCATCTGTTAAAAAATAAAAACCATAGTCAACCAAAAAAAATAGTAGAAAAAGTAATCACCACCTAAAACCTCAATAACTTGACAACCAATGATTTTGTTTCAACAACAATATCCACATTAGCATTTCCTAGCATTTCAGTCCCGGTTTTTCAGTTTTAGAAAATCAATTGAAACAACTTTACATGAAGTTAGGGTTGGGGTTAATTAATGTCACCTGTTTGGCTAAATTGAATTAGCTGTCAAACTTTGTTTTCTTAGTTGAAGTAAACAAGTCTCTGTCGTTGGTTGTCATATAAATAGCCAAACATCACTTCTGTTTTGTAAGGGTTTTCGTACCAGAAAAAACAATTGACAGAGCTGTCTTCGCCTATTTTTCATCTTATCCTACTTTAATTTTGATGCCTTAAGAGTGGGAAAGAGATAGAATATAGGGTTTTTTTTGGCTGATGATTTTTTTTTTTCAGAATTGAAGTTACACTTAAGGGAAAATATAGGGAGGGAAAGTGAGGAGGGAGATATTTCTAAAATACGTAATACGTTGCAAATTCAAATTCAAATTGTACAGAAAGCATCTGGAAAATTACACTCCCAAGCAAACTGAATGTCACTAATCATGAGCTAAGATAATAAAAATAATAGGACATACAAAATTACACACTTTGTGGGAGAGAAAGAAAATTTATATTACTATATTAGAAAACCCAATCCTTATTTGGTTTGCGCTTCTTTCATTATGGGTCGTAATTATGGAGTTTAACCCAACATCACCAATAAACGCATCGAGTTCAATCATGAACTAGTATTCTGTATTCAAATTTAACCTAAGTTGATAATCAAGGACTCTTTCAGTAGAAAATAAATAGAAATAAAGACCAAGAACAAAAAAGTTGAATCCATTATTTCAGCAGAGAAAGGACAGCACAAAAGTGTAATAATGGCATGCCATCAGTTAGAAAGAATATGAACACCCAAAACTTCAAACAGAGTATGAAACCTCAATTACATATGATATTGTGTCTGGAGGTCACCAAATTTCACAAAAACCAGCCGGAAAACTCTAGGTCTATCGGCGTCGCAAAGCCAATGGTGTCGGCTCTCATATGGACTTGAAGAGGGTTAAGACACGAACCTGTTGCAGGACGAATCGAGACCAACGGAAACCGGAGATGGGCGGATTCACGATCGGAAAAAGAGGTTTCGCGCTGGGTGTTTTGGCAGGTTCTTTCGAGCTTATATTCGAAAACCTACGGGGTTAATTGGAATGAGCCCTTTGAGGAAAGATGGATTAAGAGACGAACGTTTTGGTTCAAGAATTGCGCAATCGGTGGACTGATGCCGGCCGTTTCGAAAGCCAGGGTGCGTGTTGTGCGCGCGATGGAGCGTAGAGACAGAGGGTCGGGGTGAGAAAAAACGCTGAAGCTAGGGCTTTTAAACGCCTTGTTTTCAAAATTACGAAATAACCCTTAATTTTTAAGTTTTTACTCAAGATACTCCTTGAAAGTTAAATTTAATATCAAAATAGCCTTAAATTAGATAAAGGACTCAATCCATCAAATCAAGGAATTGGATTTACTAAGAAGACCTAGATCAAGAAGTTAAAGAACAACCATGAGATCAACCATCAAAGCCAGACTTTTTACTAATCCAAAGCCTCCGTTCAAGGTTCATGAGCAACGATTTGGTCTCCAAAACATGCTTCAATTTAAGAGGAGTGTATTCAATCTTACATTTTAAATCATTTTAAAATATAGGTATTTTCAATTAAGATTTTAAAGTAATTTGTAAGGGGTATATTCAATATGTGATTTTAATAGAGTTTGAAATTTAGACATATTTCATTCGGGTTTTAAATGATTTGTCGAAAATCTTAGTGTACTCAATGTTATGTTTTAATGGATTGATTTAAAATACGCCCAAATAAAGATGATCGTAACATATCCTGAATTTTAAAGGGTATTTTAAAGGAAGCTATAAATACCAAAGTTCAAACATAAATCCAATCTTTTTCCCAAAGATTTTGATGTTTTCTCTTTTTTCTCTTGGGCTTGAATATGAACTGACAAGACAAGAGCAAGAGCAATCCTTCTATTTTCCTTTAACAAAATTTTCACTTTCCCATTGTTCCCGTCGTTCCCGCATGCTCTGCTTTCTTAATGCTCGTTGCTTTAACATTCTTCTAGTTTCCTTCTTGGCAGCCTCATCTTCGATTGCTAATTACTGAATTACAAGGTACAACCCGGATGTTACATTATTAGTTCTTGCCAGCTGCCTCCGCCGCTACAATTTTCGACCTTCCTCTATGCAGCTCAGGTTCTAGCCTTCTCCAGTTCCCTACATATAAGCTTCATCTATACAGAATCCTAGAAGTAAAAAAATATTACCTTCCTCTCTTTCAATGTAGTAGTTGTTGATCTTTTGATGTGAAATTTGTGTGCTTCTTATTCCCTATCATTATTTTTGGTGAAAAAGTCGATTTGTTTCCCACTTAATTAAATCCATTGTAATGATATTGGTTCCATATTCATCAGCTGTCTTGATCATACTCTACAATGGCAATGTGTTGGGTCTTTTATTCGTTATGAAGTTGAATTCATTTTCCTTTTCCTACTCCGAGGTAGGTTTATTATAATATTATTATAGTACTTTAATAATATCTGGGAAATGATTTTTTTCATTAGGAAATGGATTTAGGATTAATCTCATGTAGTGCTTATTTTTATGGTCAATGAGTATAATTTGATGGTAAATCCTGTTGCAAAATTTATTAGGGATGTGGTTCATTAAAATGATCTGCATTTTGGTTGTTGACCGTAGAAATCTTTATAGTCAATGCATTTAGTGTATACATCAAGCCTTTATAGTTTATGACAGGACCCTTCCCACAAATGTTTTGATAACCGCACCAGATCCTGTTTCTGTTTGACAAATAAATAGAAAACTAAAAAAATACCCTTAACACATGTCCGATAAGGGATACGATATTGAAGTCCCACTCATGCCCTAGTCTCAATCTCAGTCTCGGTCTCTATGCAATGGCCTGAAGGGAAAACAAAACCATTAGAAGTATGAGTAGACAAAAATAATAATTTGAAAATACATTGCCCATGAAAGCAAGCATTTGCCCTCTAGTTCTAAAACATGCATGCATATGGTAAAATAGAAACAACCAGATTTCAGATAAAAGAAAATCATAAACTATCGACCCTCAAAATCATAAACTAGATATAAAAATCCAATGATCCACATTTCCCTGAAATCTTTGTTTATAACATCAATGGAAAAACCTGAACACAATATCAGTAATTAAGTACAACCAATCCTCAAATACTCGGGCATTCGTCACGATGATTATTCAGCACAATACGTAGGCAAATTCGAGAACTTCAGCGAAGTAAAACAAATATGGCATCATCCAACTCATATCTCGGGAACAGGGTTAACATCGAGGTGGTAACCCAAGGACTGCTTACATCTAGACTGTACTAGCATCCCCAGGAACAGAAAAACTCTGGGTGATATTCGGGGGAACTGTTAGCGTCCGAGAGACACCAAATCGTGACATCTTTGAGAATGAGTCTCCAAAAGATTTACTCACGTCCTCGCAATATCATACCATGACCTCTTTGGGGAGTTTCCAAATTAACGTCCGAAAGGAACTATATCACATGGGAATGGCTAATTGTGGAAAACAATAATAAAACCAATAAAACTTGATTTTACATAAATCTTTGACTTAAAACTAAGTCAAAATATTTCCAAACTGAGCCTGAACCCCAAATACTATTTCCATAAAACAATTGTAAAACATGTGTCCAGAATCAATCAAAACCATAATAAATATTCAAGATTTGAAAAATCGCCAAATAAAGATTTAAAATCATTTATTCAGACCATTGCAATTCAAGTCATGTAATAAAACAGTTTAAACACTAAATTATGCATACATGCATCAGAGTGTATCAAAATAAATGTTCACTCACAGTCTGTTCAAGAAACTCAATTCTAAGTTATGTGCTCCTCTAATGTCTTGGGTGACAAGACTTGTCCCAATTCCCCTGGATTCTCGTGGGACGTGCCTGCTCATGTTTGACACCGCGTGTCAGACCAGGGATAAACTTGTCACTCGCTCAGGGTTATCCAGAGTACGCTAGGATTGGTGGTGGCATGTGATGTCTCGATCTCTACTACAGTCCGCATCCGCGATCAACCTGAATGGTATTGAAAACTATAAAAGCTGTGAGTGGACAAAAATAAACAGATCAAAAACATCATTTAATGAAAAGACATTTATACCCTTCACGTAAAAGCATGCATGCATCATAAAACAGTTATTTCAAATACTTTCTCGGAAGTAAGACGTATTGCTTCCCAACTCAAAACACAGTGAAAAATGCTTCTCAATCGAAGCCATCACCAGTAGAGTCTAAGTCCAAAATCAAATCATACAAGGCCGCAACCCAAAACCAAATCAATGAAAACCAGAACGGAGCCTCAACCCAAATCATAGAACACGTGGGAACACATCTCATCCTCATCAATGTTAGTGATGATTCTAATCCTAGCACATGTGCGTATAGCTCTGGAAGTGCATTGTGACCTCTCTAGAAGGAACACATCCGCAGTCCGGAGGCGAGTGTCATATCATCTGGGACTTACCCGAATGCCATCATCAATAGGGCCTCAAGCACGGAACATCACCAAATGGGTCACAACCCGAAGTATCACCAAATGGGCCACAGCTTGAAAACCAGTGTCCAACGACACTTCATATTCCCGGATTCCTCGAATCCTATAAAACCCATAACTGGGTCTCATGCCTGAAATATCTTTCGTAAACCTCATAACTAGGTCACAGCCCGACTTATCTCGCGTTTAACTATACTCTAAGTCAAACCTCAAATCAACTGGGTCATATGCTCGAAAGATATTTCCAAATCTGAAATCCATTTCTCATTTCCAAAGCACTTTCAAATCATCCCTTACTTCATGCTAAGTCAGAGTCTTTCTAAAGGGTCTCGTGCTTGAATCTCGATTTCACGCATCCCTGTGAAATCCTCCAAAACTGTAAATTAGTTCCTCGATTTCACGCCTCTCCGTGAAATTTTCGGAATCACATAAAACACAAGCACGTAGTACACTTGGTCGAAGCCCAAACATCATATAAAACAAAATCTCGAACTATGTGTAATAACGTATTTTCCTCTGAAAATGCCAAACAATTCAAACTCAAATCACATGCACTCATGGTATCTAAAATCAAGTTCATAAACACATATAAAACATTTATGCATGCATCATATTCATAAAATAAAGTCCACTCATAGACTGTCCAAACTGGGCATAGATATGCGTGCTATAAGCCTCTCCGGGCTAATCCGACCTCTTCGGGTCATCTGGGCCTGTCCAAAACATATTCAAAGGTTACTACTAACCCATACAAGTCCATATCAAGAACCCCCAACATTCTTGAAAAAGTCAACGTGTCCCAGACACGCTTCCTTAGGATTTAAATCTCAATTTGACCAACCTAACGATCTCCGATCGACTCGAAACCACCACTATTGGATTCGTATCGTCGAAATATTTTAAATGGTCTTAGTCCCACCTCGAAATACTTGACCACACACCCCCATCTGTGGGTTAAAGGTGTGATCAACGTTGATAAAAAAGTCAACGTTGATGTCAGCGATCAACGGTCAAAGTCAACGTTGACGTCAACAGTGACGTCAACGCTGATGTCAGTAGTGATGTCATCGCTGACGTCAGTAGTGCCGTCATCCATGATACCTGTCAGTCTGACATGTCAGACCTGACATGATGACGTCATTTGATGATGACGTCATTTGATGATGTCATCATCATCCCTGTCATTTGTCAAGGTTGACCCGGATCTCTGCAACTGGGTCACGTAGACCCACGGACTCGACCCAATCCGTTCCGTTCTTCCATCTCCGGCCACCAAAATCAAAGTCGTTGGTCCCATTCTCTTCGTCTCAATCCCAGAAACCTCTCTGTGGACCCAAAATCATGAGATACAGGATAGGAATTACATATTTGATCATGAACATGCACGGCCAACTTCCAGCCTCCTGCCTGAACCACCCAGCCTTCCACAGCCTTCGATTCTAATCCCAAAGGACTCGTACAACCACCAAAAATAGAACCCAATCATTAGAAACAGCCCCCAACGTCCAAACCAAAAATTCAAATTTGAATTTAAAAAGGGGGATTTGGGTTTACCGTTCCTTCACCGTCCACGACGGTCCTACCACCTCCTCGCCATCACTGTCTCACACTCTACCTCAGTCTCAGTCTCACAGGGGTCCTTAATTGTTCCAACAAGGGAGGGGAGAATTTGGGTGGTATGGGGTTCGGGTTCAAATGAAGAAATGAAGAAGATAGATGATGCATGTATGTGTGAGCCTGAAACAAATATATGGGGCCCACAACAGGAAAAATGACAGGACCCGCCCCAACTGGACGTCAAAAACCGTGCCCGGTCCAGCTCCCGTCTGACAAGTCAACCAAAGGTCCGAAACTACCCTTCAGTGCTTGCCAGACAAGGGATGTTTGCGCTGATTTCTGCTGCTGCCACTGCCTCACGATCAGTCCCGAACGTCGTACCACGGCCTGGAGGGTCACAAAACAGAAAAGGTGTGAGTGGACAAAAATGACCTCTTATAAAAACATTTGCCAAAATACATTCTTACCCTCCAGTTTTCACAAACGTGCATGCATATCATAAAACATGAGTAATAGTATGAAATCATTCAAGTGTGAACAGTGGACCGATAAAATCAAGACATGTTTTCCCATGGTCCGTAAAACTCATGTTCATCAAATCAGTTCAAGTTATAAAACATCTGTTATAAAGCCTCTGGACATAAATATCAATAAATCATAATACCACCAATCCTCAATATCCAATCTCAATATCCATATAACGTGTCACAATATCAATGCAACGCGTGCAACTCGGTGTCTCACGTCCGAGTACATCCCCCAGGATCTACGACGTCTAGGGGGATATCGACTCTAGGAACTACGACGTCTAGAGGATATCATCATAATCCCACGCTCCTGCGAGTGAGCCTCCCTCGGAGCTACTCATCTCCAGGCAGTGGTCCCACGCTCCTGCGAGTGAGCCTCCCTCGGAGCTACTCATCTCCAGGCAGTGGATCGTGACTACTCCATGATCTACGACGTCCGGAGGAGACTATCAAATCACAGAGGATGGTATATGTGGAACAGGTCACCAAATCCAGTAATCTCATTTTAAAATCATTTATGTCTCAAATCAAGTCAAAGACATTTCAATAGGGCCTATGCCCGAGACATAGCTTTCACAAATCAAGTTCCACAAAACCATCATCAAAATAGTGTCCAGAATTTACTTTAAAAATCAAAATCATCAATTTAATCATATTAACATGTGACTCCAAATTCGAGTCAAAATCACTCTTCACTTGGGTCTCAAGCCCAAAATATCATTTTCACGCAAATCCGTGCAACCGTAAACCCGAGTTGCCACGATCACGTAAATCTATAAAATCAATCACTGACTCATATTCCGAGTCCAAATATCATTTTCAATCCGGGCCTAGCCCAAAAATATCAATTTCATCATTTCTCGATAATCGTGCCAAAATATAATATAATAATCATAAAATCGAGAAATCACCAGATTGAAACATAAATCATGCCAAAGCATATAAAATCATATAATAAAGCATTTAAATCATATATGCACGCATCACGGTTAGAAAACCAAAAGTCCACTCACACACACCGTCCAAAACGGTTCGTTTCGGAGCTGCACGTTTTTCCGTAAATTCTGGAAATCACAACTCCTGTCCAAAATCATTATAGAGGGTTACTAAAATCTCAAAATACTTCATATAATTTTTCCCAATTTTTTCGGAATTTAAATACGTATTTTTAACGTAAAACAAAACTTCGGATACGCTGAACATTAACGAAACGATATCCGATTTGCTCGAAACCAGCGTCAAAATGTTCGTTACACTGAGAGGATTCAAAGTCATGTTGACCTCACCTTGAAACTAGGCCGTACGCGCCCTCACGTGCCGCCGTGAGTGGCTGCGCGTGAAACCCACGCGCCTGCTACAGTACTGTCTTCCTCACCCGTTTGTCTGAAAAACGGGTCATTTAACCCGCGAGACGACCCGGTTCGAATCCTATCAATTCGATACCAATTTCAACAATTGAACATTCAGTTAGTTTCTATTTAAGTCCAATTAGAGTTCTGTAATATCACGTACACCAAAACCTACCTCAAATCACACAACTCGAAGATGAACATCGAAGAACTCTCGAACACTGTTCATCATTCGAAAACCTTCCATGTCGATCGATTTCCTTCAATTGATGCAACCAGAAGCTTCAATGGACTCCGTTAAACACTTTCCCCATCTCAATTGCATCAATCCAAGGCTCAAACTCCACGACTTAAGCTCGAACTTACACACTGTTACCAGACCCAGTTCAGAGCCAATTTGGCCTCAATTACCTTCGTTCTTGATCTGAAACAGCTCGTCACAACCTCAGGAAGCTACTTCCAAGCTCCATTTCGATCCTTACGGCTCAATTCCTCAAATTCGAATTTCCCTCCCAAAATCCAAATTTTCGATTTCTCAGTCACCTTCTCCCTATCAATCCCCCGTATAATCCCAGTTCAATTTAGTCTCAAAAGTCTCTCAGTTTCTCACTCTCTGGTTCAGAAATGGAAGGGAAATGGTGGACAAAGATCAACCTCTCTTCTCTGTGTTTGCTTGCACACGGGTTAAGAGAATTAATGGCTGAATAAAAGGATTAAATGGTTAATGGTAATTTAAAAATAATAAAACAGCATGATTGTGTTTCCCCCAAAACATGGAGCTGAAATCAGGCCATAATTTAAGGGATGAGTGACACTTGTCACTCATCCAGGTGTGTTCAGTCACTGGGTACTGTTCATATTAAAATATTATTTTAATCCCAGTTCGTTCAGTTGATCGAGTCCGTTCCCGTGATCATAACTTCGTCATCGAATCTCCGAATTCGGCATGCCGCCTGTCATTGGATTCGTATCGACGAGACCTACGTAACGGTCCTTGGCCCTCGTCCATTGGACTTCCCGGGTCAAAAGTCAACATTTGGCCCCTAATATGCCAAATTACCAAAATACCCCTCAACTTCCGAACACCATAACTTTTTCCTCGAATGTCGGAATCGAACGTGCCGCCTGTCTATGAACTCGTGACGTCCCGAACTACATCATAGTCATTGGTCAAAGTCCGTTTGATCGCCCGAACTAAAAGTCAACATTTTGCCCACGCTAGGGGCAAAATGGTCATTTTGCACAATTCGGCCGATTTCACTCAACTAATCCCCGATTAGTCATTCTAAATCATAATTAATTAATATTCGATCCCGATATTCGGGACGGGTCATTACAAAAAATGTTGCTCTTCTCGTAAAATGTGCAATAATAATCTGAAACTTCTGTGATCCGTAACTTTCTCGTCGAATGGTCCTCGATCCCCGTGCATTGGATCTCCCGGGTCAAAAGTCAAATTTTTACCCTCATCTAGGGGCAAAATCTTAATTTTGCCCTGAACGTCCGACGATCCTCGCCTAGTCCCCGATTAGCCTCGCTAATCCTCAATCCAATCTTAATTAATCGCAAAAATTTGGGACGGGTCGTTTCAATCTTCCCTCCTTAATGAATTTTGTCCTTGAAATTCAAACTGACCCAATTCCACAACGAAACAGTGGAATTCCAATCATGTCTCCCACTCGGGGCACTCTCGTGTAAACGTACACGTCCGACACAACTCACAGTAGCCACTGTCACCAGAACTTCCAAAGCTCTAACTCAACTCTCGAGAAACCACACGTCGGCTCGTAAGTCTCACTCGAGACACCGATACTCGTCGATCTCGCCTATCACTCAATTTGACAGGTCAGCTATACTAAGCTGACATCAAATCGGCTTTTCAGCCTGATGGTTATACTCCTGTCCCAACTGGACTTTTATAATCGCGCCCGGTTATACTCCTGTCTGAAAAGTCAATTGAAGTCCTAAAACTACCCCCTGACACCTATCAGACAAGGATGACTGTATTGATTTTTGCTCATGCCTCTGCCTCTCTATCAGCCCCGATTCTCGTGCCACGGCCTGAAGGATCATCAAAACAGAAAAGGTGTGAGTGGACAAAAATAATATCGTTTGAAAACACATTTCAAAATAGACTATCTCCCCCTCCAGTTATAAAACCATGCATGCATAAGGTAAAACATATGAACTACCAGCTTTCAAGCCAAATCACATGAACCATCAAGACACAACTGTCAGCATCAAATTGGTCACACTGACCACCACCACCAATATTCACATATCAAGCACAACAGTCACACAGTACTACTCACAAGTACATAGACATCGACCACAAGATCATAATACTTGCACTACTCACAATTGCACAATCAATTATATGGCCACATCCACACTACGCATTGGCAACCATCCAGCCACATTCTCGGGATCAGACACATTTGGGCTCAACCCTCGAGATCAGTCACATCTGAGCGAACACATCCCCAAGATCAGACTCGCATCCGAGTGGTACATCCAGGCTCAGTCGCATCCGAGAAGCCGGCTTACAGTAAAAACAACTCACAAAGCCAACCACCAAGCTTTCACAAGGTTCTTAACTCAAACCTAAGTCAAAGCATCATTTTTAAACTAGGGTGCTAGCCCAAAACATCGTTTTCACCATTTTCGTAAAACGTGCTCGACAAACCGATTAAATAATCCATAAATTCAATGAATAATCATATCAAATTATCATGCAATCATTGCAACTCAAATCATGCAATAAATCATGTAAAACATTTAACTATGCATGCATCATAATTTAGAAAACAAACGTCCACTCACACACCGTCCATGTCGCTCGCTTTCAGAGTTGCACGCCTTTCCGTAATTTCTGATACTTTCCAAGAATCCCGACTCCTATCCAAAATCATCATTAAGAGTCACTAATGATTCAATTAATATCATATTAACTTCCCATAATTTTTCGGGAATTAAATACAGATTTAAAATGGAACATAACCCTTCGGACCCTCGAAACAGTATCAAAATTGTGTCTGATCGACTCGAAACCAACGCCAAAATGTTCGTTACATCGATTTCATGAAATCTCATGTTGATCATACCTCGAGAATCTCACTCACGCGCCCCACGCGCCGCCGCAAGCGGCTGCACGTGGAGTCCACGCGCCTACACAGTAAAAGGCTACAATTATCTTCCTAACCTGATTGCTCTACAAAACGGGTCTGCAACCCGCGATACAACCCGATCAGTTCTCAGTCAATTCGACCTCAATTCCTTCATTTCTTTCATCGATTTTCATCTAATCTAACTTCATTAGGGATCTGTATTTTTATTTTCATGAAACAACATCTTAAACAGGTCGATTTCTAAATCGATGCCTGATCGGTTTATAAATCCAATTGTAACGTATTTCAGTCCAATTCATAAATCTAATCAACCAAGAAAGTATCTTAAGGTCATTTTCGAAACTAATTTCAAGGTTTCTTACCTCCAATTACATGAACCCAACCTCCACAATTCGAAGACGTCGCAAGTCGTGTTCTTGGTGTTTGTTCATGCATTAGATATTGGTGTTTGTTCTTGGTGTGTGCCTTAAAGGTGTAGGCACACACCTATCTAGCACTAGGCCTTTTGGGAGCTCATGTTGCTTTGGGGGGATTGGAACCCCAAAGTTAAGCGAGTTGAGGCTAGTGCAATTTCATGATGGGTGATCCCCTGGGAAGTTGCACCATGAGCTCCCGAAAACAAAACCGTGAGGGCGAGGCCCAAAGCGCACAATATAGTGCTAGATGAGTCGGGTCCTGACCGAGGAGGGTTGGGAAAAAATTTGGACCATTTGTCGATTTATGCGGGTCATCCTTGTGCAGGGGCCATGCTAATCCCCCGGATTAAGGGTTAAATCCCGATCCCGTCTAACTTACGCATGACACGACAGCTAAACTGACGTCCAACCTTCATGTGACACGTAAGTTGGACAAGAGATTCTCGATCCAACCATCCCAAAAGTAACCGGACTTCCCAGAGTGTACCGAACTACTGTGGATCACAGGTGTGATGTCTCCGTCTCTCTCGTCCAACAGCCCGTACCGCAACAACCTGGAGGGTATCGAAAACACGAAAAGACTGTGAGTGGACAGAAATAAAGTACAATTGCAAAAACAGTTCAATTAAAACAATTACATTTATACCCTCCATTTGAAAGAAAACCAATGCATGCATATCAATCTCTAGTTATGAAACCATTCCACATCAAAACCATCAACGAAAACCTTTATCGAAAAACTGAATTACATTCGTCACTCAAAAATCCAGGCCTCAGCCTCAAGTCATAAATCAATCTCAAAGTATGGGAACTCAGTCCCAAAACTCGTCAAATTCACTTCATCCGGGCCATTGCCCAAAACATTCTGAAAACCAGTGAAAAACATCAAGCATACAAATTTACTGGATCTCAAGTGCGCTCGAGTCTTTAAACTCAAAACCATGCGCAAATAACCAGGCCTTCCCGGGATATCAACGAGTCTTTCAACTCAAAACACAATCATAGGCCTTAGGAGGTATCATAATCACCGAGTCTTTAAACTCAAAACATATACCGAGTCTTTAAACTCAAAACATATCAATCCATGGCCCTCCCCCCACCCCCCCTCCCCCCCCCCCCCCCCCGCGCGGTCAATCAATCCGAGTCTTTAAACTCAAAACCAGATCCAGTGGTTTTCTTTTCTTTTTTCGAGTCTTTAAACCCAAAACCGTTTTCCCCAAGCAATAGTGAAAACCACAGGAAATCCTTCTCCAATTCGCAACAATGATTCGGTAAGCTAGCATCCGGAACCATCATCCCGAACCCAAATCCAGATTTCCTTTCCAAATCTCAAAACCAAATCCGAAACATCGTTTCTATAATCCAGTTTCAAAACTGAAATCTCAATCTCATGAATAGGGCTCCAAGCCTGAAATCTCTTTTACAAAATCCTTTTCAAATCATTGAAATCAAATTATATTTCAAATCCCAGAATCAAATCATTAAAACCACAGCCAAGTCACAAGATCGTACGAAATCTCGTAAAACGTGAAATCCTGCAAATATCTCGAAAAACGTGAAAAACCGTAAAGCAGCAAGATCATAAATAAAATCATCGATTCACGTATAGAAAAAATATAAAAATATATATGCATGCATCATAAGTTAGAAAGCAAAGTCCAATCACAGACCATTTTGTCGTTGCCTCGATACGAGCGCACTTACGCCGTTCCCGGCCATTCCGTTATCCTCGGCTTTCCCGAATCTGTCCAAATCCCATACTAAGGTCACTAACTACTTCACAATACTCATACTAAGGCCCCATAATTTTACCGTATTTTTAACTATTTTTAAACGAGCCCTAAAACCTTCGGACATCCCGAAACATATCGAGGCGACATCCGATTGACTCGAAACCAGCGCCAAAATGTTCGTTACATCGAATACTTTAAAAGTCATGTTGGAACCCTTCCCAAACACTGTGCCATGCGTCCAAACGCGCCGCCCAAAGGGGCTGCGCGTGTGCCTCACGCGCCAGCACAGTGTCATCTTCAACCTTGCTTCGACCGGTTCACGGTTCAGGCCGAACCGGCGTGGCCGGTTCATAGCTCTATCCAATCCAGTTTTTTATGATTTCAACCCTATTTTATCCTAACCGTCTCTTTAAGCCTTTCCAATCAATCCATAAGTTCTAAAATAAAAGAAAAACAAGCTAAAACCATATACCTTAATCGGTTGTTGAACCGGCTGTCCATCCCTTCAACGGTTCTCTCACATCCGGCCACCATTGGCCATGTTTTCAGGTTCTACGAACTCTCCTAGACTTCCAGATCATCACCCTACTGACCAAAACGATCGACAATCACTAATTCAAACTTTACCATTTTTAGCTTAAAAATAAAACTTCAAAGAAAACTCACCTTCTAATCGTTTTCGAACTCACACTTAGTTTCCCTCCTTCCTTACCACCGTAGTCTCGTTACTGGTGAGCCAAATGGATCACCAATCCTTCAAACAAGCACCACCATTCTCAATGAAAACAGAGCCCTTTACTAATTTTCTTTGCTCCAACCTCCACCGCCGTGAACTGCCTTGCTACCGCCGTCTCCAACCTCTCTTCTTTTCATTAATCTACACGGGTTGACGGTTGGGTGGAGGAAATTTAGGCTCAGTCACACACACACTAGCACGTACTCTGTTTCCTACTCATGCACAAACCCATAATCGATTTAAACCGATTGAAGGCGGTGGGGAACGTTCTACCACCATCCAAGATAGGCCAAGTGTCCACCATCGTGTGGGCACACTCCCCAGACTGCCACATGTCACAATCTGCCCAATCTGTCTCAATTGACCAAACTGCCCTTTCTCATACAAATTACCATTTTGCCCCTCACCTATCTAGACTCAAAACTTAATCGTCTGACGTCTGATGACGGCGTGCCGCCTGTCGTTGCACTCAGGACATCGAGACCTATCTAACGGTCCTCAATTTGCGTGAAGAAAACTTATCGTGCAAAAAGTCAACAATTTCCCCCTTTTTAACCAATTTACAAAAATGCCCTCGACCTTCCGAACATCATAACTTCCTCCTCGGATGTCGGAATCGGACGTGCCGCCTGTCTATGGACTCGTGACGTCCCGAACTACGTCATGGTCATCGGTCAAAGTCCATTTGACCCCCCCGAACTAAAAGTCAACAATTTTGCCCATTCTAGGGGTAAAATCGTCATTTTGCACCGTCCATCCAAAAGTATCCAACTAAACTCCAATTATCTTCGTTAATCCATCGTAAACTACTAATCTAATCCCGACTTCCGGGACGGGTTGTTACACTTAGGGGAAAACGGTCAACTTCGTCTAATATTTTCCCGATTTTGACGTGCCGTCTGGTTACAGACTCGGGATCTTGAGACCATCATAATGGTCTATTCGAAAATCCCAAACGGCGTACGAATCAAAAGTCGATATTTTAACTTTGACCAAGAGACGTAAACCCTTTGACTTTGACCAAAAATCAACTTTTTACTCTCAGGGGCAAAATGGTCAATTCCATCTCACTTTTTTCGATTTTACCCTCGATGAAACTCTGGGGCATTACATGGCGCCTAAAACTAGTCAACCTCAAATACCTCTTAAACACACAGCTACGAGGATAACAATGGATATGTATAGGCTTTGAAATCTTAATAGCATACGGGTTTTCTTCACCAACAGCTGAAAGTGAATACAAAATAAAATTTGAAGTAAGTTAATTAGTTAGGCTGTAGAGAGCAGATATAAATATTTGTCTCTACGTTCCAATTGTGCTTCTACTGCACTTCTAACCGTAAGATACAAGTAATAAAGTTCAGTATAACGTTCATAATCTAATTCAAGATGTATGCAAAGATCAATCAATGCTTTTATACCTCTTGAATTTATTTTATATTTCTTAATTTTTCTTTTAAATTCCTTAATATCTTTAACACGAGATAACCTTGTAAGTAACATATGAAAGCAAGTTCATTAAACAAACATACTTACATTGGAGACTTGTTGTTTCAAGTCTTGATACAAACTCAAGCTAGGTGGTTCAAGCTCTGATACCACTCGTACAAACAGAAACTTTTTACAATCTAGCTTATACACTTATGTTACAAAGTACTCAACACATGAGCTCCTAGATATACTAAAGAAAGAAAAGTATATACAGCATGCGTAATAAAGAGTTAGAGTTGTTTCTCTAACTTGTAGGCCTTGGAAGAGAGTTGCGATTGAAGGAAAATGGAAGAAACTCTGAGAATGGCTTCCAAGCTTGCTTCGTTTATGTTTGTTGGCTTCAGGTTTTAACATAAAAAACATATTTCTTAAAGACTCTGCTATAATCTTCAAACATGCAAATATTACACAACTCTAGTTTAGAGAGTATAAAATTTTCATCTTCCCAGATTAGGGTTTCTCCGGTTCTGCCATTGATATTTTCTTAAATAATCTGAGCAAAATTTTTGAGTATATCTTATTTAGGCTGAAGAGTAGTTAATAAACCAGCATTTTGGTTTTTACCTTCGTTGACTGCTCCCAATACTTTGACCATTGCAAAACATCTCCTTGAAGAGTAGCTGCAATATAATCTAAGAATTTTTCTTTAGTCAAACTATCTTTATAATTTAGGACCATGAGACATTGATTGTGCCCAGTAATCTATAGCTTTTTCTTGATCCTTAAATGGTATATTTGTTAAATCTAAATATGTTCCATTTATGGCAATATCTTGTTTGTTCAAGTCTTCTTGTCGAGGATGTATTAGCTGTGGTTAAGGCTCAGATGGTCCTTCATCTTTAACCTTTATAAATTCCTCATCTTGAGTATTTCTCAAGTAATCCTCAAATTCTTCTACATTTTGAAACTCTTTTAGCGGTTCTTCCGCTTTTCATTTTCCTCTTAGGTTTATTTTTTTCTTTCTAGATCTAGTTCTTCTAGATTAGAATCTGACCTCCCATTTTTTCCAGATGACTATTTTGAAGTGTTTTCCTCAAATTGCATCATCATCATCTCGTATCCAAAATGAGACAACAAAGATTCATATTTGAGGGAGGTTATCCGAATATTTTCTAGAATTGTATTTCTTTCCTCAATAGTTAACTGAGGATCTTGATACAAGATTTTCCAGTAATCAAGAAGATCGAGTATATTTTTATACTCATCATAGTTATAATTAGTCTCAACGCTTTGCATATTACACATTTTTATTTCTTCTTCCTTGATTGTAGTCTTTGGAATATCTGAGATTACTGTATCTTCAGATCCATAAAAAAGTACTGGAATTTTGTTATCTCCAGGGTGATCCATTCCAGTTTTTTAGAACTCAAAATTTTCCAATATTCGAATAAATTTTGAAAGAAGGTCTTTAGATTCTTGGTGTAAGTCTATATCACTAATATCTCCAAGTTTTGTTACTTGGGTTTTCAAATCTTCAAGACTTAGTTCCATACTATCGAGTTTTTTCTCGATCTGAGCCTCATTTTGTTCCACTCTTGTTAAGCAAGTAGTAATCATATCAATTATAGAATTAATACTACTGATAGGTCGTTAATTAAACATTATTTTATATTATTTTATACCTTTTATACTTAACTTTTAACATTAAAATAATAAATAATTAGATAAAATAATATATTTTTTGATATTTTTGTATGAATAAATAAAACTTGTAATTTGGAGCATTTTGGCGAAAGAGTCATCCCGACCGGAATTATAACGAATAAATTATGGACGAAATTCGATAAAATTATATATTTTAATTAATATTTCTTGCAAGCCGAAATTTATTTTCTGTGCGGCCCAGAAAACCGGCACGGAATTATGAGGAAGCAAACCCATCACGCTAGCCCAGCTGCAGCCAAAGAAATCCGCCCAAACCCATCACGCCAGCCCAGCGGCCAAGCCCAATCTCTTCATTCAGCCCAAGTTTAGCCCAAAAACCAGCCCAAACCAGCGCTGCAGTCCCTCTGACAGACCATCGTCCTCCTCGATGAGCGCTAGCCGAAGTTGCTTCGGTGAATTCGGCGCGCGTGCGTCGAAAAATCCTCCGCCTGTCAGCGCCCATTGCACTACTCCCACCTGCTTCTCCTACTAGCTTCTGCCGAGTTGCAGTCTACATTTTCTGCAGCCTTCCCACTCAGCCCATCCCTCTGTCCAGTGGACAATGGCCAAATCTCATATGCTACTCACACCTGCTTCTGGCCAAAGATCAGGCCCTCCATGCCCTGCTTTTTTTTTTTTGCATCAAATCTGCCCCTTTTGGGCAAGTTTTTCATCATAATTTCTCCATAAATCAGCCCCAAACCATCCCTATTATCATTGTTCATCATTTCTTTTTTATTTATTTTTATTGTAATTTTTTTTTTGGTAGCTTTTTCTCCCTATAAATAGGGGTTCATTTCCCTTGTGAAGGAGACTTTTTTTCTAGAGAGCTCCTAAACACAAGTTGTATGTTTCCTTTAGAACGACCAAGACTTAGTATTTTCGTTGCAATTCTAGAGTTTAAGTTCGCATTCTCGTGTTTATTCCTTCATCTTCATAAGATTTCTTTTGCTGTCAGAAAATATTGTGAATAACATTTCATTGTTTCTATCCATTTTTGGAATCATAAGCTGTTCTTGGATTCCGAAAGTGTAAACTGTTTATTCCTTGCTTAAACTCTTATTATTGTTTTGGTTTTATTTTCTTTAATTCAATATTTTTGTTGGTATTTTCTTCCTAACTTTTGTAGACACGAATATGATTATAATGTGTTTTACTTTCCGAACTTCATTTATTTCACACATGTGAGTGCTTAAGCTTCAATTCTATGCCAAGTGTTTATGACCGCTGTTCGGTGCACTTAATAGAAAATTGAAGAGATTTAAATGTTTGACACACATTCAAATCATAAACATTAGGTTAATCATTTTATAAGTGTTTATGACCGTTGTTCGGTGCATTTATAATATTAAAAAATGTATGCATGTGTAAGATGGTGAAAGTATAATTTTGTAATATGTTCAAATTATGCAAATGTTAGAGTGTTGGTAGAATTTATGTTTGAAGAAAGTCCACTTGTACAAATGATAGAGTAGGAGTGGAATTAATTTCATATTTGTTTTACTTTTTTTATTGTCTATATTATAATTACAATCCCTTAAAACCCCCCATTTAATTCTTTATTCTTTTATTATTTAATTCTTTTAATCATATATTCTTTAATTTATTCATTATTTATTCCTTTATTCCTTTATTCTTTTATTATTTTATTATTTGATTATTCATTATTTTTTCTCACTAACATATTATAAATATTCCCTAATTTCCCCGGATAAGAACGAACTGTATTTACCAATACTAAAATGACACAAAAAGGGTTTAAAATATGTATATACTTGAATTACGGATTTATTTTAATGCGTATTTTAAGCGTATAAATTTTTGGCGTTGTTGCCGAGGAAATTAAAAATCATTCTTAATGTGTTAGTATGTATAAATTTTTTTATATTTTAAATGTTCATATTTGTGAATTAAGTATACATATGCTTAAATTTTATTTATTTATTTATTTATTTATGTGTACACTTGATGCCATGCTACTTGTTCATATTTTATTTGTTTACTTTCATAGTATTACATGTATATTACTTGTTCACAATTACTTTATTTTATTCTTATTTATTTGTTTATTTATTATTTTGTTAAACTCTAAAAAAAATCGGAAAATAATATAAATATAAATTTATAATAATAATAATAATAAATAATAAAATTCGGAATATATAAATAAATATATATATATAAACACAGAAAATAAAATATGTATATATATATTAGACTTGATTTAATTTGTTTATAATGTTGCATACTTGATTTAATAATGTGTAAGTGTATATATTAAATATTCATTTTTACTATGTTTATTAAATGTTCCTACTTGTTTATAATTACCTATACATAAAAATGTTCATACATTTTCTTTTGTGTTAGCATAAAAATGTTGTATATATGTTACTTGTTATTCTTCATACTTGTTCATAATTGTTATACTTGTTCATATTTTGTATTTTTATACTTGTAAATCCAAACTCTTATTATACTTGTTCATACTTTGTTTATAATTTTACATACTTGAGTTATATTGTTCATACTTGTATATACATTGTTGTTCATAACTTTTATGTTTTATGCTTGCCATATTATATTAGTTCACAATGTTCATAATAAACTTTTTCATAAATTGCACTTAATGTCTATATTGTATTAGTTCATAAATTGTATATTATGCTTGATCATTTTATTTTATTATTTTCTATTTATCATTTATTTGTTATTGTAAAAAAAATATATATTTTTTTAAAAAAAGGTGAGGAACTATATATGTAATTGACTTTCCTAAAGTGTAAAATTGTTTCCTATTAAATGTTTTAGAGTCGCATGAATCTCAAGACCCATTTTTCTTCAAAATTTTACTTTCGGGGAACAGATAGCGCCCCTTTTGTTTATTTTCTCCTTAACCATTCATGATGTGTGGATTTCATCACCACACACCATAGACTCGAATCTATGGGCATGAGGTTGGGGCGGAGTTTGTGAACACTCGGGTTTGGTAATTCACCAAATCTTCCATCGGTTGGTTATGGTGTCTAGTAAGGTTATGACTGGTGACAAGTTTTGGATTAAGAAAGGGAACACCAATGTAGTATATGCCAAGCTAGCCTCGGGGTGCTCTCGAAATTATCCTTGCTTCTCGTGTTACATCAATCCCAACTAGCCATGATTAACGTTGAATGGTGGAAGAGTGGTTATCAGTACGCGCAGGCCGTAAGCCTAGGAAATTACTATGAGAAGTGGAAGGGGAAAGTTATTCATGACACTCTAAAGCTCTATTTATTGCATTATTAGTTTGCATACCCTACCTGAGATTTCATGATACTCGGATTTCATCATCGGCCCCCCTAAACTAAGTGAATCTAGGGAAGTGAGATCGAAGGTGCATGCCATTCTTCCATGAATTGTCACGTAACTCTTATGTCTTGTGCAGGTTCTAATAATTTCTCTCTTATGCATTCACACCATTCTTCATGTAGATACTTTTGTGTTGCATTAGTTTAGATGCATTTGGAACTTGTGCAGTTTCTTGCTATTACCGTGACTTTTTGTTAATTCTAGCTTCTATTTATGTGACTTTTTATGCAATATATACTCTCATACTCTTATTATCTCTTCTTGTGTATATGTTAATTCTGACTTAAATTTATGCAGTTATACTTGATGATACCTCACATTTTCTTGCAAATTGTGATTTTCTTAACTTATATTCCTAACATTAACCCTATCTTTTGTAGCAACTATCTTGTTTTAATTAACTGTCACTAGCTGCTTACTTGTGTATACTTTCCTTCTAACTTATTGTTTTCTTTTAATATAGGTACGTACTTATGAATGCGCACTCATCAATCTAAGCTTGATCGGTTGAGAAAACAACTTGACATCTCACCAAGAAATGCAACATTCAGAGACGCACTTAAGCAAACCGGCTTATCCGGACCTTCATCCCCAATACTCGGTGAGTATATAAGTGAGAAGAGTAATTCAGACGAGGAACAGACTTTCGGAAGACCATTAGTCATGGAAAGAAATCTGAGTATACAGGAGCAGACATGTGCAAACACAAGTGGCACTACAAACTTCTGCATCTAGTATCCCGAGCCTAGAACCAACAAGAAAGATATTGAGCTTAAGAGTGGAGTCCCTCATCCGCTGCCCAAGTTCCATGGAATCGAAAACGAAGATCAACACAAACACCTAATGGAGTTCCAATTCATTATTGGTAGTATGTGTCCCGATGATGCGAACTTGGAAATCATGAAGCTGAACGCTTTCCCATTGTTCTTGGAAGATAGAGCATGGGTGTGGATTTTGGGTCTCCCACCCAATCATATTGACTCTTGGGAGAAGTTGGTTCAGGAATTTCTTACCAAGTACTTTCCTGCCTCAAAGATTACGGTTTTAAGAAAAGAGATCACTGGAATCAAGCAAAAAGAGCATGATGAGAATTTCAGCTAGTACTATGAGAGGTTTAAGGAACTTTGTGCTTCATGCCCAACTCACGGAATCACTGAAGGCTATCTCTTAACCTACTTCTACGAAGGACTCAAGGGTTGGGATAGAGGATTACTTAATGCTGCAGCTAACGGAAGTTTCTTAGCTCTAATTTTAGTAGACGGTCGTGCACTACTTGAAAGCCGTGCACTCAAGGATGCACAATACGAAGGTGCCGAGCCTATTCCAAGAAAGGTACATGATGTGAGTTCCCATGTTATTAATGATTCTAAGTTAGATAAGATCACCTCTATGATTTCGAATGTGTTGGAACTAAAGAAGCAGGTAGCCCCGGTTTGTTCCATATGCTCCCAAGGCCATCTTGAGGACCAATGCCCCTACACTGCAAGAGAGGAAAACTTCAGGACTGAAATGGCACATGCCATTGGAGGATTTCAAGGAGGGCCAAGGACCCAAGGTTATAGTTGGAGATATCCGAACAATGCCCTAAACCCTCAGCACATGTCGACAGGCCCAAATCGTGCCTCGAACCCCCAGGATTTCCAAAGGCCCACATGGCAACCAAGGCCCCCGGTTCCATTTTCTAACTTTTCTCATAATCATGCAAATAATCATATCTCTTCATCTTCTAATCCTGATTATGATAAAATGATGGCTGCTCTTTCCCAAGGGCAGCAAACACTAATGGCTTCGACTCAGGCTCTTGTCACAAGTCAGCAAAATCAGCAAAAAGACATCGCTGATCTCAAGGACCAAATGGGCAAGGTCGTGGACTTCATGGGTAAGATCCAAACTAGCGGGGTGCTTCCACCTCAACCTACGCCCAACCCGAATGCAAGACCTGAAGCCAATGCAATTATCACTCGAAGTGGTAAAGTGCTCGGTGAAATAAAGCCGGATCCAGCCGTTTCTGAGGCTGAAAGGTGGCAACTAAGACCACCACGGCACAACCGCCAGTTCAACCTACCCACACACAAGGTAATGACCCTATCCCTTCAAGTTCGGTTGTTACTAATTCCCCGTTTGTGCATGCACCATTTCCAAGTAGGCTTGCCAAATCTAAGAAGGATGAATCCGATGAGGAAATCTTCAAAATGGTGAAAATCAACATGCCCTTGATCGAGTGCATCAAGCAAGTGCCGAAATACGCAAAATTTCTGAAAGAGTTATGCACTCCAAGGCGCCAAAAGAGGGAGAATGAGGTTGTGATGGTGAGTGAAACAGTTTCTGCTGTAATCCAATGTCGGCTACCCCCAAAGTTGAAGGATCCATGGAGTTTTTCTGTTCCCTGCGTGATTGGTAACAAGTCTTTTGATAAAGTCATGCTAGACTTAGGTGCATCCATTAATGTTATGCCATATTCGTTATATGTTTCCCTAGGTTTAGGTAAACTACAACATGATGATGTTATCATTCAATTAGCTGATCGTTCTAATGTGTATCCTAAGGGATACGTCGAAGATGTTCTTGTGCAGGTTAACCAGTTCATCTTCCCCGCAGATTTTTATGTCCTAGACATGGAGGATTCCCCTACGAATCAAGCTCCACTTATGTTGTTGGAAGACCATTCATGAGAACTGCCAAAACGAAGATTGATGCATTACTTGGTACATTAACTATGGAAGTCGATGGAGAGGAAATTGGATTCAACATTTTTGAGGCCATGAGGTACCCTAGTTCCACAACTCAAACTACTTTTTCTATTGATGTGTGCACTTCTTTTATAGAGAAACATCTTGAGCCAATTCGAGAAGACACACTCAATATGGTAATCCAGGAAGGAGTTGGCCTAACTCAATCAGGTGACGCCATGGTTGAAGACACAGATTATGAACTAGAGCCTTTAATTTGGGAAGAAGTCATGACCCTCAATGAGGCCCCCAGAATGGTAAATCCTCATGTACCCTTTTCACTTTCAGTTAGTACTAATGACACTTCTCCTTCAGTGGTTCAGGCCCCCGTTCTCAAGCTCAAAGTTTTACCTGACCACCTGAAGTATGCCTATCTCGGCCCTGACAACACTTTGCCCGTCGTAGTGTCTTCTGCACTGAGCAAATCACAGGAAGACAGATTGGTACGTGTCTTGACGAAGTACAAGACATCTATTGGATGGGCTTTGTCAGACATCAAGGGAATCGGTCCTACAACCTGTGTGCATCGAATCTTGTTAGAATATGATGCAAAACCTTCTCATGAAGCTCAACGTCGTCTCCATCCTCTAATGATGGAGGTTGTGAAACAAGAGGTAATCAAACTCTTGAGTTATGGTGTCATCTACCTAATTTCAGACAGCAAATAGGTCTCACCAGTCCAAGTAGTCCCGAAGAAAAGTGGAGTCACAATTGTTGCGAACAGCGAAGGCGAGCTCATGCCCCAGGAAACAGTGACCGGATACAGAGTCTGCATAGATTATCGACGCCTTAACAAAGCAACTAGGAAGGACCACTTCCCTTTGCCTTTCATTGATCAAATGCTTGAAAGGTTAGTAGGTTACTCCTATTATTTTTTTCTTGATGGTTATTCCGAGTACAATCAAATCTGTATCGCTCAAAGTGATCAAGACAAAACGACTTTCACTTGTCCTTTTGGCACTTTTGCCTATCGAAGAATGCCCTTCTGTTTATGCAACGCCCCAAGTACTTTCCAAAGATGCATGCTTTCAATTTTCTTTAAATATGTCGAAAAAATAATTGAAGTATTTATGGACGATTTCAGTGTCTTTGGAGATAGTTTTGATGCATGCTTAGAACACTTAGAACTTATCTTACAAAGGTGTGTCAGAACTAATCTAGTACTTAACTGGAAAAAATGTCATTTCATGGTTAGAAAATGGATAGTCTTAGGCCATATTGTCTCTGAAAGAGGAATTGAAGTTCATAAATCTAAAGTTGATATTGTGCGCCACTTACCCTCTCCCACTTCTGTGAGAGAGATCCGTTCATTTCTTGGTCACGCAGGTTTCTACAGAAGATTTATCAAAGACTTCTCCCACATTGTAAGGCCCTTATGCCGATTGCTTCAGAAGGAGATACCCTTCGTCTTTGATGCAGACTGTCAGGAAGTTTTTGAGAAGCTTAAAAATCTTTTAATCATTGCACCCATTCTTTGTGCCCCGAATTGGTCCTTACCCTTTGAACTAATGTGTGATGCCTCTAATTATGCAGTTGGTGCTGTACTCGGACAAAGGCGGGACAAGAAGCCCTGCGCCATATACTATGCACCCAGAACTTTGAATTATGCCCAAATGAACTACACCACTATTGAGAAGGAGTTGCTTGCTGTTGTGTTTGCTTTAGATAAGTTTCACTCTTATTTACTTCGAACTAAAGTCATTATTTACATTGATCATGCAGCACTAAAGTATCTCCTGGCCAAGAAGGAAGCTAAACCAAGGATAATCCGATGGATTCTTCTTCTTCAAGAGTTTGACATTTAGATTAAGGACAAGAAAGGTGTAGAAAACGTGGTGACAGACCATTTGAGTCGCATAGCACATGAACGAGATCCCGTGGCAATTCAGGAGATGTTTCCGGATGAACAACTCAAGAAGCATTTTAGGTACTATATTTGGGATGAACCTTATTTATGGAAACACTGCACAGATTTAATGATTACGAGATGTGTCCCTTATATTGAACATAGGTCAGTACTAGAATTCTGCCATAACCATGCTTGGGGAGGTCACTTTGGATTTAGAAAAACTGCACTTAAAATTTTAGCATCTGGATTATATTGGCCCACACTTTTTAAAGATGCACATTCATTCTGTTTAGCCTGTGATAAATGTCAGAGATAAGGAAACTTAGGACAAAGGGATGAAATACCACATCATTATGTTTTAACTGTTGAAATATTGATGTTTGGGGTATCGATTTTATGGGTCCATTTCCTCAATCTAATGGCTATCTCTATATCTTACTTGTTGTTGATTATGTCTCGAAATGGGTGGAAGCTAAAGCCACCAGGACTAATGACTCTAAAACTGTTGCAGATTTCCTCATAACTAATATTCTTTTCAGGTTTGGGATCCCACGGGTCCTAATAAGTGATGGTGGAAGTCACTTCTGCAACAAGACCATTGAAGCCTTAATGAGATGGTACGGTTTCACTCACAGAATGTCTACACCTTATCATCCTCAAACGAGTGGAATGACCGAAGTCAGGAATCGGGGGATCAAGAAGATTTTAGAGAGAATTGTGGGCCCAAGTCGTAAGGATTGGAGCCAGCGATTGGATGACGCACTTTGGGCATATAGGACGGCCTACAAAACTCCTATAGGAATGTCACCCTATAGGTTGGTCTATGGAAAGGCATGCCACCTTTCGGTGGAACTGGAGCACGAAGCATGATGGGATGTCAAAACTTTCAATATAAAGCTAGATGAAGCCGGATTGCATCGAAAGCTCCAGCTGAGTGAGCTTGAGGAGATCGGGAGTGATGCATTCGAGAGCGCTCTGATCTACAAGGAGAAGACTAAGGCATTTCATGACAAACAGATCAAGAGTAAAACATTTGACATTGGCCAGAAGGTTTTATTGTTCAATTCATGACTTTAACTTTTTCCCGGAAAGTTATTTTCCAGATGGGTGGGTCCTTTTGTTGTTACTAATATGTTTACCCATGGAGCCATACAGATAAAAAACATTGAAATGGGGAAAGAGTTCAAAGTTAATGGCCACAGATTAAAGCCTTACATCGAGGCATTTGGAGAGCACGATGTGGAAACAGCAAAAGTGCTACGGCCCCGTATCATATGAACTGATTCAAGCACTTCGTCTAGGCTGACTGGACATTAAACTTCAAGCGCTTGTTGGGAGGCAACTCAATGTATTCCCGAGTCGTGAAGGAGTCTTCACCGCAGATTTGCTCTCTTTGATCCCTTCACTCTCTTTTATTTTGTTTCTTTAATTTTTTTGTTATTTTATTTTCGTACATCCTCTTCCTTACTTAAAGTCTATGCTCATTTAATTTCTACTTTCTTATATTGGAGACAATGTAGAGTTTAAGTTGGGAGAGGAGGGGGGGAAGGGTTTACAATTTTGCTCTTAAAAAAATATATATTTCAGCTTTCTTGAGTTTTTTTGTTTTTTTACGAGTCTTAAGTTTCCCCTTAACCTGTCAATGCTAATAATGAAGGGAATAAGTATGTTACGGCTATAAAGATGATCACTATAACTTGAATTTGTTTGTTAATACATTGTGATTAAATGTTATAACTTTTAGATAATGCATGTAAATTGGTACATAAACGAGCATGTTAAGATAAGTATGAATCATTTGGAACCTTATGTGAGCTTTAGAATTATATATACATCTTTGATGAGTGATTCATAAGTTTCTTGTTTAAATTGATATACATATGCCTCATAACTGCTTGTCATAGCTTTTAATGAACTCTAGAGTACTAGAACTTATTCTATGTGATTTTCAAAGCTTTTTAGTCAATAAACTCTCTGATTTTGGATATGATTAAGGCATTAAGGTTAACACCATAAATTCAAACATCCATATTCTCTATTTTGTGCGCACAAGTTGCAACCCCCTTAGTTTTAACCCTTTTGAGCCTACATTAAGCTTTTATTTCATCACCATGATTATCTAAACACTTAAGCTTAGTATAGACATCTTTCACCCTTATTCCAAAGACTCGGTTGAAGACATGAAATTGGTGTGAAGAAAAAATGATGATGTTTTGCAGACTTTTATGTGTATTATATGGATTTACTTACTCAAACTTTGTTGAATTATTGACACATGTTATTACCTTGATATATGAAAAGGAAAAAAAAATGAAAAAAAAAATATTTTGAGTCTCTATCAAGGTAATAAGGTTTGATTATATTTGAGTTAGGTCCTTTAAATTTGTAATCTGAATGATTGTGAGGCCTAACATGTTGAAATTTGGCCTATATTTGAGGGGATGAATTCATGATATCATTGCACTAAGGTCAGGAAGTTATGTTATGTTTTGGGAATCTATTGAGTCTTTGAACAAATTTGAGCACCACTTGTCCTATATTTTCCTTGCCTCTGAGCTTAGCCCCATTACAACCTTCATAAAGACCTTATGACCCTTAAGATGGTAAAATTTGATTAGTTGAGTTTATCACTTGAGTAAGCTTATGATTTTGGTTTATTTGTGCAAGTATGTTTAGTTTTTATCTTGAGGTGTTTAATTGAGATTTTGCAAAAGTACTTTAATTCTATTATGTGAGCATTTTTCTCACATATTTTGAGTGCAAACACAAACCCTTACAAAACTGAGTGAATTTATGAGCGCATATCCTTATGAGTTGATTCATACTTGTCTTATTCATGTTGAGATCCATTTCACCATATTTACTCACTATCTTACTTGTTAAAACATTTTGTTACAATATATTAACTCTTGAATTCCATATACATAAATGCTTTAAAGTGAAAATCTTTGATGCCATGATAATAATGCAATTTTGACAAATGGTTAAGAGTTTATTTGTTTTGACTTCGTAGTTTACTTTTAGTATTTGCTAGGGACTAGCAAAGTTTAAGTGTGGGGGCATTTGATAGGTAGTTAATTAAGCATTATTTAATATTATTTATACTCTTTATACTTAACTTTTAATATTAAAATAATAAATAATTAGATAAAATAATATATTTTGTGATATTTTTGTATGAATAAATAAAGCTTGTAATTTGAAGCGTTTTGGTTAAAAAATCGTCCCGCGGAATTATAACGAAGAAATTACGGACGAAATTCGATAGAATTATATATTTTAATTAATATTTCTTGCAAGCCCAAATTTATTTTCAGTGCAGCCCAGAAAACCGACCCAGAGTTATGAGGAAGCAAACCCATCACGCGAGCCCAGCTGCAGCCCAAGCAATCCGCCCAAACCCATCACGCCAGCCCAGCGACCACAACCCAATCTCTTCATTCAGCCCAAGTTTAGCCCAAAAATCGGCCCAAACCAGCGCTGCAGTCTCTGTGATAGACCATCGTCCTCCTCAATGAGGGCTAGCCGAAGTTGCTTCGGTGAATTCGGCGCGCGTGCATCAAAACATCCTCCGCCTGTCAGCGCCCATTGCGCTACTCCCACCTGCTTCTCCTGCCAGCTTCTGTCGAGTTGTAGTCTGCATTTTCTGTAGCCTTCCCACTCAGCCCATCCCTATGTCCATCGGACAATGGCCGAATCTCATATGCTACTCCCACTTGCTTCTGGCCGAAGATCAGGCCCTCCATGCCCTGTTTTTTTCTACATCAAACCTACCCATTTTGGGCAGATTTTTCACCATAATTTCTCCATAAATCAGCCCCAAACCATCCCTATTATCATCATTGTTCATCATTTCATTTTCATTTATTTTTATTGTATTTTTTGGTAGCTTTTCCCCCTTATAAATAGGGGTTCATTTCCCTTGTGAAGGAGACTTTTTTCCTAGAGAGCTCCTAAACACAAGTTGTATGTTTCCTTTAAAAATAGCAAGACTTAGTATTTCCGTTGCAATTCTAGAGTTTAAGTTCGCATTCTCGTTTTTATTTCTCCATCTTCATAAAGTTTCTTCTGCTGTCAGAAAATCTTGTGAATAACATTTCATTGTTTCCATCCATTTTTCGGAATCACAAGCTGTTCTTTGATTCCGAAAGTGTAAACTGTTTCTTCCTTGCTTAAACTCACATTATTGTTTCGGTTTTATTTTCTTTAATTCAATATTTTTGTTGGTATTTTCTTCCTAACTTTTGTAGACATGAATATGATTATAATGTGTTTTACTTTCCGAACTTCATTTACTTCACACATGTGAGTGCTTAAGCTTCAATTCTATGCTAAGTGTTTATGACCACTGTTCGGTGCACTTAGTAGAAAATTGAAGAGATTTAAATGTTTGACACACATTCAAATCATAAACATTAGGTTAATCATTTTATAAATGTTTATGATCGCTGTTCGGTGCATTTATAATATTAAAAAATGTATGCATGTGTAAGATGGTAAAAGTAGAATTTTGTAATATGTTCAAATTATGCAAATGTTAGAGTGTTGGTAGAATTTGTGTTTGAAAAAAGTCCACTTGTACAAATGATAGAGTAGGAGTCGAATTAATTTCATATTTTTTTTACTTGTTTTATTTTCTATATTATGATTACAATCCCTTAAAACCCCCCATTTAATTTTTTATTCTTTTATTATTTAATTCTTTTAATCATATATTCTTTAATTTATTCGTTTATTCTTTTATTCTTTTATTCTTTGATTATTCATTATTTTTTCTCACTAACATATTATTAATATTCCCTAATTTCCCCAGATAAGAACGATCCCTATTTACCAATACTAAAATGACATAAAAAGGGTTTAAAATATGTATATACTTGAATTATGAATTTATTTTAATGCGTATTTTAAACGTATCAACTACCACACATCTCACGTAGATTATTTTCAAGCCTTATACTAATATGTAATTTATGACTAAAATCTTGCTCACTTTTGCCTAATTGATTAACCACACACTCTATCTTATTTTGTATCTCTATCATCAGCCAGTTCAGTGGTACCTAAGACCGTATATTAAGATTTTTGGCGTCTAAAACTAGTCAATCCCAAATACCGCTTATGCATATAGCGACGAGGATAACAACGAGATATGTATGGGCTTTGAAATCTTTAAAGTGTATGAGTTTTCTTCCCCAGCAGTTGAAAGTGAATACAAAATAAAATAGAAAGTCAGATAATTAATTATGGTTCAGAGAGTAGATCTAAATATTTTTCGCTGTGTTCCAGTCGTGCTTCTACTACACTCATAGCCCCCACAAGATACAAGTAATAAAGTTCAGGATAACGTTCATAATCTAATTCAAGATATATGCAAAGATCAATCAATGCTTTTATACCTCTTGAATTTCTATTATATTTTTTAATTATTCTTTTAAAATCCTTATTATCTTTAACACAAGATAACCTTCTAAGTAACATGAGAACGCAAGCACATTAAACAAACATACTTATAGTGGAGACTTGTTGCTTCAAGTCTTGATAGAAACTCAAGCTAGGTTGTTCTAACTCTGATACCACTCCTACAAATAGGAACTTTTACAATCTAGCTTATACACTTATGTTACAAAGTGTTCAATTTTTATAGATTCATGGTTGGATCCCTTAGAACACCACATAAACCTCCTCGCTTGAAGGGTTTATCTTCACTACTGTAGTCCATGATTGTTTACCCTTATTCATTCTTGCAAACAATAAATCACTTGTTTTAGTGATCTTCACGACTTAAGAAATTTGCAAGAAAGTTGTTAGTTCCTTTAACATGTACAATATTAAAAATATATTGGGAAATAATATGATACCATTTTGATCAATGACCATCAGATATGGCTCTTTTATTAATAAAAAAAAATCTCAAACTGCTTGGTTATCAGTCCTAAGAATAAAAACATTAGAGGCCAGATAAATATGAAATCTTTTAATTGCAAGTTTTATGGTCAAAAGTTCTTTTTCAAAAGTAATATATTTTACCTCATTTGGTTTGAACTTTCATGAATTATATCCATAAATCAACTTTTTTTTAAGTCTTTATAGAATTGCGGATTTCAAAGATTTGATACCATTTTCTTTTAATGGTTCATCCATTACACATCCCCATCAATAATATGAGGTATCTGTTTCTAAAATAAGCTTGCCTTTTTTTTTTTTTTAGAAAAATAAACCTGTAGAATCTGCTTTAGATTTTCTTTAACGTCTCTTATAATTTTAGAATTCTCCTCTGACCAATAAAATTTTTGATCATTTTTTAACTTTTCTAGAGGAGGTAATTTCTTATGTGATAATTTTTTCATAAAACTTCGTCCATAGTTTAGGACTTCTAGAAAACTCTGAAATTGTTTCTTATCTTTAAATTCTTCAAGGAAATCTCTAATTTTAGAGATTATATGTTCGTGCAATTTTATTCCAGAATAATCTAGGGTTATTACTAGAAAATCTATTGATTCCTTTTATACCTCTATTTTTTTAGGAGAAAGAATTATTCCATGCTTCGGAATGTCTTGCATAAAATTTGTAGATGACGCTTATCTTATTCTCTTATTCTAGAGAAAACCAAGATATCATCTATATAGGCAACACAAAAATCTTTATAGTCTTTAAAGATTTTGTC
Organism: Prinsepia uniflora; assembly: GCA_032719365.1. Taxonomy (NCBI): domain Eukaryota; kingdom Viridiplantae; phylum Streptophyta; class Magnoliopsida; order Rosales; family Rosaceae; genus Prinsepia; species Prinsepia uniflora. The sequence goes on from CM064868.1 coordinate 31,007,838, forward strand.
CATCCATTTTTGATACACTTGAGGCGCTATGTTTAAACCAAAAGGCATCACCGTCACCTGGTAATGGTCGCTCGGAGTACTAAAATCTGTTAAAGCTTTTTACTCATCAGTTAATTTGATTTCCCAAAATCCTAACTTACAGTCAGATTTATTGAATATGTTTGCTCCCTCGAGCTGATTAACTAAGACATCCTTTCTTGGAATGAGATAGCCATCAAATTCGATTTGTTCATTTAGCCGTTTGTAATTGATGTCCATTTTAGTTTTTCCTCTCTTAATCACTGTATGGTTTCTTACCATAAATGCATGACTAAAATGGGGACTTAAAATTTTTTGAGTTTTTTTTTTTTCTCAAGAAGCTCTTTAATCTAAACATCGAATTCATCCATGTCCATTCGAGTATAAACCATTGGCTTAACTCTGATTATTACATTTGGATCTCTAAGTTTTAGAGACAATATCTAGGGCTTTAAGACCATAACTTTAATGAGTTTTCACTAAAATTTTCTTGAAGTATTTTATAGATCCAGTGATTTGTTTCTAATTGGAAATTTTCTTCTTTTTGTTACAGGATTGGTGTTGGGTCACCATGCTGGATTGGCGCAAATCGTGTTATACATTAATATTTATGTTGTTGAAGCATTGGAATTTCTACCAACTCTTTGTTTAGAGTGAGAGACACTGAATTGTGATTCACAATCATTGGAATTTCTATCAACTCTTTATTTCCTAATATAAAATCTCCATGCATGTTTGGAAGACACAATATTTTTTGTTTAGTTTTATATTGGATTAAAGAACTTGTTCCGTGAATTCCAGTAAACTGTATTGGGTTTTTCATAAGAATCTATTTTTCAACAGGAAGAGCATTTGGTTGACATGAGCTTGTTGTAGCTTGAGTATTAATCAATGTGCAAAGACTATATGGTTTATAGCATGTAAAACTAAATGTTCCTAAAACATACGTAAATTATTTTACTTTTTACCCTGGTGGAGAGAGTATAATTTTATCTTGTCCAACTTTAAGATGATAAAGCTCAACTGCATTTATTTCATCCTTATCCTTTGGTTCTTTTATTGTCAAAGAACATGATCCAAGAAGGATTAGAACTTGCACATATTTTAGTGCAATAGCTTTACCTTTGTCGTTACTTAAATCTACAGATGATCTTGGTTGATCTATCTGTGGTGCAAACTTCAACCAATCAATATCTGAATCTTTTTTACCCTGAGATCATTTATCTCTAAAGTAACTATTGTTTCCCGATACTTGCATTTCAAGCAGACCAGGTTATTTACTAGTTTCACCTACGAGATTAGTTAATTAATTTTAGATGTATTTCAATTTCATACGGTTTAGGTTCAAAAGCTTCTATAAGATTCTAAAACAAAAAAAACACAAACAATTGAATATGTAAAATACAGAGTACAATCAATAAGTCTAGCATCTAAACCTTCTTTTCATCCTAGTAAAATGAACTATCATCATCACATAGAGCCGATGTTGCCATTGTCTATGAATTGAAAGTATGTGTATCTCCAAGTCCTGTTAGTAATATAGGAGCCAGTCCACAAAATTCTACAATAAACCCTAGCTTATTAAAATATAAAACCATTTACGTTGGCCCACCTCTAGGCTGTTCTTGTATGCATTAATGCCCTTAGTAACTTAGTAGGTAAGACGTACCACTCAAAAGTAGCTTACCTTAAAAAAAAAAAAAAAAAAAAAGACATACCACTCAAAAGTCGGCTCCACGGAGCTTAGAGTTCGCATCAAATGCAGAAGCATTGAAGCTTTGGAACTGAGTGCCTCTTGGTATTTCTCCTTCAAGATTATTGTGAAAGACATCAGGAAATTTCTAGAACTTCAGTCTCGTGAATGCCGATGGAATGTTACCAGACAAATCATTCTGCGAGAGATTCAGTGTGTCTAAATTGTTTGGGGTTAGATAATTTGGTTTGGGATGCTTCCTGAGAAGTTATTGCTGGCAGAATCAGTGTGTGGAGAAAATGTAATTGGCCCATCGCAGTAGGTATGTTACAACTAACAATATTGTTATATAGGTTTATTGCTGGAGGAATGCAAAAGAAGCTGTGAGGTGAAAAATTAGGGTTTCGACTGCTACAGAGAACAGAGGCAATTCAATTTCATAATGGTCTACTTGAGCTCCTTCAGCAGGTCTTGTAATATCAACCTTGGTAGACTGTATAGTTCGTTAGAAATTAAATTGTATTATGTCTTTTTTTCTTTGTTCCTCGAGGATATTTTCAGATATCGAATAGTTTTAAGGCTACACTTTTATTCCTGATGTTTAAGTTTGGGTTTGTCTACAATGGCTATATGTGGTATCATCTTATTGTGGGTTTTCAATCAACCATCTATTCTAAATTTCTACCAAACCAAAAAACGGCTGAAGGTGGAAGATGGATGAATGCCCTTGTTTTGCCCACTCGATAGAAAGTGGGGCACCACAGATTTCTTGACATTCCTAACCGATGAGAAATGATGCCACTTGATTTATTGGAGGAAATATCTTCCTGATGAAGGGAGAAGAATAACAGGATGAGGAAGGAGGTGTGAGCCACACGTTATCAATCTATCATATGGCTTTTTTTTTTTTTTTTTCCTAATTTCTGTCTTTTAGTTTGAAAGCAATGCGACATGGCTGCAAACTAAGAAATTAGCAAACAATCATACCACACAATACAAATTGTTCAAACTACTCTATTGTATACATACATCAATGTGAGATTTCGAAGAATGAAGCAAATGAAGCAAAAAGATCTCATTTAGTCCAAATAGGAGGTTACCATGAGAAGACCAGACCTTATTTCAAAGTCCACACCAGGCCATTCAAAAAGACATTACCATAAGAAAAAACTAGATATGCCTTACTACATGAGGGAACACAGGAAAGGAGAGAAAAAAACAAAGGAAAAAAGAACAATCTGACCTCTATGCCTTGTTTCGGTAATTATATTCTTGTCATGCAATCTTAATACTCTCAGTCTCGTTTAGCCCAAACAGCATCAATAAGGTATTGATTTAAACGCTGACCAAATATTTTTGTTGAGAATGACTCAGTCACATGCCGTCGCGCTTCTATACCCATTCTTTGCGCCATCTGTGGGTCTTGAAGGAGTTTAGCCATAGCCAAGGAGAACTCTCTTGGGCTACTGTCACAAAGAAATCCTGTTTCACCATTCTTAACTGTCTCTACAGGGCCCCCACTATTGCACGCAATCACAGGTTTATAAGCTGCCATTGCCTCCAGAGGTACAATGCCGAAGTGTTCATCCTGCATTGTATGAATATCTCATATCAATTTCATTTTTCTCACTATATCCAACGGAAGGAAGAAAATTGCGTAATTTTCACCTTTGGAGTATAAAGGACACAGAGGGATTGGGATAGAAGAGAATTTCTTTCAGCTGTTGAGCAAGATGTGATGAAGTTAACTTGATTGGATACTCCTTCGGTATCGGCTAAACTTCTGAGCTCCTCTAAGCACTCAACATTTTCTCTCAAACGCTTATCGAAGCCACCTAAAACATTGAACATGTATTAAATTTATCATTCCCATATGTGAAGTATCTGTGCGCTTCTACCAACCGAATAAGGAATCATGTCAACATAATGTCAAGTGTCAACCAATCAAGCATAGAAGTAGCAGTGGTTAATTTGGCACATGGCCCAGACAAAACTAGATCAGGGTTATCAAATCTAAGAACCCAGTATACATTTTCTGCTAGCTTATATAGGAATCCAAAGTCCCTATGATTGTTTACCTAGCATCCTTAATAGGTAAAAAGTGACCCCATACAACCCTCGAGTGATGACCAACAGATAAAAATCCCAGATACCGGTCATATCTCAAAATATTTTTGTTTTAGCTAAATAGGAGATTGCTGAATCTATGGGAGTTGTTTCATTAAAAAAAACCTCTATTCCTCGGAACCTTGGCTAAGAACTTTTCAAAGACAAGAAGAGTGCATTATCCTCCAGTCAAACTTAATAATTAATCCATTTCACCCATCCAGATACCAGGTTAAATGCAGCATATAACAGAGTGGCCACTCGATTTCTTTAACCCTGATGATTTCTCAGTATCTAGAAGCTACAGGCCATCTTTAGACCTTTTGTTCAAGACATATTCATGCAAAACGAAGCACTGGTATTTTGTACATAACAAAGTAATGTGTATATTGTAGTTCCCCTCCCCCAATATCATTGTATCAAATAAAAGTATTTGTAAACCCGTCCAGGGTTTCAAGTAGGTGGTAAGTCAGACAAGTGTATATAATTGCTTGTAAAGGGCCATCCATCAGATATTAAATCAGATCATCATAAGAGTCCATTGCTATCTGCTCTACATAAGTTTCGCTCCCATAAGTAACCACTCTAAGCCTTCACAAGCCTTGTCTGCAGCAATCCAGTAGTGACACTAAAAATTCCATATGCAACACTTACAACCTAATGTTTCATAACTTGCTAAAAAAGACAAAAGAATGTCACATCAAGATTTTATAGTTCAATTGAAAGATCCACAAAGCTATTAAGACAAAATCTTAATCATACAACAAAGTAGTTACTACATGCTTCTACTTGGTTATTATATCCTAGTAATATTGGACAGTCATTCAACAGAAACATAAGGTAATGAATGAGCAAGCACATCCACAAAAAAAAAAAAAAAAAATATTTCTCTTGCCTAATCTATCAGTAAGATTAGATTACTCGGGAGATAATAAGTAGAAACTTGCCTGCGATTGTCAAGGAGGCTACAGCCCAATTAGGACCTTGTGACATATCTGTTTGAAGGGTACGAAGCATAGCAAAAGCTGAAATTGCCAAGTCTATACTCTTTTTCCTCTCAAAACGATTAATAGACAGGAAGTTTAACCTAATAAACAAAAGGAGAAAATAAACAGTAAACTACAAGATAAAATTCAGAAAAGAAAATCATCAAAGAGATGGTTAGCTATAGAATAATAATGGCATGCCTAAAAGAAAAACCAAAAGGAACCAATAGATATACAAACATGTTGTTACTTATTAGAATTGGCTGGTTCATCAAACTGGTCCACATTGACAGCTGGGTAAAGAACAGCTGGCTGAACTCCTCGTGTGTCAAGATGTTTAAAAGTCCTTGCAAACATAGATGCTGTAAATTTGCTGTTAACAAGAATCTTATCTGCCATTCCTGCAGAAGTATTCGTTCAAATTGAAAAATAAAAAGTCAGATAAGAAGACGGAAAAGATACAGAAGATAAATCAGATGAATACGATAAAGCCAAGATATGGAATCTGACCAGTTGTCATTTCTTCTATGAAATCAATGGGTTTTCTATATATCTTCCTCAGAATAGTTGTGTGTTGAGCCAGCAATAAATCCGGAAAATGACAATAAAACAGAACCTGAAACAAAAGATGTAATACATGAAACTGTACCATCAAAGGCTACCAGATTACAATTCATATAAAATAGGTGCTAGTACCTTTGTTGACTTCTTAAGCTTCAGCACTGGGATGACAACTGAAACCTGGTCTGCTATTATTACATCAAATGATGGCCACAGGACCAGCATGCAGAGAGCAACAAAAAGGCACCGCAGATATGCACACAGGGCATGAAGACGATAGAATATATGTCGGGGTAGGAAACCACCATACACAGTGACAGGAAAGATACCTGGGAAACCGAATGATATTGACAACTAAAAAATCCACTGATTGTGAGCTGATCAATCGAAAACTGAGGAAAATAAAAGAATATAAAAATTGATATGTTGGTTCAAACTATGCGCAACCATATAAAGCTCCATGGCAGGTCTATATGTCTAACCATATTTCTCACAGAATACACACACCAAGGCCTACTTAAAATTCTCGCCTTCCAACATATAATCTGGACATCTTTTCCTCACTGAAAACAATATATCAAAAGTACTCTTTTATCTTAAATGCAAAATGGGTCATAATGTAGATCTTTCATTCAACTATCAAACAGAAATACAACCCCCTTTCAGAAACTTTATATAAAAAGAAGAAAGAAACAAATTGATATGGGTATGACTTTGTATGTCAAAGATAAAACTGAAGAAGAAAACAGCACACACCAGAAACGGTCTCCTCAAAGCATCGGTTTTTGTCATGGTGTGCAGTGAAGAGGTGAACTTTATGCCCATGGGATGCAAGTTCAACAGCCGCATCAACAATTAGTCTTTCAGCTCCACCTGCACATCAAATTCACACAACAAATTAAGCTAAAAAACCTCCTTTTTCAAACTTTCAACAGTAATAGAAATACCAAGGGTCAATTACCTATTCCCAGATCGGGATGAATAATAGCAACGTTCAACTTTGAACATCCTTTCTTCACCATTTTCAGCTCTTCTTCAACTCTCTGTCTCTGTGGATTCTAATTTAAGTCTCAGAAGAAAAGCTTTTTATCTATATTGGGCCACAACTGGGCCGGGTCTGGGCCAAAATTCATACTATCGAGGTATTTGGGTAAATCGGTTTGGGACAGAGGCTTTACTCTTTTTACAACAATCCACATCAGACTCTCTAAATTTTTGGTCAAATTTAACTTGAAATGACCCAAAAGTTACTAATAGCTATCCAGTTTTTAATGCTACCAAAATCAGACCCTCTATAATTGACCAACTTTGAATATCAAATTAATTTTTTCAAATTTGAATATTATAACAACATAATTTTCCTACAATGGCTAGCTTTTAATTTTTTCAAATTTGAATACAGAACAAAAAAAATTCTGAATAGAAACTTATTTATGATTTGAAGATTACAACTCCAATAGGATTTCTCAATAAATGATCCTAAACAACATGCATATTCAAATATAGGCTTTCTCTAAAAACGACCTGATGGACAATATTTTGAAGATTACAACCCCCAATAGGCTTTCTCAATAATCCACTCTCCTCCATATCACAATTGGCAACAATGAAAGCTTCACGAGTAATGGATATATTCTTGGTGTGAGATTCGACCAATATTGGCCGACCTAGAAAGATAAGTGTGAGCCTGAGTCACCGTATATATACACACACAAGAGAATAAAAAATACAAGGCACAATATGCATTATCTATGAAAGGAGTGCTTCCCCTTACACTAATATGGCTTCCTGATGGATCATCAATCGGACTAAAAATATATACAAGATAAAGAAACTACACGACAAGGACACGCAAGTTTTACGATTAGTGGGCCAAATAAGAATAATCATTCCTAATTATATGATGCATCAAGTATTGGGGTTGCTAAAGATGGTGGGTTTATGAAAAGCCCAAAAAATGGAAGGTAGCTATTTCAAGAAGCTCCACTCTATGCTTCATGTGAAATCAAGGAAAGGGGAAAGGTGACTTAGAGCTCCGCTCTCTCTCTCATTCTAACCATTACTGCAATCCAGAGACACAGTAAACATTCTCAAGTATCCAACAAAATCAGAGAAAAACAACTAGCCATTACTGCAACAAAAAAATAGTCATTACTGTCCAACAATCCCCCAAAAAAAAAGCCATAACTTATCCACCTCTCACATTCTCAAGCATCTGTCTATTCCTTTCTAGAATTTGTGACATATACCAGCATCAATATAGTACTTATAAGCATTGACAGCCACTCTCCCATTCAATCATACTGGTAAAAGAGGAAAATAATACAAAAGAGCCATGTCATCTAAAGGAAGACATATACCAGCACCAAATCAGCTACTCTCCCACTCAATTCATACCGTGGATACCCAAAAACATCATCCATCGAAGAAAAGGCAGCAGATAATATATCCAAGACAGCATTCCAATAAAAAAAATAGCCATTACTGGAAACAAATAACTGATAACATTACTCTAGTGTCAGTCAATTGTTATTGCTTTTCTGTCCAGTGGGTTTATTTTGGACTAAATTCATTATTGAAATTTGGTTAGATAAAATAGAATTATAGTGAGAGCGATTGAGACTTACCGGGAAGAAAGAGCGACGGATCAAGGAGGAAAGCTGGCGGTCGTTGACGAGGATTGTGGTGGCGGTGATTGGACGTCGACGTCGTTGTCAAGCTTGATGGTGAATTTTGTGTTTGAGTAGGTCGCGGAGGCGTTGAGGAATTTATGGACTGTTGAAATTGCTAGTGCGTTGGGCTAGTGACGGCTCAAGTGATGTAGGGGCTACCCGGAGAAGGATGAAGGAGAGGTTGGAAGAGGGGAAGTCGAGAGTGACACTGAGATCTTTGGATGCAGAAATTACGGTGCGGCGAGTGTTGTTGGTGTTTGAGTCTTGGGTGGCGGAGATGGTGAGGTCGGGGTTCAAGGACTGCTAAATGGAGTCGGAGGTGGAGGAGAGAGATGGGTAGGACAGAGATAAAGAGGTGGATGAGCGAACAATCGGAGATTGAAATCTCACACTGTCGAACTATCGGGGACTGAAATGAAACTGAAATGTGAAAATAGGACGAAGGAGAGAGCATGAAGAGGTGGTCAATAATTTTTCCCTTCGTCGAAGAAGAGAGGTTGAAGAGGGTGGAGACACGAGAGAGGAAGAAGATAGCAAAGGGAGAGTCTTCGGAGAAGGACTAGGATCCTCTAGGATGTAAAATCATCCCCATTATAAGGATCATTTATTCTTATTATAAGGATGATTGTATTCTGCCTCTTTGGTTCGTTTATTTAAATACCTAGTTAGAAAATAATTTTAATTGTTCTCTTATTTTTAATATAATTAATGTATCTAATTAAGATATATTTTATATATATTGATTCCAGAGATTTTGTTAGATTTCTAGAGGATCTTGATTCCCGGAGAAGACTGGGCCCAACCCTTAATGTTGGTAATTTTTCCTACCAGTAGATATATGACTCGAAATTCGACTCATATTTAAATCTTATAGTTTAAATATATTAAATATGTTAATCAAATTAAACAGGTCAAATGAGTCATAAGTTAATTGAGTTTCGAATACGATCTATTTATTAAATAGATTACACGAGTTAACTGAATTATTAATAGATCGGTTTCAAATTGAACATATTTGGATAAAACAAAATTCATGATACGACACTAACGTGATATGACATCACTAATTGTTAGTCTTACCAATGCTGGACCTAGTAACCAACGGATTTTATATGAATATAAATTTTGGTTTTAAAAATAAAAAAATGAAATATTAAATAAACATTTTGGATAAGTTTGAAAATTATAAAATATATAGTAACTTGAATTCTAGCAGGGAGCTTAGTAGACTCTACACAGTAACTTAAACAGTCGATGTCCATCAACCAACTCCAATGATTGCTTTGTTTGAAACCCCAGGAACAGAAAATAACCCACATCCTTCTCTAAAATTTTCATCTCGTTCATTACTCTCCTTGGCAATTCGCTTCCGCTAATGGGCTAATTACATGAATGAGTTTTGTTATTTTCTCCCAACCCGGTTAGATTTCCTTTGAAATTGATTTGAGGCTTTTGTTTTTATTCCATGTTTTTGTTGAATTGTGATGATTATATGATGAGAAAATCCTTTTCCAGATCTTGTTTGATTAATTGTTTGAAAACTAATCATTTTGGGTTTTCCTTTTCTTCCTTTTCTTCTCTGAAGCACATCACATAATTAGTAATCTAATTAGATTAGGATTATCTTACTATTTCGTTCAAATTATCTTTACAATCATTTATGTTATGTGAGACTAGATTATAGTATTAGAAATAAAAACTTCTCGTCTGATTAGAAACGTTGGAATCAAATATTGTTTGATTGATTTGTGTAATGGCTTGCTGCAGAGTTTTGCTAGTATACATGCTAACAAGATTAATTTTCAGGCTGATTCCTTATGAATAATCAAATATTCTATCAAAATAGTCTATTTGAATTTTGATCGTAAATATCAATTTTGATGTCCAAAATATAGTTTATGAACATTAACAAGTGAATTTAATCCCAAAACACTTATTTGTTAGGTTTAGATATAAACTAATGTATAGTGAGATATGGAAAGATGATTGGTATTTAGTTCTCTTGCCTAAAGGTGTTGAATTAGTACTGATGCTTGTCCGTTATGCTTAGCTATGCAAAATTTTGATAATTCACTACTTATGTAGGATGTTCGCTTGCTCAAAAGTGAGAACACTTCTTACAGATTAAGGTTGACACAAGCTAATTACTGCTTTGAGTCAGATCTGCTTTGACTATGAATCCTTATGCTGTATTTCCTATTCAGTGACATGATTCAATATGTTGAATCTCAATAACATTGAGAAATTGAATGGAACTAACTTCAAGGATTGGAAGCAACAAATAGACATGAACTTGTGCATGTTAGATTTCAACATAGCCATGAAGAAAGCCAAACCTGAAGTTACTGATGACAGCACCAAGGAAGAGAGGGATAATGAGAAGTCACTACTCATTATCAAAAGTTCAATGGAGGGAGGTCCGACAAAGTGGAAACTGGCATTAATCTCACCAAGCTGACATCAACCAAGTATGATGGGACTGGAAGTGTAAGAGACCATTTGTTGAAGCTTGTGAATGTTGCAAACAAGCTCAATAATCTGGATGTATAGATTACAAATAAGTTCCTTGTTCATATGGCCCTCAATTCATTGTCATCTAAATAGGAACAAGTGAAGACCAATTATAACACACAAAAGGAGACTTGGACTGTGAACGAGCTCATTGCAATCTGCCCCTCCAAAAGGAGGACAGACTGAAGAAGGGAAAAGATGAAATTGTGAATTTTGTGCAAGCTGGAAAAGGAAAGAAACCTAATGCTTCCAACAAGCCTAGTAATCAGTTCAAGAAACCTATTGGATCGAAATCAAGTTCTGGCTCAAACTCAAAGAAAATTAATAATTATTCTGTTGCATCTACTAAAAATGCTTCTGCTTCTACTTCTACTGGTCTGAAAGTTAACAAAAATAATTTCAAAATATGCTTCTTTTGCCAATCTACTGAGCACGTGCGCAAACATTGCCCTGATTTCAAGGCATGGCTCATCAAGAAAGGTACGAACATTATCAATATTTTTGTTAATGTTGAATCAAATCTAGTTTTTTTTCTGAAAAAATCATGGTGGTTTGATACTGGTTGCACTGTGCATATCACAAATTCTTTGTAGGGATTCAAAAACCAGAAGGTGAAAAATAGAGATACCTACAAAGTATTTGTTGGAAACAGGTCAAACTTAGAAGTTCAATGTCACAATCCATCCAAATCCCCTCGGGATTAATACGGGATGTGTCGTGATCCCGTCTGACACGAAGTGTCAGACCAGGAAATATTTAAACCTTTAGCCCGACCGGCTTCCAAAGCACGCCAGGATCCGGTGGAGGAGTGTGATGTCTCGGTCTCTGCTACAGTCCGCACCAGTAATCAACCTGAAGGCAATGAAAACAGAAAAAACTGTGAATGGACGAAAATAAAAGAGTTCATAAAAACATATTTCATAAAAGACCTTTATGCCCTTCACTAAAAAGAATGCATGCATAGTAAAACAATTTATCAAACCACATATGTTTAAACAACCATATTTAGGGTCTCAGCCCCAAGTTCCGTAAATTCAAGTCACACGGGCCCGTACCCAAAACCATTTACAGAAATTCATAACATAGTAAATATATATGGGAACTCAGCCCAAATCCATTAATTATCCATAAAACACAATTTCGCAAAACCAAGAAATCATGTTTATCATAAATATCATATAACCAATCTTGTCACGGTATCTAGAGCTACGCGCGTGCTACCGGGGTCTCAAATCCCAAGTCTCCACAAGGTCCACCCAGGTCAATGTCCGTAGATTAATGACCCTAGCTAGGGGTTATAATCCATAGCCTTCCTGAGAATAAGGTACCCAATAAGGGCGACTTCACTCAGTTAGTGCTCCGTGACTACTCCGGGGTCCACCCAGGCCAACGACCCTCCCTGGAGGAGACAATCCATAAATATAAGGATGGTATATGAAAAACCATTTTGAAATCATTCTCAAAACCTTTCAAAGGTTCATGCCCGGTCCTCATAAACCGTCATGAAACTAGAAATCCATCCTTTCCAAATCCAAATCCAAATCCGTTTAGGGTCTCTGAACCCGAAATCACAAACGTAAACCGTAACTGGGCTTCGTGCCCGATTTCGTAAACGAAATTGGCTTCGTGCCTGATTTCGTAAACTAAATGGGCATCGTGCCCGACTTCGTAACCAACTGGGCCTCAAGCCCGATTTCGTAAACCAACTGGGCCTCAGACCCGGTGCCTTATTAAATCAAATGGACTCGAAGTCCGATAGTTCGTAAATCAAATGGGTCTCATACTCGATTCCATATTTCCAAACCCGAAATCAATTTACGAACCAATTGGGCCTCTAGCCCGATACCGTAACTAATTGGACTTCAAGTCCGGGGGTTTCCAAAACAAATGGGTCTCATGCCCAAGTTTACTTATCAAATCCAAAACTATTTCATTAAACCATTTCTAAAACCATAAGCACGTATAATCAGTGCAAAACCGTAAATCGCCTTGAAATGCGTGAAATTGTATAAATCACTAACATCCAAATCATCATCATAGAATCGCATCTATAAACCATATAAAACATTTATGCATGCATCACAGTTTAGAAATTAATGTCCACTCACAGACCGTCCTACGCTGCCGCCTCGATTTGCGTGTTGTAAGCCTCACCGGGCTAATCACCGTCACCGGGACTCCCAAACCTGTCCAAATCAATCTAGAGGGTTACCAACTACCTTATTAACCTCTCATTGAAGTCTCGGAATTTTTCCGGATTTTTAACTATTTTTAATTTCGATCCTAAACCTTCGGATGTCCCCAACAATATCGAGACGGTGTCCGATCGACACGAAACCAGTCCAAAAATGTTCGTTACATCTAATAGATTAAAATTCCTGTTGAAAACATCCCCAAATTACCCCCCACGCGCTGCCCAAAGAGGCTGCGCGTGAAAGCCACGTGTCTGCTACAGTGTCACCAGCAACCTCCAGCAAACCCAGTTCGCCTGGTTTGAACAGAACCGGACCGGTCTGGACCAGCGTGGCCGGTTCAACATCTTAATCTTCTCATTTCGATCCATTTTTGTTCCATTTTGATTTCTAAAGGTTCCTAACAAGAAACCTAATCGATCTAGCCATTAAAAACATGAAATACGGGTCGAAATCGTACCTCCACGATTTGAACCTCACGGCCCAAAAACCAATCACCGTCCCGGGCTTCTGCACCGTCCTCAACCTCCATTTCCAATCCAAACCTTCTCCTTAGGTCACCAGAAAGCCATTCCCATTAATAGCAACAACTAAAAACCCCCTAAACTCAAATTTGAAATTCAAAACTACCTTACCCGCGGTTTCAGGTTTTTCCTCCACCGTGGCTCGACCGTCACCGTCAAGTCTTCCTAGTCCCACAAGCCTCACACTCTCTCAGTCATGCTCAAGGTGTCTCACACAACACATGGATATGGTGGTGAGGTTGTGTGTTGTTTGTTTTAGAGAGAAAACGGAGAATGGGCGCTCGGGTTAGAATGAAACAGAGAGGATGATGCTGGTGATCAGGTGAGAGAGAGAAAGAAGATGAACGGTGAGGATGAGAGATCAGATGAGATGAAGGATGGAGATGAGAAGTGGGTGAGATTAAATTATAAAATAATTTAGGATAATAATATTTAATTAGTTAGATTTTGCGAACCATAACTTTCCCGTCCGACGTCCGATTTCGGCGTGCCGCCTGTCTACGGATTCGTATCGACCCGATCTACGTAACGATCCTCGGCCCTCGGCCATCGGACCTCCTAGGTCAAAAGTCAATATTTTGCCCACGATCAGGGGCAAAACGGTCATTTTTCGTCGTCCGGCTGATTTCGCTCAACTAATCACCAATTTAACTCACTAATCCTTGATTAGTCACTAATCTAATTCCGGAATTCGGGACGGGTCGTTACTTTCAATCTGTAGGAAGTGTTAGACTACAATTATCTTCTGGTTTTATTTTAGTTTTAAAAGATTTTCTTTATGTACCTTCGATGAGAAGGAATCTACTTTCAGTTTCTAAACTTGTGAAAGACAATTTTTCTTTTATTAGTGATAATGACAGTATTCGTGTTTTCTCTAAAAATCAATTTGATAATTTGCATGGGTATGCTGTTCTTAATGGTGATGCAATTGTAATACAACTATAGTGTCTAAATATTGAAAATTCTGCTCTTAAGAGAATGCTTAATGATGACAAAATTTTCATGTTATGGCATAAAAGATTAGGCCATATATCAAAAGGCATAATTAAGGGATTAATAAGAATGGAAAATGTACCAAACTTACATTTCTATGATTTTGGAAATTGCATTCACTGTTTTAAGGGCAAAACCACACATCCCAAAAAGATGGGTTCAACTAGAAGTAGTGATTTGTTAGAAATTATACATACAGATGTATGTGGTATGTTTCCAACAAAAACTATATGTGGGAATTATGTTTCCAACAAAAACTATATGTGGGAATTTCTATGTTGTGCTCTTCATAGATGATTTTCTAGGTATACTTATTTGTTGTCACGACCCGACTTATCTAACACAATATTATCCGATTTGGGTCCAGCCCTCACGGTTTTGTTTCTGGAAACTCACGTGCAACTTCCCAGTAGGTCACCCATCTTGAGATTGTACCAGCCCAAACTCGCTTAAATTTGGAGTTCCTAAGGAATCCAAAGTCAATGAGCTCCCAAAAGGCATCATGTTAGACAAATACGTGCCTACACATATAAGGCACTTCACATTTCTCTTCCCGAGCGATGTGAGATTGTTCACCGTTCTTCTCAAGACACGGGTCTTACATTTGTACTTAATTTCTAAGAAATCACAAGTTTTTAATTGTTTTAAAGTTTATAAATTAGAGGTTGAAAAACAATTAAACAATAACATTAAGATAGTAAGATCAGACCATGGAAGAGAGTATTTTGAAAGGTACACAGAAGTTGGGCAACAAAAGGGTCATTTTCTTTGTTAAGTACTCCATATCAAATTGGGGTGGCAGAAAGGAAGAATAGAACACTGAAAGATATGGTTCGAAGTATGCTCTCACATCCTCAACTACCTGGATTTTTATAGGGATAAGCTATAAAGACAGCTAATTATGCACTCAATAGGGTCTCAAGCAAGTCATTTTCATCCACACCATTTGAGCTTTGGACTTGAAGACAGCCAAGCTTCAATCACTTTCATACATAGGGCTATAAATCAGAGGCAAGGCTATACAATCCAAATGAAAAGAAGCTTGACATGAGGACCACTTCCTATTATTTTGTTGGTTATTTGGAAAAATCCAAGCGATTCAAATTTTATTGCCCTACTTCATTCACTCTAATTGCTGAGACATGTAATGTCATGTTCATAGAAGATTTCCTAACACGCCCCATCCTAATTCCCCCGGGATTAACGCAGGATGAGACATGCTCCCATCTAACACACGTGCCACTCGAGGTAACATGCGGGCCTGATAAAGGATAACCCGAAATCCTGAGCCTAATTGGCTCCTAGAATGCGCCAGGATCAACCGAGGAATGTAAGGCATCGGTCTCTGCTATAACCCGCACCCGCTATCAACCACCTGAAGGGATTTAAAAATCATTAAAAGTTGTGAGTGCACGAAAATAAATAATTTATTAAAGAATCATTTCATAAAAAGATATTTATGTCCTTCACGTAAAACTATGCATGCATTCAGAAACCATTTCATTCAATTACAATAAAAACCGTTTATAAAATCAAAATCATTTCCTTTCTCAAAAAATTAGGGCCTGAGCCCAAAACCGTAAAATCCATCAAGTGTGGGAATTCAGCCCAAAACCGTAAAACACCGAAATCCGTAAATCCAAATCCAAGTGGGTCACTGTTCAAATCCATAAACACAAATCCATAAACACAGAAATACCATTTCATAAATCCAATAATTCATGTTTACCAAATACCCATCCTCAGCATCCCAGACGCTTGGCGTCCCAGATGTCATATCATATCACGGCTAAGAAACGCATGATGCATAGAGTCTTTCCGGGTCCATATCTCTGACATCCCAGATGTCTGACGTCCCAGACGTCTAATCATAGCAATCCTGCTCCTGAGTCACTATACAGTCTGGCCGCTCCGTGCAATGGCCCCTCGCAGGCAATGCATCGTGTCTACTTCGATGTCCCAGACATGGAGTAAGACATATTCACATATCCTCATCTCAGGATGGCAAATGGGAAACACCCTTTCTAAAACCATTTCAAAACATCGCAAAATATCTCAAAGAAGCCATGCCCGAAATTTCCATAAATCCATCGTAAATCCATAAATCCATATATGGGTCCCCGACCCGAAATCACATTTATAAACCACAACTGGGCCTCATGCCCGATTTCGTGAACCAACTGGGCCCCCGACCCGATCGTATAACTCAAATCGGTCTCAGCCCGATTCTTCATTAAATCAAATGGACCTCATGTCTGATAATTTCCAAATCAAATGGGTCTCATGCTCGAGGTCATCTTTTTAAATCTAAAACCATTTCATCAAACCATCGTTGAAACCACAAGCACATACAAATTCAACATAAAACCATACGCCTCGAAATATGTGCAAATACGTAAATCATAAATACCACAAATATACATATTCAAGGCATTCAAAACATAGATATAAAACATATAAAATAGTTATGCATGCATCATATTTATAAAACAAAAGTCCACTCACAGACAGTCTTAAGTCGCACCTCGTTATGCATGCCGTACCCCCTTTTGAGCCACATCACTATCACCGCGACTTCCAAACCTGTCCAAATCATACTAGATGGTTACTAACCACTTCATTAACCTCTTATTAAAGCTCCATAATTTTCCGGGATTTTGAACGTATTTTACATAGACTTTAAACCTTCGAACACCCAAAACTACCTTGAGACGGTTTCCGATCGACTTGAAACTAGTCCCAAAATGTTCGTTACATCGAAAGGATGATTTCATGTGTTGACCACTTCACCAAGAAACGCCCAACGCGCCCCCACGCGATGCCCAAAGGCACTATACGTGGGCTTCATGCGCCTGCACCTGTTCACCTTCTTCTTCCTCAACTGAACCGGTCCAGACCAGTTCACTGGTCAGCCAGTTCAAATGGACCAGTGTGACCGGTTCAAGCCATTTTCAAACACATTTTTAACCCGTTTTCATCCCTTTTCAATTCTAATCCCTTTGTCCCATCATTAGCAACCTATCCATATGATTAAAACCAAGAAAAACCGCCTAGAACCTATTGGTTCGATTCACCCTTCACGACCTAAATTTCCATTTGTTTCCCTGGGTTGCTCAGCCACTCTTCGCCTTCCACAACCATTCCCAAACACTCATACAAACCCTATAAACACTCTCCAATCATCCAAAAACCTTCCTAAACACTCTCCATTTGTTTACCTTCCTCCGCCATCCACGATGGCTCAACCACTCTCACCGTCGCCACCCAGCCTCCCTTGCACTCTCCTTCACACCCAAACCTCATTAGAAGAATAATGGAGGGGCTTATATAGGGTAGGTTGCACGATTCCAGACTTCTCGCGGGACTTAGGGAGAAATAGAGAAGGAAATGATCGATTGAAGGGGGGAAAATATCCCACTGTGTGGGGAAATGGGCCAATCAGATGGGTGACACTTGTCACTCATCTGGTGGGTCCTTCCAGAAACTTCCCCCAATCAAATCATGCCACATGACCATTTTCCTTGGTTTTCGTGCAATAGTACCATAAAACTTCATAGACCCGTATCTTTCTCGTCGAACCTCTGATTTCGACGTGCCGCCTGCCTACGAACTCGTAATGACCCGATCTAAGTCACGGTCATCGGTCAAAGTCCATTTGACCGCCCGAGTCAAAAGTTAACTTTTTGCCGATTTCCCAAGGGCAAAATCGTCATTTTACAATGTCCCTCCGTGATCCTCCGACTAATCCCCGATTAGTCCCGCTAATCCACAATTAATCACTAATATAATCCCAAAAGTTGGGACGGGTTGTTACATTTCTCGTCTCTCATTCACTTTCAAAAAATTCCTATGTGTTTGAAGAAGTTGACGAAGCACCAGCAGGATCATCAAGTAACACAATCAACATTCCAGTTCCAATATCAACCCCATAACAACTTGTTCTTGCAAAAACAATTCAAGAGGATATCAATCCACCTAATAATGAACCAGAAATAGAAGTTCCACCTGTTGATCCTCAAGTTGCAGTGAGAAAATCTCAGCGACCAAGAAAATCTGCAATTTTTGGAGATTACATGGTCTTTCTTCAAGAAATTGATTTTGTTATTAGAGATTACGATGATCTTGATTCGTATAAGGTGGCGTTGGAGAGTCCACAATCAGCTCTTTGGACACTAGCCATGGAAGAAGAGTTATCCTCCACGAACAAAAATGGTGTTTGGACATTGGTTGTACCCACTGCAGAAGTTAAAACTCTAGGTTGTAAGTGGATTTACAAAACCAAGAGAGATTCTGATGACAGAGTTAAAAGAATAAAGGCAAGGCTAGTAGCCAAGAGGTTCACACAAAGAAAAGGCTTAGATTACACTAAAACTTTCACTCATGTGTCGACAAAAGATTCTTTTCGGATCATAATGGTTCTCATAACTCATTTTAATCATCATTTACACCGGATGGATGTGAAGACTGCGTTCCTTAATGGTTACCTCAAAGATCAAGACATTTTTATGAAGCAACCACCAAGATTCATTGAAAAGGGGAAAGAGAACTTAGTGTGCAAACTTAAAAAAAATCCATTTATGGACTTAAGCAAGTATCTAGACAATGGTATTTGAGGTTTGATGAGGTTGTGACTTCATTTGGTTTTATTGAGAATAGATTCGATAATTGCATCTACTTCAAGACGATGAAGTCCAATTTGTTTTTTCAAGTTCTTTATATAGATGACATGCTCTTAGCTAGTTCTAATGTTCAGGTGCTTCAAGACACTAAGAATATGCTCTTTAGTAGTTTTGATATGAAGGATTTGGGGGAGGCATACTTTGTTCTAGGCATAGAGATTCAGAGAGACAGATCAAGGAAAGTGTTGGGGTTGTCACAAAAATATTACATTGATAAAGTTAATGGGCTTTGGTGGATCCGATCCCCCAAGAAAGGTTTGAATTTTGGTTGTAATTATACTTGGACATGAATACATTGACAATAATAGTGAGGGATGGTGAAGTTTTAAAAGAAAGGATTTGGTTTAAAGATATAAAGTATATGCATACCTTGTTGGGTATGTTATGTTCACAATACATTTATGTTTTAATTTAGGTTATTTTGAATAATTTAGGGAAAATTAAGTAAGGTTAAAATGTAGGATTAAGTAAGGTTTAGTAATGAAATATAATGATGAAAATAGACATAATGAAGGAATTGGAATTATGTAATTAAGGTTATGATTAGAAGTATATGATTATATTTTTTTTTACATCAATGGTGTTAACTACTTTGTTTTGGAAAGGCCTTGACTAATTCTAATTGAGTACTAAAAGAGATTTATAAGGATAAATATGAATGTGGATAAAATTATGAAGGTGGAAAGAAAAAGGTTTAATTAGTGCATATTGCTTATGTAAAACATTAAAGGAATGTCATGGTTATAAGGATACGCAAAAAATTGTGACAAATATAACAATTGAAAGGTAAAATCGACTAGGGTTGAACTCGCAAAGTCCACCACTTGTCTTGGAGTGAACTGGATGCGGGTGGTAACCCCACAAAGAGTGGACTTTGATAAATTTAAGAAATATCCCTTGTGTGACAAGAGTCGTCAGACAGGCACATGACCGGCTCAGTTTTCACGAAAAATTAGGGACGGGGGGTCCTATGATAGATGAGTTCTGTTGTTGGCTCAAGAACCTTTCTTATAATCAAACGATTGTCAGGCATGCGAGAAAATAGCCAAGACTTCTTTTCTATACCTTATTCTTAATGTAATAAGGACTTTAATAATTTTTTTCTAATCTAGTCCAATTTCATGTGATTTTCATGTTATTCAAGTTAGCAGCTTGTCATTTTAGTGATTTAGTAGTTATATTTACAAATTCCCTTAAGTAGGGATAATAGTACCAGACCAAGACACAAATACATTTTCATGACTTAGGTAGCTATGAAACGGGTTGGAAGGTATATCTCGAGTCCTTATCTCTCTTTAAGAAAATATGGTTATATGGTAATGGGAGTGAAGTACAAATACTGAAGAGTAAATGTGTTAGTATTAAAATGTGAGAAGTAAAATTGCAAGTATAAAAAGTAAATTATTTCCTTCTCAATCTAGCATTGACCAGGTAGAACATTCTAGAAATCATCAACCAAACAAACATAAGTTGGAATCATTCCATAGGTTGTTAGAGAATTCAAAGCAACTTTCAGACATTAAAAGGGAGGTGTTTAGATGCCTTAAAGGTTGGTCTAGTTGGCAGTCATGATGAGGTTGGTGTCTCTATGTGGCCTTTAAAATTGACTATGTGAAAACGTCGGGATAAAGTTGAACACATGTGGGTCTTCAAAGCTAACTTGGAATGCAAGTCCTGATGAAGGGAAGCTCAATGTTCTTGGTTTAAAAACTGAGAGGGGGTGAGAAGAGAACTTCATCTTCATCGTAGATTAAAAAATAGGTTATGATTAGGGTGGCAAGCATTTGAAGTAAAGAAACTTTTGAGGGTTTGTGATAGTTTTGAAATTGATTGAGTTTGATTAATTCGCTTATTTGGTTGATTAATTGGTTATCCTCTGAGAAGAAGACCTTTTCTTCATTTATAAGCGGTGGAAATGCTAATATGGACTGTCATGTAGACTTTGGCGAGTCCATAGTGCAATGGGCTTGTCGAGAACATCCCTTTTGTCTTCCTATCCCTTGTGTGCATTAGAGAGCTCTTCTCCTTCCCCACATTTCCGCGTTTGCACATTCTAATTAGGAATTATTTAGCCATACTTTCACGAGTTGGGCCTTTAATTCCTTTGGCCATGTGTTTGGCTCAAGGAAGAATTTTTTCGGGCAAAAATTGTAACGACCCGTCCCAAATTCCATGATTAGATTAGTGACTAATCACGATTAGTGAGGCTAATCCATGATTAGTAGAGCGAAATCGGACGAACGATGCAAAATGACCGTTTTTCCCCTAGTCGTGGCAAAACGTTGACTTTTCATTCGGGCGGTCAAACGTACTTTGACCGATGACCGTGACGTAGTTCGTGACGTCACAAGTTCATAGACAGGTGTTACGTTCAATTCTGACGTTCGAGGAGGAAGTTATGACGTTCGGAAGTTTAGGGGCATTTTGGTAATTTTGGTTAAAGAGGAGTCAAATGTTGACTTTTTGACCAAGAGGTTCGATGGCCGAGGGCCGAAGACCGTTACGTAGATAAGGATGATACGAATCCATGGACAGGTGGCACGTCGAATTCGGACGTTCGACGGCGAAGTTCAACGGCACTATTGCACGAATTACGAAACGAGTTAACTTTTGGACTTTAGTGGGGCCCAGATATTTAATGGAGGCCCAATGGATGA
This sequence comes from Prinsepia uniflora, assembly GCA_032719365.1. Classification (NCBI taxonomy): domain Eukaryota; kingdom Viridiplantae; phylum Streptophyta; class Magnoliopsida; order Rosales; family Rosaceae; genus Prinsepia; species Prinsepia uniflora. The sequence continues at coordinate 31,029,430 of CM064868.1, forward strand.
GTGACAAGTGTCACCCATCCACAGGCCACCTATATTGATTCATGCACCGTGCATTTCTTTCTCCATTTCAAACACACAAAACACAACCCGATCTCACCCATTTTCCTCCCATCCGGGCAACCCAAAACCCATCCACTCTTCACCCATGACCAGGCAGGGGACCAGGGAGACTGAGGAGGTTGCTGGACGGCCTGAACCGCCATCCACGGCGGCTAGAAGGAGGAAGAACCCGTGAGGTTCACAGTAAGTCCATTTTGATCCATTTTTCCATTTTTGTTGTTATGGTTGGTTTTTAATGGTTTTAATGAGTCCATTAGGTTGCTAGGGACATGTTAGGAAGGTTTAAGGAAGCTTGGGATGGCTGGGCAGCCATGGGAGAGTTTTGGGAACTTTGAACCGTTTGGTTCAAAATCGAACCATGGGTTTAGGAGGTTTTTAGGTTGTTTTAAGGATTGGAATGGATAGAAAACACCAAAATATGATGAAAGGAACCAAAAAGGAAGAACTAGGATGGAAAATGGGGTGTCTAGGGCTGTGAACCGGTAACGCCGGTCAAGTTGGACCGGCCAAACCAGGTGAACCGACCATGAACAGTAAAACCGGTCTGCTGGAGGTTAGTGCTGATGAACAGTAATCTATCCCTTCTAGGAGCGCGTGAGGGCGCGTGGTCCATAATTTTGGAAACTGTTCAACACGGGAAATCTTCTATTCGATGTAACGAAGATTTTGGGATTGGTATCGCGTCAATCGGACATCGTTTCGATAGTTTTCGGGGTATCGGAAGGTTTAGGGTCGGCTTAAAAATAGTTAAAAGTTCGGGAAAATTACGGGGCTTTGATGGGAGGTTAATTAAGTAGTTATTAACCTTCTATTAAAATTTGGACAGGTTTGGGAGTCCCGGTAATGGTGATCGGCTCGGGGAGCCGAATGGCACGCAAATCGAGGCGGCATCTCGGACGGTCTGTGAGTGGACCTTGTTTTCTTGATTGGTGCATGCATAAATGTTTATTATATGTTTTATTACTTGTTTGATGATGCCATGGGTGCATTTGTATGTGGTTACGTATAAGCACGTATTTCGAGGTTTCGGCCTTATACGGTGCTTATACGGGTCTGTATTTCTTTATTGGTTTTAATAAAATGGTTTGGATTTCTAAAAGGATAAACTCGGGTATGAAACCCATTTGGTTTTGTCTCGGGCATATGACCTCAGATGTCGGGCACGGTGCCCAGCTGATGTCCTATGTTCGGGCACGAGACCCAGGTTACTTTACGGTTTTGATTTCAGGTCAGGGAACCTTAAATGGATTTCCCGGTTCATGACGGTTTATGGGAACCGGCATGAACCCTTGTTATGGTATCGTGGTACATGATGGTTTAAGGGAACCGGCATGAACCCTTGTTGGTCCTTACGGTACATGACGGTTTATGGGAACCGGCATGTTACCTGGTTATGTTATTACGGTACATGACGGTTTTATGGGAACCGGCATGAACCCTTGTTGGATGTTATGGATCATGACGGTTTAAGGGAACCGGGCATGAATGTTTATGTTATATATATATATGTATTCATATACCTTCCTTTACTTCTATTATCTCCTCCGGGGAGGGTCGTTGGCCTGGGTGGACCCCGGAGTAGTCACGGAGCACCGACTGAGTGGAGTCATCCCCCAGTTGGCTTCCTTACTCTCAGGTTGGCTATGATTACTATTACCTCGGGTAGGGTCAGTGGTCTGCGGACATTGATCTTGACTTTGAGAAGACTCGGATTGAGACCTGGGTAGCACGCGTATAGCTTTGGAAACCGTGACAGGATTGGTTGTGTGAATTATATGTATATATGATATATGCTATATGATAAGATATATGATGTGTGTTTACACAGGTTTTGGGCAGTGGCCCGTTTGGTTAGTTTCTTCTGATTTGGGCTGAGTCCCTTATGGATTTGGGCAGTGGCCCGTGTACTTGATTTCATTATGGTTTTTCTGGATAAATGGTTTTCGAATGCATGCATGCTTTTTAGTGAAGGGTACAAATGACTTCTCATTAAAATGTTTTTATAAACTCTTGTTTTGTCCACTCACAGCTTTTAATGTTTTGACTGCCCTTCAGGTTGACATTGGATGTGGACTGTAGCAGAGACCGAGATATCACATACCTCCTCCGGATCCTGGCGTACTCTGATAGCCCCGGAGGGAAAAGGTCAGAAATATCCCTTGTCTGACACTCCGTGTCAGACGGGAGCAGGGTCATCCCACGTTAATCCCGGGGGGATTGGGATGGGTCCTGTCAAAAATAGTTATAGTTATAGATAAGCTATTTGAATCATCTGAATTAACCACGTTAATTGACCACACATTTGATATGATATTTGTTTTACTACAGGAAATAAATATGAAAGGGGAGGCATCATGCCTATTTTATCTCCAAGTATGAGACCTAAAGATATGCATAAAATAAGTAAGATTTGACATTTGTAAGTTTACCTAAGTCTAAGATAGCACACTCAAACTTGCTATTACCAATTATTATGGGAATATTAAAACTGTGTAGATCCTTACATTTATGAGGGAATTTTTGCTGAAGCATTTCTTAGAAGTTCTCTCACCTTTACAGTCTCATTGCCCTTTGCTTTCTCTTGTTTTACAAAGCTCTTAAAAATTTAGCATATTTTGGCACTTGCTTAATTGCATACAAAAGCGGAATGTTCACTTGGACCATCTAGACTGTATCCAAAATTTTCTTTCTCATGTTCCTCTTTCTTTGATTTAGCAAACATGCTTGGGAAAGGAAACCAGGAAAAAGATGGATTAGTGGGGACCACATTTGGAATAACTTCCTTACTTGGAAGTATCAGATTCGCTTTGGTGAGGGAAGGGTTGCTTAAAGTATGTTTTTGCTAGCTTTGCTCGACTACTCATGTGGCTGGGTCCTCCTCCCCAGGTTCGACCATTAGCTCAATCTCCACATTCCTATTTCTTTTAGGAGCTCTCTGCTCATTCTCAAGCTACCAACCATTCCTTAGTGTGATGGATTTTGCAGTCTCAAAACTGACAGGACCCACCCCGATTATCACCTCGATAACCAAGACGAACCCTGCTTCCGTCTGACAATCACACTCAAAAGACCAAAATAACCTCAAAGCAACCACCAAGCATACATTGTCAGACTAGGGAGAAGTTGTAATACAACTAGTCAACAGTAATACAGAGCATAGTAACAGTACAGGATACGAACAAAAGTCCTACTGTGAGCTGACTAAACACGCAACGGAAAACTCTATACCTCTGCCTCTGCCTCTACGTTAGCCCTGACGCTTGCACCACGACCTGGAGGGTAATTAAAACCATAAAAGTGTGAGTGGACTAAAAATAAATAAGAGTTTCAAAATCAGTTTAATAAACAAACCAGGATTTTACCCTCCGTTTTAAAAACATGCATGCATAACTAAGTATCAGAAAACAACTATATAAACCGTATGATAATCGTTATGAAAACATCTTCATAAAACATGAAATACCAAATATACTCATCCAATCGAACCTGTTGGATCTATCCGAGTCTTTAAACTCCCGAGACTTTTAAACTCAATCCAGGCCTCAATATAATCTGAGTCTTTAAACTCCCGAGTCTTTAAACTCAACAGGCCTACGGGGGAAAATCATAATATCCGAGTCTTTAAACTCCCGAGTCTTTAAACTCAATCTGGGTCTTTAAACCCAATCCGGGCCTGCCCCCGGCATATCATATCCGGGTCTTTAAACCTAATAAACAGATCCAGCAAATCCAATCCAAAACCGTTTTTAAATCGTTTCTAAATCCATGTCCAAACCAGAATTCGAAATCACTATTCTGAAGCCATGCCGGCGTTCAGAACCGTCATTCCGAATCCAAATCCGGAAATCCCTTTTTCCAAGCTTTAAAACCAAATCTCGATTTCCAAAATCTGATTCTAAAACTGAAAACCTTGATTATCGAATCATGTTTCAAAACTCATTTATAGTCTTTGAAAATCAGTTATATATTTCAATCCCAAAATTATAGCATCAGAATCATAAGCAAATCGTATCTCGTAAAACATGCTGAAATACGTGAATATCTCGAAAATCGTGCAATTACGTAAAACAGATATAGAATAGTCAATATCATGAAATCATATGTAAAAACATAGAACAAGTAGATAAAAACAGTTTTGCATGCTCGGTTAGAAAATAAAAGTCCACTCACTAGGTCCGAAAGCGTCAATCGCGCTCCGTACGCTCCTTGACTGTCTCAGGAGTATCCCGACCTGTCAAATACCACAATACCGGGTCACAAACACTTTATTTAAGCTCACCCTAATTTCCCCAATTTTTTTGGGATTTTTAAACGTAATTAAATTAACCCCTAAACCTTCGGACACTCAAAACTAACCCGACACGGTGTTCGATCGACTCGAAACTTGTCCCAAAATGTTCGTTACATCGATTAGACTGAAAACCATGTTGGACACTTCCCCAAAACATGATCCACGCACCCTCACGCACAGCCCAAAAGGGCTGTGCGTGGGAGCCACGCGCCTGCTACTGTTTATCGTCAACATCCAGCCAACCCGGTTCAGACCGGTCCGATCCAACCGAGCCGGCGAGGCCGGTTTTCACCCATTTTCAGTCCATTCTTAGTCCTTTGTTCATCATTAATTTCTTCCTTGCATTTGTAATTGATTCACTAAATAAAAACACGAAACAAAGCCCTACACCTCACCTCCTAAACCTCGAACTAAAACCCTGAAATCGACTTCCTGATTCCGGCCACCAGCCGTCTTCTCAGGGCAAGGGTTTGCTTCCTTAGATCCGTAGTGACTTCCTACAGATATAAGGATCAATAGAACCGCTCAATAGCCCTCCAAAACTCACGACTTTCCATTTAAACCAAATTCAAAAAAACAGGGGAAACCGGTAACTAACTTGTGTTCTGACCTCCGCTGTGATCTCCGTCGTGATTCTCTGGGTCCACAAGGCACTCCTCACTCCACTACTCACCCCCACATACCAAATTGAACCAATTTGATCGTTTGAAGGTTCACCGTCGTCCACGACTTCTTCTCTGTTTCTCAGGTTCTGCTCACCCTCCACACACAGTCAACACTCTAGCCTCTCTTAACCACGATTACACTCCAGCCTCTGTTTTTCTCATTTGTACGATTCACAACTATTTAAAATGTGTAATCGTGTAGAATTAGGCTAGAAACCTCTACGAAGTAAACATGTGTCAAACACCCTGTGGACTCAGCCGAAAATATCCAATCCCAGCTTCCCATATGGCCTTATCTGATTGGGCACATTTCCCCAGGTGTTTAAAAGACCAAACTGCCCTTGCAAGTCCAAATTACCATTTTACCCTTCACCTATCTAGACCCATAATTTAACCGTCTGACGCCCGATGACGGCATACCGCCTGTCGTTGTACTCAGGACGTCGAGACCTATCTAACGGGCCTCTATTTGCATGAAAACCAATGGTGAAACAAAAAGTCAACAATTTCCCTCGTTTTACCCAAATTACAAAAATGCCCTCGACCTTCCGAACACCATAACTTCTTCCCCGATTGTCCGAATCGGACATGCCACCTGTCTACGGACTCGTGACGTCTCGAACTATGTCATGATCATCGACCAACGTCCGTCCGATCTGCCAATCAAAAAGTCAACATTTGACCATACTATTCATTAGGGTAAAATCATCATTTTTATACAAGTCTTTTGCTAATTTACATTTTGCCCTTTTTGAAGGTCCGAGTTGTTACAATCTACCCCCTTAAAAGAATTTCTCCCTTGAAATTCAGTGAAACAAATAGGGGTACTGTTCACGCATTAAGGCCTCGGTTCCCAAGTTGCTTCTTCTACCTGATGATTCCTCCACAATACTTTAACCAAGGGAACCGTCTTCCTCCGTAGCACCTTATCCTTACGATCCAGAATCGCCACAGGCTGCTCCTCAAAACTTAAATTCTCTCTAAGTTCGATAGGTTGTGCTTCCAGAATGTGAGAGTCATCCCGAATGTACTTCCGAAGCATAGACACATGAAAAAAATTATGTACCTTAGCTAGGTCTGATGGTAATGCCAACCGATAAGCAACAGGACCAATCTTCTCCAAAATCTCATAGGGTCCAATGTAGCGGGGACTTAACTTCCCTCGTCTGCCAAATCGTACAATACCCTTCCAAGGAGATAACTTCAAGAAGACCCAATCTCTTACCTCAAACTCCAAATCTCTGATCCTACGGTTGGCGTAGCTCTTCTGTCGGTCCTAAGCTTCTTTGAGTCTATCTCTGATAAGTACAACCTTTTCCTAGGTAAGTTCTACCAACTCTGAAGTCGTCAGTCTCCTTTCACCCACCTCCGTCCAACACAACGGGGTTCTACACTGCCGTCCATACAAAGCTTCATAAGGAGCCATCCCAATGCTCGCCTGGTAACTGTTATTATAAGCAAAGTACATCAATGCTAGATGTGACTCCCACGTCGGTCTGAGGATGAAAGGTAGTGCTGAAATGTAGCTTCGTCCCAAAAGCCTCCTGCAGACTCTGCCAAAATCGGGAAGTAAACCTCAGATCCCTGTCGGAAACTATCGATTCTGGGGTACCATGCAACCGAATAATCTCATCGATAAAAAACTGCGCAAACTGCGTCATCCTGAAGTTCGCTCGCACCGGCAAGAAATGAGCTGACTTCGTGAGCCTATGCACAATCACCCATACGCCATCATGACCCTTAGGCGTCCTGGGAAGCTTAAACACGAAGTCCATCGTCAGATGATCCCATTTCCACTCTGGGATCGGTAGGGGTTGCATTGCTCCATAGGGTCACTGTCGTTCGGCTTTCACCTGTTGACAAATCAAACATCTACTGACGTACTCAGCAATTTCACGCTTCATACCTGACCACCAGTAATGCTCCCGAAGCGTACGATACATCTTGGTCCCTCCAGGATGCATCGCATAGGCTGAACTGTGAGCCTCGTCAAGGATCGTTTTCTTCAGTGCTTCATCCCCCGGTACACACAACCGTCCTTTTTTACCAATGCTCCAACCTCACGAATCCCAAAAGCCTGTCTCTCCCCAGCTTCAACCTCAAGGCGAATGATGCCCAAAACGGGGTCCTGAAATTGAGCATTGATAATCTGATCAACCAAGACATGCCGCACATGGAAACTCGCTAATAGCCCTCCCTGACTATCAACAGTCAAGTCCACTCCAGTTCTACAGAGTTCAACCAACAAGGGCAACCGAACCATCCTCAAATGTGACAAGGAGCTAGCTGACTTCCTACTCAGGGCATCGACTACCACATTAGCCTTCCCCGGGTGGTACTCGATGGTACAATCATAATCCTTAATCAACTCTAACCATCGGCGTTGTCTCAAATTCAGATCTTTCTGAGTAAAGAGATACTTCAAACTCTGGTGGTCCGTGAAGATCCTGTACCTCTCATCGTACAAGTAATGTCGCCAAATTTTCAGCGCATGAACCACCGTTGCAAGCTCCAAATCATGAGTGGGGTAATTCATCTCATGAGGTTTCAACTGTCGGGAAGCATATCCCATGCTGCATCAACACATATCCCAAACCCTGGAAAGAGGCATCATTGTATACCTCGAACTCCCCACTATCATCCGGAAGGACTTACACAGGAGCAGATGTCAACCGCCTTTTCAGCTCCTGGAAACTCTATTCACAAATCTCATACCAGACAAAACAGACTCCCTTCCTAGTCAGTCGTGTCAACGGAGCAGCAAGAATGGAAAATCCCTCAATGAAATGCCGGTAATAACCAGCTAACCCTAAGAAACTCCTGACCTCGGTCACTGTCTTGGGCTGCTCCCAGTTCGTTACTACCTCAACCTTCTGAGGATCCACGCTAATACCCTCGGCTGAAATCACATGACCTAGAAAACCAACACTATTCAACCAGAACTGACATTTGCTCAACTTTTCATACAATTGGTTCTTCCTCAAGGTGTTAAGCACTATCCTCAAATGCTTCTCGTGCGCCTTCGTACTCTTTGAATACACCAAAATATCATCGATAAACACAATAACGAAACGATCCAGGTATGACCGAAACACTCGGTTCATTAGGTCCATAAACGTCGCTGGAGTGTTAGTTAATCCAAATGGCATCACCACAAACTCATAATGGCCGTACTTGGTCCAAAAAGCTGTCTTGGATATGTCCTCCTCTCTGACCCGTAGCTGGTGATATCCGGATCGAAGATCAATCTTCAAAAAGTACCGTGCTCCCTTCAGCTGATCAAACAAGTCATCAATCCGGGGTAGGGGATATTTGTTCTTGCTGGTTGCCCTGTTCAGCTGCCTATAATCAATACACAGTCTCAAACCTCCGTCCTTTTTCCTAACAAATAAAACTGGAGCTCCCCAACGAGATACACTTGGTCGAATAAATCCCGTATCGACCAACTCTTGTAACTGCGCCTTTAATTCCCTCAATTCAGTTGGCGCCATACAATAAGGAGTCTGAGAAATAGGTTGCGTACCTGGAAGGAGGTCGATAGTAAACTCGATGTCTCGGTGAGGTGGCAATCCTGGTAAATCCTCCGGAAAGACGTCTGGAAACTCCCGCACTACCGGAATATCCTCTGCCCTCAATGGCCTAGCACGTGTGTCCACCACGTGAGCCAAGTAGCCCTGGCATCCCTTCTTTAACAACTTTCTCACTTCCAGAGCCGAAATAACACCAGTAGGTAATGCACGCTGATCACCCTGGAACGTGGTCTCCGGTAACCCTGGACTCCGAAAGGTCACCCTTCTATTGAAACACTCGATAGAAGCATAATGCATAGTTAACCAGTCGATCCCCAAAATAACATCAAAATCCTGTAAATCCAAAAGTAACAAATCTGCCACTAACTCAACATCGCCTACCAACACCGGACATTCTCTCAAAACTTGATTCACCACATACACCTCACCAGTAGGCGTACTCACACCCAAATCACAAACCAGTGCAGACACCTCTCTCTCCGCAACCAAACCAAAACTCCGGGATATAAAAGAATGGGTAGCCCCAGGATCTATCAAAGCATGTACATCATGGCCAAGTATGGTAAGCATACATGTCACCACTCCAGGTGCTGATCGAGCTTCCTGCTGTGTCAAAGTAAAAACTTGGGCCTGGGTCCTGAAGATCGGCTGCGTCCCCTCGAACTACTAGTAGCACCACCACCACCTCTAGTGCCTGCCGCCCCTGAAACTGATGCCGTACTCCGTCCCGGCTCCGCCGTACCTCAGCCTACGCCACCCTCCTGGGGTAATGATGGACATTCACGCCGAAAGTGACCTCGCTCTCCATAGTAATAGCAAACATCCCGACTGGGTCCTCCACTCTGGCTCCCAGTAGAAGCAACATATGTCGCACTCACCTGCGGAGTCGGTTGTGCTCTAGCTCCTCGGAATCCAGAACCCTGAAAACTTCCTGGTCTACCAAACCGGGCACCACCTCCCGATGAAGTACCACTGTAATTGCCCCGCTTCGGGGTCCTCTGACTCGATGCTCTAGAAAAATAATGCTCTCGGCGTCGCACACCACTCAAGAACTGTGGTCATGCCGGCAAACTAGCCTCCACCCTCACCGTAGCATCAGATAACTCTCTGAGGGTAGCAAATGAGCCAGCTGTCACAATGGATCGAATCTCTCCTTGCAGGCCCAACTCAAACCGGCGGTACTTCTCAGCTTCCATAGCCACAAATGCAGGAGCGAAATGGGATAACATCTGGAACCTCTACTCGTACTCAGTTATTGCCATGCTCCCCTGATTAAGCTGAAGAAACTCCGCCTCCTTGGCATCTCGGAACGAGCGGGGATAGTACTGATCAAGGAACCGCTCCCTAAATGTCTCCCAAGTCACGGTGTGGGCGTCCCATCTTGACAACTCAAGCGTATACCACCACTCATATGCTGCACCGTCCAACAAGAAGGTAGCTAAAAACACTCGATCCTCCGGGGGGCATCGCATCACTGCGAAAATCCGCTCAAGTCAGGTCATCCACCTGTGGGCTTCCACAGAGCCTGCCCCACCACTAAACAACGTAGCCCCTAGACGCTGAGCTCGCTCAATCGTAGCACTCTCTGCATCTCTCACAACGTCTTCAGTAGGTCGTGGAGGGGGCTCACGTCTCGGAGGCATGGTCGATCGTACGCAGAAAAAGGCATAAAGTCAGTATAACGACCTAGACACAACCACGTACCAGACACAAACCATCAACCTATGCTCTGATACCAATTGACAGGACCCACCCCAATTAACACCTCGATAATCGGGACGAACCCTGCTCCTGTTTGACAATCACACTCAAAAGACCAAAATAACCTCAAAGCAACAACCAAGCATACATTGTCCGACGAGGGAGAAGTTATAATACAACTAGTCAATAGTAATACAGAGCACAGTAACATTACAGGATAAGAACAAAAGTCCTACTATGAGCGAACTAAACACGCAACAAAAAACTCTATGCCTTTGCCTCTACCTCTAGTTAGCCCCGACGCTTGAACCACGACCTGGAGGGTAATTAAAACCATAAAAGTGTGAGTGGACTAAAAATAAATAAGAGTTTCAAAATCAGTTTAAGAAACAAGCCAGGATTTTACCCTCCGTTTTAAAAACATGCATGCATAACTAAGTATCAGAAAACAACTATATAAACCGTATGATAATCGTTATGAAAACATCATCATAAAACATGAAATACCAAATATCATCATCCAATCGAACCTGCTGGATCTCTCCGAGTCTTTAAACTCAACAGGCCTACGGGGGAAAATCATAATATCCGAGTCTTTAAACTCCCGAGTCTTTAAACTCAATCCGGGTCTTTAAACCCAATCCGGGCCTACCCCCGTGACAGGACCCATCCCAATCCCCCCGGGATTAGTGCGGGATGACCCTGCTCCCGTCTGACACGAAGTGTCAGACAAGGGATATTTTCGTCCTTTGCCCTCCCGGGCTATCAGAGTACGCCAGGATCCGGAGAAGGTTGACTACGCCCAAACTACGCATTAAATTAAACATGTAATCTGAGTGTTATGCAATTTAAACCCTTTTTGTGTAGATGTAGTATTGGTAAATAGGGATCGTTCTTAACCGGGGAAATTAGGGAACATTAATAATGTGTTAGTGGGAAAGAGTAATGAATTAGAGAATTAAATAATAAAAGAATTAAACAATCAAATAATTAATAAATTAAAGAATAGATGAACAAGATAATAATAAATTAATGAATTACAAAGAATTAATAAATTAACGAATTAAAGAATGAAATAATAGAAGAATAAAGGACTTAGTTAATCAAAGAATAACGGAATTAATTAATCAAAGAATCAATAAATTAAATAATAAAGGAATGAAAGAATAAAAGCATCAAAGAATAAAAGAATAAAGAATAAAAGAATAAAGAATAAACAAGGGGGGTTTTGAAGAGGTTTGTAATTATGTAAATAAGTAAAAGCATAGATAAACTCATTCTATTTCTATTCTAACTTATGCACAAAGTAGACTTCCCGTAAACACAAACTTCAACAACATACTACAATTGCAAATATTTGAATTAATCACGAAATTATACCTTCACAAACTCATATTTCTTCATACATTATTCATATTATAAATGCACCGAACAGCGGATTTTTACTTATAATAATTACCTTAAGTTTGTGATTTAATGCGCCGAACAGCGGTCATACATTAAATCTCTCCAAATCTACTCTAAATGCCCCGAACAGCGGATCAACATTTAGTTTCGAAATGAAGTTTAAGCTCTAAAATGTAAGAAGTAAATGATTTTTAGAAAGTAAAACACATGGAGATTATACTCAATTTTCACAAAAGATAGGAAGGAGAAACCAATACATATATTGCATTATAATTAGAACCAATAACAAATAAAAGAGTTTAAGAGAATGGAGAGCAAATGTTACACTTTTCAGATTGGATGAGAACAATGGATTGTTTTTCACAAGGAACACCGAACAGCGGCTGGAACCTTATGAAGATGGAAGAAGATTAAACAAGGAAATTCGGACTTGAACTCTCAAAATTGTATTGGAACTATTTTGCCAAGATTTCTCCTAAAAGAAGCTCAATTTTGTGCTACTTGGAAGTGATTTCAACAAGTGAAATCAACTCCTATTTATAGGTGGAGAAAGCTACCAAAAATAATATAAAAATACAATAAAAAAAATGGAATAATGGAATGATGAGTAATAAAGATTTGTGATGATGTTTAGAGGTGGTTTGAGTTGTAAAGTTGTAAAATTGGGTTGGAAAGTTGTTGGAAGGTGGCTGGGAAATGAGTGGAGTCTGCTGGAAAATAGGGCAGGAATTTTCGGTGGCAGGCTGCTGAATTGGAGATCTGCAGCTCGGCAGGTGGCTGCTGAAATGGAGTGCAAGACTTCGGCAGGCTCTCGCTGAGGAGAAAGCCTGCAGTCGGGACACGCACACCGAAGTACTGGACGGGGCGTCGGTAGGCGCGTTCCGAAGCTTTCTGCAGGGCTGAAATCAGATGGGCTGACGCGCTGGGCCGGCGGCTTGCTTCTGGGCCGCACGGGCTGGGCTGGCGGGCCGGGCTGCACGGGCCGGATTGGGCTGAGGCGCTGGGCCAGGCCACTTGGCGACGGGCTGGGCTGCAAAAATAATTGGGTTTGGGCTGTATTAATTAATTTAATTAAAATATAAATAAATTAATTATTCCACCGAATTTCGTCCATATTTTATTCGTTATAATTCCGATCGAAACGATTCTTTCGCCAAAAATACTCCAAATTACAACCTTTATTTTTCTAAACATAAAAATCACAAAATAATTTATTTTATCAATTTATTTAATATTTTAATATTAAAAGTCAAGTATAAAGGGTATAAAATAATATAAAATAATGCTTATTTAACGTCCTATCAAAGGTATGTGATATCTCGATCTCTGCTATAGTCCACATCCGATGTCAACCTGAAGGGCAGTCAAAACATTAAAAAATAAGAGTGGACAAAACAAGAGTTTATAAAAACATTTAATAAGAAGACATTTGTACCCTCCACTAAAATGCATGCATGCATTCGAAAACCATTTATCCAAAAACAAACCATATGTGGGACTGAGCCCAAAGCAGATATAAGCCAAGTTCGAAAGGACCACAATGAAAACGACCATACGGGCCACTGCCCAAATCCTGTGCACACCTGTACACACCACATATCATATATCATATATCCATCACATACATATATATAGGTCACACAACCAATCCTGTCACGGTATCCAAAGCTACGCGCGTGCTACCCGGGTCTCAATCCGAGTCATCTCAAAGTCAAGGTCAATGTCCGCAGATCACTGACCCTACCTGAGGTAATAGTAACCATAGCCTTCCTGAGAGTAAGGAACTCAACTGGGGGGTGACTCCACTCAGTCGGTGCTCCGTGACTACTCCGGGGTCCACCCAGGCCAACGACCCTCCCCGGAGGAGATAATAGAAGTAGAGGAAGGTAGATGAACATATATATACATAACATAAACATTCATGACCGGTTCCCCTGAACCGTCATGATCTATAATATCCATAATCAGGTAACATGCCGGTTCCCATAAACCGTCATGTACCGTAATAACCAACAAGGGTTCATGCCGGTTCCCATAAACCGTCATGAACCAGAATGACCTTACAAAGGTTCATGCCAGTTTCCATAAACCGTCATGAACCGCAATGACCTTTCCAGAGTTCATGCCGGTTCCCATAAACCGTCATGACCTTGGAAGTCCACGTAGGGTCCCTGACCCGAAATCATAAACCATAAAGTAACTGGGTCTCGTGCCCGGACATAGGACATCAGCTGGGCACCGTGCCCGGAATCCGAGGTCATATGCCCGAGACAAAACCAAATGGGTCTCATACCCGAGTTTATCATTTTGAAATTCAAATCCAGTTCATTTAAATCAATACAGAAATACAGACCCGTATAAGCACCGTATAAGGCCGAAACCTCGAAATACGTGCTTATACGTAACCACATACAAATGCACCCATGGCATCATCAAACAAGTAATAAAACATATAATAAACATTTATGCATGCACCAATTTAGAAAACAAGGTCCACTCACAGACCGTCCGAGCTGCCGCCTTGATTTGCGTGCCATACGGCTCCCCGAGCCGATCACCGTCATCGGGACTCCCAAACCTATCCAAATCGTAATAGAAGGTTACTAACTACTTAATTAACCTCCCACTAAAGCCCCGTAATTTTCCCGTATTTTTAACTATTTTTAAACCTACCCTAAACCTTTCGATGCCCCGAAACATATCGAGACGGTGTCCGATCGACATGAAACCAGTCCCAAAATGTTCGTTACATCGAATAGATGATTTCACATGTTGGAACCTTCCCCAGATTCCCTGCCACGCGTCCTCACGTGCCGTCTGAAGTGGCTGCGCGTGGGCTTCATGCGCCGCTACAGTACCTGCTGACGTCATCGCTGACGTCAGCGTGACGTCATCTGACAGCTGTCAGGTCTGACATGTCAGACTCTGACAGGTGCCACGTGTCATGCTCCCATTGGTCCATGTCACTGTGCTGTCGGTGCCACGTGGCAGTCTGACATGTGCCACGTGTCATCACGGCACTGGTCCACGTCTGTGCCACGTGTCATCCCCTGATTGGGCCACGGCACTGACATGTCAGTGCTGACTGTGCACTGACATGTGACACGTGTCGCACTCCTATTGGCCCATTTTCTAACATGTCAGCTGACATTGTCAGATCTGACAATGATGACGTCATCCCTGACATGATGACGTCAGTAGGATGACGTCACCTGTCATCTCTGTCCTCCCGCGGGTCGACCCGAATACCAGTAACCGGGTCGCCGTGACCCGCGGCTTGACCCGGCCGGTTCTCCCTACTCCGGCCACCATTTTTCCTCCCGTTTGTCCCATTCTACTCCTCTCAACCTAACCTAAAGATCCATGGGCTTAAAAACTATGAAACGGGTCGCGATAATTACCTACGGTGCCAAGAACAGTCGCCCAGTTTCCGGCCGTCCTTCTGGGCTGCACCGTCGTCCCCCGCCACTTCATTCGATCCTGTTAGCCTCCTCAAGTCCCCAGAATCACAACCTAATTATTAGTTTCGATTCAAACCCAATAAAACTCAAGTTTCAAATTCAAACCCCAAAACCTACCTTTTCGGGTTTCCTCCCGCCGTGTCCTCCGTCGTCCTCAGCCGTCGTGTCCTTTAGTCCTTCACCGTCACATCCTCACATTATCTCTCTGGTCTCAGTCGCAGATGATGAGGGAGTGTGGGTGTTGGCTGTGTTTTGAAGAAAATGAAGAACGGAGCGTTAATGGGGTTTTCGGGTTTTTGTGAAGGAAAAGGAAGAAAATGAAATGAAAAAGGTGATGGTGCCGTGGAAGAGAAGAGAGAAGGAGATGGTGTGATCAGATGAGGGAATGAGAGATGGAGGGTGAGGATTTAAGATAGAATTGAAATGGATGGTTAAGATCGAATGGTGGGTGGGTTTGGTTTATAAAATAATTAAATAATATTAATTAATTATATAGATCCACATTTTGGGGGATCAAGTCAATGGGATGAGTGACACTTGTCACTCATCCATGGGGCCCACCAAAATATCCACCCAAGCAGATTTCGCCAAAACGTCCCCGTCTCGAAGTTCGTGCATAGTGAAATCGAACTTCCGTGACCTATAACTCTCCCGTTCGAAGTCCGATTTCAGTGTGCCGCCTGCCTATGGATTCGTATCGTCCTTATCTACGTAACTGTCTTCGGCCCTCGGCCATCGGACCTCCCGGTCAAAAAGTCAAAATTTGACCCCTTTTATCCAAAATTACCAAAATGCCCCTAAACTTCCGAACGTCATAACTTCCTCCTCGAACGTCGGAATTGAACGTGCCACCTGTCTATGAACTCGTGACGTCACGAACTACGTCACGGTCATCGGTCAAAGTCCATTTGACCGCCCGCTTAAAAAGTCAACGTTTTGCCACCACTAGGGGCAAAACGGTCATTTCGCATCGTTCGTCCGATTTAGCCTAACTAATCACCGATTAACCTCACTAATCATGATTAGTCACTAATCTAATCTTGGAATTTGGGACGGGTCGTTACAACCTTCCCTTCTTAATTAATTTCTTCCTCAAAATTCCAACCGACCTAATTCTACCCGTTCTTCCCTCCTTAATTAGTTTCGTTCTCGAAACTCCAATTATCTTGATTCCACATCCATCCCGTGGAAAGTAGAATTGACCTCGAAACACATGTACACTAGTACACCCACTAGTCAACATAAACCTCGTTTGTAACTAGACGTACCACTAACGCTCCCGTCGTATCGACTACATTCGACCACGTCGAATGACAGAAGTCGTACGCTCCGAACTGATCCCACTTGTCAGATCTACCGTTTCGCTGACACAACCAATTAGACGGTTCCTTGCTCAAGCACTAACTATCCTGACGTCTGATCCCACTGGGAGTCATCAGACCTCACACCACGATCCACGCTGACACCTCCTACAAACTGTCACCACTTGACAGCCGTCAGTCGAAAATGACACTATACCCACTTGTGGTTACACTAACCACCAACATACTCATCCTGAGTATACGTATACCAACATCTAACTCAACCTGTGTGTAACTGGACCCCTCATAAATACTATGACCCAATGCACAGTATCCAATGTTTAGTCCACGATCTCAACTAATCCAATGGTATCGGAACTAAACCGACTACCAACACGCTCACCAACGGACTGCGAGTATAACCTATATACCGTCACTAGGCACCACAAGTCTGCCCAGTGTCGTACCTCGAACTACGTACAAGGTACAGACGTCTATCCATCAACCTAACTATAACCACCTAGGTCATAGCCAAACACGTTTCTACTATAGAGTCCATTTGTCCAATCCAGAATTAGACAAATCAAAACTCCGACCCATTATTTATTTCCAAATCCGAATCCGAATCCGCAATTTCGTATGAAATCCCGAATCCAAACCCAGAAATCATATCCATAATCATGTCCAAATCCGAATCCGAAATCTTTATTCCGTAAGCTAGCATTAGGAATAACCATTCCGAACCCAAATCCATGAAAGAAAATCCATAGTCAAGCTCTAGAATCAAATCCTGAATCGTCACCCAGAATCCGATTCCAAAACCCAAATACAGAAATCCTCTTTCAAGTTCTACAATCAAATCCTGAATCGTCATCCAGAAATCTGATTCCAAAACTTGAAATATCGTTCTCGTCTACCGAGACGTATCAATCATGAACCTATCGGTTGTCTGCTCAACCGATTACTCCAACACCATCGATTGACTTCATAGGGAAGCCAATCACAATATCCGCACATCCCTAAGGCTGACCATATCCGACCACGTCGGAAAACTACTCATCGGACAACTACTCAGGCGAGTAATAAGCCATATGGGATTTACCTCGAAAAGAAGTTCAGTCCCATCATGCTTCACTCAACACCCAAGTAAGAGTAATAAACTTTCCACCTATCGAGATCATCAAGATCACGATCCAGATCCACCACTACGTCAAACAACTATAGACGTCACGATTGAGACTGTGGGTCCTCCCCAATCACCTCGTATCGATCCTTGGTATTCCACCGTGGAAAACCAAAGATGATCCAACACGATGACATCAAAACTCATCCTACGTGAATGCAACCAAAACTTGCTGCGCTCACCACGCCACGTAATCCAACATCGTCTGCCACCAAGTAGAAAATGAGGAATCTCAGTCACCTAACTTCGATATACTCACTCCACCTGATGACCCAAGACAATCACGGGTCCACCAACCAATACACGATCAGTGTACTAGTGGCAACCAACAACATCAATAACATCTACATCATCTACCACCATCAATTATGGTAGAACCTGAGAAGTCACCCAAACGAATTCGACATACCCAATACCAATGCGGAAAACCCGCATTCCTCTCGTCACCTCAATCGCAACCTCTCGCGATTTCAAAGTTCCAACCAGATTGGAAACAACATACCCGGACATCAACCACGTGTCCCCGTTAGACTGGTTATGGACACATGCCCGTTTACGACCGTATATGTACCTCTCGACTAGAGAGTCACAACAGACCCCTGCTGTGATCTGCAGTCAAATCTCTGCATACCGCCATATCTGACCAACTCTGGCCAACACCGACCAACTGGTTGCTAAACCCCGTGACAGATAGAGTCTGACCAACTGGTCACTAATCCCCCATGTCAGTACTCGATCCTCACGTCTCAACTAACGCTGGATCTAATCCCGTCCATCCCTATCTGTGATCCACTCCCGGAACACAATACCAAACATATGCCCATCACGACGGATGTCACATTCCGATACGTAATTCATTGTCATCACGATCACCGGCACCAGCTCCAGTTCCTGCACCAACGCATTATCACCTCCACTAGTATCAGCACACTAACATCAGTATCAGTATCAGCACACCGTGTGCAAACTGACAGCCCTGGATCTCCGCTCATACCGAGTGCCGACCCCGTACCTCTACTCGAATAGGAGAAACTCTGCCTCCCTCGTACCCGACAACTCTGGGTACAATCACCCTGATAACGCATACGAGAAAAAGGAAACGTTCCCCGAACGTCCCCGATTCCCAAAAACCGCAACTACAACCGTTCTTGGTAGTAGCGCCTGCCACACACTCGTGCAGACCTAACTACCAGAAATCACAATCATGACCCTGCATCCAACGAAATCAGCCGTTCGTACCAACCATTTCGTCTCCCATTCAGGGATTCCATGGACAAGTACCAACCTTGATACCTTGTCCCACCAATCACTAACCAGCCGTACTCCGACTAACCCAAATGTCGTCTACCAGGTCGCCCACGACCTTAGTTGCACCAACCCACAACTGAAGTAGCACGACAACCAACTCGGTCTAACCGATACGTACAACCCTGACTGCGAAGTGCAGTCCCAACACAAGCTGACATGACTAGACCGACTAACGAATCCAAATCCGAATAGTCGTCCAAGTCAAACCACTCGTCGACTCACATTTCCGAACCATACACATACGGTAGGGTTCCACGATCACACCTAGAGTTCCTCAGAACCCAACTGCATAAGGCAGTAAAATCCACGATTTGACCGACCCCGCGGTCTGGACATCATAAAGACGTCAATCCAATCCTACCGTCAATCAACTAGGATTCTCCTAATCCGGCTGCTAACCGACAGGAACAGTAAATCCACCTAATTCAACAAAATCCGGACATCGATGGTCATAGTTCCCAACCAGTCGTCGAGACCGATCCTACGATATCGTGAAGACGATCCCAACTAACCGTCTCACGATCCAAAACTCTAACGTAATACTACGTTAAGCCTTCCCTAGGGTTCCACACTGCCAACCCTGACAGAACCATGGCAACCCCGGCATCGAGTGCCGAACCAAGAAATCCATGATTCCATCCTACTAACTATCGTACTGGCACCCTAACTATCAGGTTGATCACGAACTCCAGCCCCTTGAGATATCACATCCTCGACCTGCGTACATACTCCAAGAGCTCCGCGGTTGCTCGAATAGAGACAACCCCGCTCTGATACCACGTTGACAGGACCCTAACCAATCCCCCCGGGATTAGTGCGGGATGACCCTGCTCCCGTCTGACACGAAGTGTCAGACAAGGGATATTTTTGTCCTTTGCCCTCCCGGGCTATCAGAGTACGCCAGGATCCGGAGGAGGTATGTGATATCTCGATCTCTGCTACAGTCCACATCCGATGTCAACCTGAAGGGCAGTCAAAAAATTAAAAACTGTGAGTGGACAAAACAAGAGTTTATAAAAACATTTAATAAGAAGACATTTGTACCCTCCACTAAAAAGCATGCATGCATTCGAAAACCATTTATCCAAAAACAAACCATATGTGGGACTGAGCCCAAAGCAGATATAAGCCAAGGTCGAAAGGACCACAATGAAAACGACCATACGGGCCACTGGCCAAATCCTGTGCACACCTGTACACACCACATATCATATATCATATATCCATCACATACATATATATAGGTCACACAACCAATCATGTCACGGTATCCAAAGCTACGCGCGTGCTACCCGGGTCTCAATCCGAGTCATCTCAAAGTCAAGGTCAATGTCCGCAGATCACTGACCCTACCCGAGGTAATAGTAACCATAGCCTTCCTGAGAGTAAGGAACCCAACTGGGGGGTGACTCCACTCAGTCGGTGCTCCGTGACTACTCCGGGGTCCACCTAGGCCAACGACCCTCCCTAGAGGAGATAATAGAAGTAGAGGAAGGTAGATGAACATATATATACATAACATAAACATTCATGACCGGTTCCCCTGAACCGTCCTGATCTATAATATCCATAATCAGGTAACATGCCGGTTCCCATAAACCGTCATGTACCGTAATAACCAACAAGGGTTCATGCCGGTTCCCATAAACCGTCATGAACCAGAATGACCTTACAAAGGTTCATGCCAGTTCCCATAAACCGTCATGAACCGCAATGACCTTTCCAGAGTTCATGCCGGTTCCCATAAACCGTCATGACCTTGGAAGTCCACGTAGGGTCCTTGACCCGAAATCATAAACCATAAAGTAACTGGGTCTCGTGCCCGAACATAGGACATCAGCTGGGCACCGTGCCCGGAATCTGAGGTCATATGCCCGAGACAAAACTAAATGGGTCTCATACCCGAGTTTATCCTTTTGAAATTCAAATCCAGTTCATTTAAATCAATACAGAAATACAGACCCGTATAAGCACCGTATAAGGTCGAAACCTAGAAATACGTGCTTATACGTAACCACATACAAATGCACCCATGGCATCATCAAACAAGTAATAAAACATATAATAAACATTTATGCATGCACCAATTTAGAAAACAAGGTCCACTCACAGACCGTCCGAGTTGCCGCCTTGATTTGCGTGCCATACGGCTCCCCGAGCCGATCACCATCACCGGGACTCCCAAACCTGTCCAAATCGTAATAGAAGGTTACTAACTACTTAATTAACCTCCCACTAAAGCCCCGTAATTTTCCTGTATTTTTAACTATTTTTAAACCTACCCTAAACCTTTCGATGCCCCGAAACATATCGAGACGGTGTCCGATCGACACGAAACCAGTCCCAAAATGTTCGTTACATCGAATAGATGATTTCACATGTTGGAATCTTCCCCAGATTCCCTGCCACGCGCCCTCACGCGCCGCCTGAAGTGGATGCACGTGGGCTTCACGCGCCGTTACAGTACCTGCTGACGTCATCGCTGACGTCAGCATGACGTCATCTGACAGCTGTCAGGTCTGACATGTCAGACTCTGACAGGTGCCACGTGTCATGCTCCCATTGGTCCATGTCACTGTGCTGTCGGTGCCACGTGGCAGTCTGACATGTGCCACGTGTCATCACGGCACTGGTCCACGTCTGTGCCACGTGTCATCCCCTGATTGGGCCACGTCACTGACATGTCAGTGCTGACTGTGCACTGACATGTGACACGTGTCGCACTTCTATTGGCCCATTTTCTAACATGTCAGTTGACATTGTCAGATCTGACAATGATGACGTCATCCCTGACATGATGACGTCAGTAGGATGACGTCACCTGTCATCTCTGTCCTCCCGCGGGTCGACCCGAATACCAGTAACCGGGTCGCCGTGACCCGCGGCTTGACCCGGCCGGTTCTCCCTGCTCCGGCCACCATTTTTCCTCCCGTTTTTCCCATTCTACTCCTCTCAACCTAACCTAAAGATCCATGGGCTTAAAAACTATGAAACGGGTCGCGATAATTACCTACGGTGCCAAGAACAGTCGCCCAGTTTCCGGCCGTCCTTCTGGGCTGCACCGTCGTCCCCCGCCACTTCATTCGATCCTGTTAGCCTCCTCAAGTCCCCAGAATCACAACCTAATTATTAGTTTCGATTCAAACCCAATAAAACTCAAGTTTCAAATTCAAACCCCAAAACCTACCTTTTCGGGTTTCCTCCCGCCGTGTCCTCCGTCGTCCTCAGCCGTCGTGTCCTTTAGTCCTTCACCGTCACATCCTCACATTATCTCTCTGGTCTCAGTCGCAGATGATGAGGGAGTGTGGGTGTTGGCTGTGTTTTGAAGAAAATGAAGAACGGAGCGTTAATGGGGTTTTCGGGTTTTTGTGAAGGAAAAGGAAGAAAATGAAATGAAAAAGGTGATGGTGCCGTGGAAGAGAAGAGAGAAGGAGATGGTGTGATCAGATGAGGGAATGAGAGATGGAGGGTGAGGATTTAAGATAGAATTGAAATGGATGGTTAAGATCGAATGGTGGGTGGGTTTGGTTTATAAAATAATTAAATAATATTAATTAATTATATAGATCCACATTTTGGGGGATCAAGTCAATGGGATGAGTGACACTTGTCACTCATCCATGGGGCCCACCAAAATATCCACCCAAGCAGATTTCGCCAAAACGTCCCCGTCTCGAAGTTCGTGCATAGTGAAATCGAACTTCCGTGACCTATAACTCTCCCGTTCGAAGTCCGATTTCAGTGTGCCGCCTGCCTATGGATTCGTATCGTCCTTATCTACGTAACTGTCTTCGGCCCTCGGCCATCGGACCTCCCGGTCAAAAAGTCAAAATTTGACCCCTTTTATCCAAAATTACCAAAATGCCCCTAAACTTCCGAACGTCATAACTTCCTCCTCGAACGTCGGAATTGAACGTGCCACCTGTCTATGAACTCGTGACGTCACGAACTACGTCACGGTCATCGGTCAAAGTCCATTTGACCGCCCGCTTAAAAAGTCAACGTTTTGCCACCACTAGGGGCAAAACGGTCATTTCGCATCGTTCGTCCGATTTAGCCTAACTAATCACCGATTAACCTCACTAATCATGATTAGTCACTAATCTAATCATGGAATTTGGGACGGGTCGTTACAACCTTCCCTTCTTAATTAATTTCTTCCTCAAAATTCCAACCGACCTAATTCTACCCGTTCTTCCCTCCTTAATTAGTTTCGTTCTCGAAACTCCAATTATCTTGATTCCACATCCATCCTGTGGAAAGTAGAATTGACCTCGAAACACATGTACACTAGTACACCCACTAGTCAACATAAACCTCGTTTGTAACTAGACGTACCACTAACGCTCCCGTCGTATCGACTACATTCGACCACGTCGAATGACAGAAGTCGTACGCTCCGAACTGATCCCACTTGTCAGATCTACCGTTTCGCTGACACAACCAATTAGACGGTTCCTTGCTCAAGCACTAACTATCCTGACGTCTGATCCCACTGGGAGTCATCAGACCTCACACCACGATCCACGCTGACACCTCCTACAAACTGTCACCACTTGACAGCCGTCAGTCGAAAATGACACTATACCCACTTGTGGTTACACTAACCACCAACATACTCATCCTGAGTATACGTATACCAACATCTAACTCAACCTGTGTGTAACTGGACCCCTCATAAATACTATGACCCAATGCACAGTATCCAATGTTTAGTCCACGATCTCAACTAATCCAATGGTATCGGAACTAAACCGACTACCAACACGCTCACCAACGGACTGCGAGTATAACCTATATACCGTCACTAGGCACCACAAGTCTGCCCAGTGTCGTACCTCGAACTACGTACAAGGTACAGACGTCTATCCATCAACCTAACTATAACCACCTAGGTCATAGCCAAACACGTTTCTACTATAGAGTCCATTTGTCCAATCCAGAATTAGACAAATCAAAACTCCGACCCATTATTTATTTCCAAATCCGAATCCGAATCCGCAATTTCGTATGAAATCCCGAATCCAAACCCAGAAATCATATCCATAATCATGTCCAAATCCGAATCCGAAATCTTTATTCCGTAAGCTAGCATTAGGAATAACCATTCCGAACCCAAATCCATGAAAGAAAATCCATAGTCAAGCTCTAGAATCAAATCCTGAATCGTCACCCAGAATCCGATTCCAAAACCCAAATACAGAAATCCTCTTTCAAGTTCTACAATCAAATCCTGAATCGTCATCCAGAAATCTGATTCCAAAACCTGAAATATCGTTCTCGTCTACCGAGACGTATCAATCATGAACCTATCGGTTGTCTGCTCAACCGATTACTCCAACACCATCGATTGACTTCATAGGGAAGCCAATCACAATATCCGCACATCCCTAAGGCTGACCATATCCGACCACGTCGGAAAACTACTCATCGGACAACTACTCAGGCGAGTAATAAGCCATATGGGATTTACCTCGAAAAGAAGTTCAGTCCCATCATGCTTCACTCAACACCCAAGTAAGAGTAATAAACTCTCCACCTATCGAGATCATCAAGATCACGATCCAGATCCACCACTACGTCAAACAACTATAGACGTCACGATTGAGACTGTGGGTCCTCCCCAATCACCTCGTATCGATCCTTGGTATTCCACCGTGGAAAACCAAAGATGATCCAACACGATGACATCAAAACTCATCCTACGTGAATGCAACCAAAACTTGCTGCGCTCACCACGCCACGTAATCCAACATCGTCTGCCACCAAGTAGAAAATGAGGAATCTCAGTCACCTAACTTCGATATACTCACTCCACCTGATGACCCAAGACAATCACGGGTCCACCAACCAATACACGATCAGTGTACTAGTGGCAACCAACAACATCAATAACATCTACATCATCTACCACCATCAATTATGGTAGAACCTGAGAAGTCACCCAAACGAATTCGACATACCCAATACCAATGCGGAAAACCCGCATTCCTCTCGTCACCTCAATCGCAACCTCTCGCGATTTCAAAGTTCCAACCAGATTGGAAACAACATACCCGGACATCAACCACGTGTCCCCGTTAGACTGGTTATGGACACATGCCCGTTTACGACCGTATATGTACCTCTCGACTAGAGAGTCACAACAGACCCCTGCTGTGATCTGCAGTCAAATCTCTGCATACCGCCATATCTGACCAACTCTGGCCAACACCGACCAACTGGTTGCTAAACCCCGTGACAGATAGAGTCTGACCAACTGGTCACTAATCCCCCATGTCAGTACTCGATCCTCACGTCTCAACTAACGCTGGATCTAATCCCGTCCATCCCTATCTGTGATCCACTCCCGGAACACAATACCAAACATATGCCCATCACGACGGATGTCACATTCCGATACGTAATTCATTGTCATCACGATCACCGGCACCAGCTCCAGTTCCTGCACCAACGCATTATCACCTCCACTAGTATCAGCACACTAACATCAGTATCAGTATCAGCACACCGTGTGCAAACTGACAGCCCTGGATCTCCGCTCATACCGAGTGCCGACCCCGTACCTCTACTCGAATAGGAGAAACTCTGCCTCCCTCGTACCCGACAACTCTGGGTACAATCACCCTGATAACGCATACGAGAAAAAGGAAACGTTCCCCGAACGTCCCCGATTCCCAAAAACCGCAACTACAACCGTTCTTGGTAGTAGCGCCTGCCACACACTCGTGCAGACCTAACTACCAGAAATCACAATCATGACCCTGCATCCAACGAAATCAGCCGTTCGTACCAACCATTTCGTCTCCCATTCAGGGATTCCATGGACATGTACCAACCTTGATACCTTGTCCCACCAATCACTAACCAGCCGTACTCCGACTAACCCAAATGTCGTCTACCAGGTCGCCCACGACCTTAGTTGCACCAACCCACAACTGAAGTAGCACGACAACCAACTCGGTCTAACCGATACGTACAACCCTGACTGCGAAGTGCAGTCCCAACACAAGCTGACATGACTAGACCGACTAACGAATCCAAATCCGAATAGTCGTCCAAGTCAAACCACTCGTCGACTCACATTTCCGAACCATACACATACGGTAGGGTTCCACGATCACACCTAGAGTTCCTCAGAACCTAACTGCATAAGGTAGTAAAATCCACGATTTGACCGACCCCGCGGTCTGGACATCATAAAGACGTCAATCCAATCCTACCGTCAATCAACTAGGATTCTCCTAATCCGGCTGCTAACCGACAGGAACAGTAAATCCACCTAATTCAACAAAATCCGGACATCGATGGTCATAGTTCCCAACCAGTCGTCGGGACCGATCCTACGATATCGTGAAGACGATCCCAACTAACCGTCTCACGATCCAAAACTCTAACGTAATACTACGTTAAGCCTTCCGTAGGGTTCCACACTGCCAACCCTGACAGAACCATGGCAACCCCGGCATCGAGTGCCGAACCAAGAAATCCATGATTCCATCCTACTAACTATCGTACTGGCACCCTAACTATCAGGTTGACCACGAACTCCAGCCCCTTGAGATATCACATCCTCGACCTGCGTACATACTCCAAGAGCTCCGCGGTTGCTCGAATAGAGACAACCCCGCTCTGATACCACGTTGACAGGACCCTAACCAATCCCCCCGGGATTAGTGCGGGATGACCCTGCTCCCGTCTGACACGAAGTGTCAGACAAGGGATATTTTTGTCCTTTGCCCTCCCGGGCTATCAGAGTACGCCAGGATCCGGAGGAGGTATGTGATATCTCGATCTCTGCTACAGTCCACATCCGATGTCAACCTGAAGGGCAGTCAAAAAATTAAAAACTGTGAGTGGACAAAACAAGAGTTTATAAAAACATTTAATAAGAAGACATTTGTACCCTCCACTAAAAAGCATGCATGCATTCGAAAACCATTTATCCAAAAACAAACCATATGTGGGACTGAGCCCAAAGCAGATATAAGCCAAGGTCGAAAGGACCACAATGAAAACGACCATACGGGCCACTGCCCAAATCCTGTGCACACCTGTACACACCACATATCATATATCATATATCCATCACATACATATATATAGGTCACACAACCAATCATGTCACGGTATCCAAAGCTACGCGCGTGCTACCCGGGTCTCAATCCGAGTCATCTCAAAGTCAAGGTCAATGTCCGCAGATCACTGACCCTACCCGAGGTAATAGTAACCATAGCCTTCCTGAGAGTAAGGAACCCAACTGGGGGGTGACTCCACTCAGTCGGTGCTCCGTGACTACTCCGGGGTCCACCCAGGCCAACGACCCTCCCTAGAGGAGATAATAGAAGTAGAGGAAGGTAGATGAACATATATATACATAACATAAACATTCATGACCGGTTCCCCTGAACCGTCCTGATCTATAATATCCATAATCAGGTAACATGCCGGTTCCCATAAACCGTCATGTACCGTAATAACCAACAAGGGTTCATGCCGGTTCCCATAAACCGTCATGAACCAGAATGACCTTACAAAGGTTCATGCCAGTTCCCATAAACCGTCATGAACCGCAATGACCTTTCCAGAGTTCATGCCGGTTACCATAAACCGTCATGACCTTGGAAGTCCACGTAGGGTCCTTGACCCGAAATCATAAACCATAAAGTAACTGGGTCTCGTGCCCGAACATAGGACATCAGCTGGGCACCGTGCCCGGAATCTGAGGTCATATGCCCGAGACAAAACTAAATGGGTCTCATACCCGAGTTTATCCTTTTGAAATTCAAATCCAGTTCATTTAAATCAATACAGAAATACAGACCCGTATAAGCACTGTATAAGGTCGAAACCTAGAAATACGTGCTTATACGTAACCACATACAAATGCACCCATGGCATCATCAAACAAGTAATAAAACATATAATAAAAATTTATGCATGCACCAATTTAGAAAACAAGGTCCACTCACAGACCGTCCGAGTTGCCGCCTTGATTTGCGTGCCATACGGCTCCCCGAGCCGATCACCATCACCGGGACTCCCAAACCTGTCCAAATCGTAATAGAAGGTTACTAACTACTTAATTAACCTCCCACTAAAGCCCCGTAATTTTCCTGTATTTTTAACTATTTTTAAACCTACCCTAAACCTTTCGATGCCCCGAAACATATCGAGACGGTGTCCGATCGACACGAAACCAGTCCCAAAATGTTCGTTACATCGAATAGATGATTTCACATGTTGGAATCTTCCCCAGATTCCCTGCCACGCGCCCTCACGCGCCGCCTGAAGTGGCTGCACGTGGGCTTCACGCGCCGCTACAGTACCTGCTGACGTCATCGCTGACGTCAGCATGACGTCATCTGACAGCTGTCAGGTCTGACATGTCAGACTCTGACAGGTGCCACGTGTCATGCTCCCATTGGTCCATGTCACTGTGCTGTCGGTGCCACGTGGCAGTCTGACATGTGCCACGTGTCATCACGACACTGGTCCACGTCTGTGCCACGTGTCATCCCCTGATTGGGCCACGTCACTGACATGTCAGTGCTGACTGTGCACTGACATGTGACACGTGTCGCACTTCTATTGGCCCATTTTCTAACATGTCAGTTGACAATGTCAGATCTGACAATGATGACGTCATCCCTGACATGATGACGTCAGTAGGATGACGTCACCTGTCATCTCTGTCCTCCCGCGGGTCGACCCGAATACCAGTAACCGGGTCGCCGTGACCCGCGGCTTGACCCGGCCGGTTCTCCCTGCTCCGGCCACCATTTTTCCTCCCGTTTTTCCCATTCTACTCCTCTCAACCTAACCTAAAGATCCATGGGCTTAAAAACTATGAAACGGGTCGCGATAATTACCTACGGTGCCAAGAACAGTCGCCCAGTTTCCGGCCGTCCTTCTGGGCTGCACCGTCGTCCCCCGCCACTTCATTCGATCCTGTTAGCCTCCTCAAGTCCCCAGAATCACAACCTAATTATTAGTTTCGATTCAAACCCAATAAAACTCAAGTTTCAAATTCAAACCCCAAAACCTACCTTTTCGGGTTTCCTCCCGCCGTGTCCTCCGTCGTCCTCAGCCGTCGTGTCCTTTAGTCCTTCACCGTCACATCCTCACATTATCTCTCTGGTCTCAGTCGCAGATGATGAGGGAGTGTGGGTGTTGGCTGTGTTTTGAAGAAAATGAAGAACGGAGCGTTAATGGGGTTTTCGGGTTTTTGTGAAGGAAAAGGAAGAAAATGAAATGAAAAAGGTGATGGTGCCGTGGAAGAGAAGAGAGAAGGAGATGGTGTGATCAGATGAGGGAATGAGAGATGGAGGGTGAGGATTTAAGATAGAATTGAAATGGATGGTTAAGATCGAATGGTGGGTGGGTTAGGTTTATAAAATAATTAAATAATATTAATTAATTATATAGATCCACATTTTGGGGGATCAAGTCAATGGGATGAGTGACACTTGTCACTCATCCATGGGGCCCACCAAAATATCCACCCAAGCAGATTTCGCCAAAACGTCCCCGTCTCGAAGTTCGTGCATAGTGAAATCGAACTTCCGTGACCTATAACTCTCCCGTTCGAAGTCCGATTTCAGTGTGCCGCCTGCCTATGGATTCGTATCGTCCTTATCTACGTAACGGTCTTCGGCCCTCGGCCATCGGACCTCCCGGTCAAAAAGTCAAAATTTGACCCCTTTTATCCAAAATTACCAAAATGCCCCTAAACTTCCGAACGTCATAACTTCCTCCTCGAACGTCGGAATTGAACGTGCCACCTGTCTATGAACTCGTGATGTCACGAACTACGTCACGGTCATCGGTCAATGTCCATTTGACCGCCCGCTTAAAAAGTCAACGTTTGCCACCACTAGGGGCAAAACGGTCATTTCGCATCGTTCGTCCGATTTAGCCTAACTAATCACCGATTAACCTCACTAATCGTGATTAGTCACTAATCTAATCATGGAATTTAGGACGGGTCGTTACACCCCGGCATATCATATCCGAATCTTTAAACCCAATAAACAGATCCAGCAAATCCAATCCAAAACCGTTTTTAAATCGTTTCTAAATCCATGTCCAAACCCGAATTCGAAATCACTATTCTGAAGCCATGCCGGCGTTCAGAACCGTCATTCCGAATCCAAATCCGGAAATCCATTTTTCCAAGCTTTAAAACCAAATCTCGATTTCGGAAATCTGATTCTAAAACCGAAAACCTTGATTATCGAAACATGTTTCAAAACTCATTTATAGTCTTTGAAAACCAGTTATATATTTAAATCCCAAAATTATAGCATCAGAATCATAAGCAAATCGTATCTCGTAAAACATGCTGAAATACGTGAATATCTCGAAAATCGTGCAATTACGTAAAACAGATATAGAATAGTCAATATCATGAAATCATATGTAAAAACATAGAACAAGTAGATAAAAACAGTTTTGCATGCTCGGTTAGAAAATAAAAGTCCACTCACTAGGTCCGAAAGCGTCAATCGCACTCCGTACGCTCCTCGACTGTCTCAGGAGTATCCCGACCTGTCAAATACCACAATACCGGGTCACCAACACTTTATTTAAGCTCACCCTAATTTCCCCAATTTTTTTTGTTATTTTTAAACGTAATTAAATTAACCCCTAAACCTTCGGACACTCAAAACTAACCCGACACGGTGTCCGATCGACTCGAAACTTGTCCCAAAATGTTCGTTACATCGATTAGAGTGAAAACCATGTTGGAAACTTCCCCAAAACATGATCCACGCAGCCTCACGCGTAGCCTAAAGGGGCTGTGCGTGGGAGCCACGCGCCTGCTACTGTTCATCGTCAACCTCCAGCCAACCCGGTTCAGACCGGTCCAGACCGGTCCGATCCAGTCGAGCCGGCGAGGCCGGTTTTCACCCATTTTCAGTCCATTCTTAGTCCTTTGTTCATCATTAATTTCTTCCTTGCATTTGTAATTGATTCACTAAATAAAAACACGAAACAAAGCCCTACACCTCACCTCCTAAACCTCGAACTAAAACCCTGAAATCAACTTCCTGATTCCGGCCACCAGCCGTCTTCTCAGGGAAAGGGTTTGATTCCTTAGATCCGTAGTGACTTCCTACAGATATAAGGATCAATAGAACGGCTCAATAGCCCTCCAAAACTCACGACTTTCCATTTGAACCAAATTCAAAAAAACAGGGGAAACCGGTAACTAACCTGTGTTCTGACCTCCGCCGTGATCTCCGCCATGATTCTCTGGGTTCACAAGGCACTCCTCACTCCACTACTCACCCCCACAGACCAAATTGAACCAATTTGATCGTTTGAAGGTTCACCGTCGTCCACGACTTCTTCTCTGTTTCTCAGGTTCTGCTCACCCTCCACACACAGTCAACACTCCAGCCTCTCTTAACCACGATCAATCAACACACTAGAGCTATTCTAGCCACTCACTCAAGCCAAAGCACTCACACACTCACTGGAAATGGATCGATTAAACTCATGGCCCCAGTCTCAGTTTTTCTCATTTGTACGATTCACAACCATTTAAAATGTGTAACCGTGTAGAATTAGGCTAGAAACCTCTAGGAAGTAAACAGGTGTCAAACACCCTATGGACTCAGCCGAAAATATCCAATCCCAGCTTCCCATATGGCCTTATCTAATTGGGCACATTTCCCCAGGTGTTTAAAAGACCAAACTGCCCTTGCAAGTCCAAATTACCATTTTACCCTTCACCTATCTAGACCCATAATTTAACCGTCTGACGTCCGATGACGGCATACCGCCTGTCGTTATACTCAGGACGTCGAGACCTATCTAATGGGCCTCGATTTGCGTGAAAACCAATGGTGAAACAAAAAGTCAACAATTTCCCTCGTTTTACCCAAATTACAAAAAATGCCCTCGACCTTCTGAACACCATAACTTCTTCCCCGATTGTCCGAATCGGACGTGCCACCTGTCTACGGACTCGTGACGTCCCGACCTACGTCAGGTCATCGGCCAACGTCCGTCCAACCTGCCAATCAAAAAGTCAACATTTGATCACACTATTCATAAGGGTAAAATCGTCATTTTTATACAAGTCTTTTCCAAATTTACATTTTTGCCCTTTTTGAAGGTCCGGGTTGTTACAAAAACCCCCCTTTGGATTTGGAATGGTGGAACTAGGGAGTTTTCCTTGTTCCAGAATTTTCCCCGTAAATTCATATATATGCCCCATCTGTAGCTTTAATTATGATATGTCATTTACCAGATTTTACTGGTCTTGAACCTAAGAAGTGTGGGAAGCAGTTAGTGTTTTAAGAATTTCATCATAATTTGGAGACATAATTGGACTTTACTGAAATGGCGCTTGTAGCCTCTGAAAGAAACTAGGTAGATGCCAAATGAAAGTTTGTTTTTGAGGTTATTCTAGATCTCTCCATCTAAAGTTGGGATGATTTTTCCAACCTTCATTATAACTGTTAGAAAAATGATCATTCCTAGGTTTCTTTTTCCATTGAAATCCAATGGCGTTGACACTTTCCCATCCACCATTCTTAATCAGTCGAGGACATTGATCAGCAGCATGTCCTAACATAGCACACAAACTACAACCTTATGCAGCCGCTTACACTTTCGACTTCTCCAAAAGCTAAGACCTAAGAGAAGTAATTTAGCAATCTAACTTCTATATTAGATTTATCAATTACCTTATGGACTTGGCATGAAGGCCCTTCAACACACTCATATTATGAAGTGCTTGGTTTCTAATAAGGTTTTGGAAATTGCTGGGTTTTGTTAACTAAAGCTCCACCTGTTGATACATCCAAAATCTGGCACTCAATAGGACCAATCCCTCATATAATTACTCAATCAAATGCTCCTCCTTTATTTGATGATGAAGACATAATGCTATAAAAGTCTTAAAACGCTCATTGTTTGCTGGATATGACTTTCCTGGACCCTATTGAATACCACTAATCGTCTTTTGCAACTAGATGATTTCTGAAAGAAGGGAATAATTTATCTAAGTTTCTTTCTTTATAGTGTCCTAGGATATGCCCATCTCAGAAGGTAATCATAAAGCCAATCCTTATCTTTGTTTGCCAAAGAGAATGGAAAGGTTTTTAGCTATATAATATTCTCTTCCACATTACGAGGTGTTATATTGGAACAAATAACCTCAAATTCCTTGAGATGTTTATTTAGATCTTCCATGGAGAGGGCATGTGAAGAAAATTGAATTTCAGCTCAAACTCAGCTGTCTTCTCAGACTTCAACTTGAACTTAGCTGTCTTTTTATGACCTACTATTGGATATTGAATGCAAAGAGGCATAGGATTGTCTAAGTTGGAGGCTGAAAGCTCCTTAATGGACATGTTGTCTACTGCCATATATGTCTAGCTCTTCTAGTTCCTATTCAGAGCTAGACCTTTCAGATTTAGAGCTAGATGTCTCAGATTATGCAGTTTCTCTCCTACATATATGAAAAGTTCTCTCAGGTTATGAATAGTACTTTGTGAAATCCTTGTCAAATGCCCTAGTGCTTATAAAATAGTGCTTGAAACCAAGAACAAACCTTAGGACCAAAAAAAATATATTAAATAAATAATAAGAACTAACAAGTAAAATAAAATGTAACAAGGTAATTAAGAAATTTACAAATCCCCGACGACACAGTGCCAAAATTGATGTGCTAATTGTTAACACACAATTTAATATCCTGCAAAGGTTGTAGTATATAGTATATGATAAGTAAGTATCATCCTACGCTAGGGATTATAGGGCTTGAAATAGAAGGAATGTAAAATTCCTTCTCAGCCTGACCTTATTGTACTAAAACGGTCAATACTGCTTCTAGAAAATTCCAATTCACGAACCATAAAATTCTCTAGAAAACTAAACTTCCGTATCTTTCCAATGATACATACCCATCAATTAGTTCTTCTCGAGCTGGTGCAGTTTATTCTGAGAAGTTGATACATGTGATCAAGTCAGTTTCAAAGTTTCCCCTTTAGATTTCCAAGAGAATAACTAATTAATCCCTTTAAAATTTTCCTTCCAAAAAGAAATTGAACAAATGCTAGTTCAAGATCATGTTGTTCCAAGCTAAGTACTATGAAAACATAGGAAACATGCTAGGAAAACTACAAGAAAACAAGATAAAACGTTGCATAAGTATGCTCCTTTCTAGGACTTACTGAAAAAGTGGACGAGATTGAAAAGAATAAGGATGTAGGCTTCATAGGGAAGTTTGTGAACGTTTTAATGTCTTACAACCTCTCATCCAAAGTGCTACAGTGGACTATCAGATGAGGGAGAGAATTGGGTGGGCTTCCATTATAAGTTCCTCCCTCACTACTACCTTATATGCAAATATCTAGGACATCCCACAAAACTATGTGAGGACAAGTGCCCTAGTAGGATGTTGTTACTGGGAGACTAACCAATTCCTAAAAAAAAGGATTCCAACAAAAAGAATCTTATACAACCACAAAAACGATATTTTTATATGTAACATAAAAGGATATTTTAAGATATAACATCTAATTGAATCGTGAGAATCAGCTTCATAAATTATTCGAAACCAACTCGTTGTATTCACGTTTTACCTGATCTGCAGTTTCTAATCTGAAGCTGATAATGAAGAAAACCCTTTATCTTTATACTATAGTAATTTTAGGAATTTTCCATTAAATTTCACAAAATTCTAGATCGACAAGCAAAAAAGAAGAAATAAATGATCAAATACTTCATTTCGATACTGATTCTAAAAGCATCAGAGGCAAGAGTTTTTTTTCCTTTTGTGGCCTAGATGCCCTAGTGAACAAGAAAAGGAGGACATAGAGACATAATTTGAAGAAACCTTTCCAGTTACACCAAGGGACGACTGAAGAAATTAGCAAGAGGGCTCGTAAGGGTGAGGGGTGGCGTACGACCTCGCAGTGAAAATCTAGGCTAAGAAAGAGAAGGAAGATTACCAATGGAAGAGAAAGAAGTGGCTTATGACGTAAGTTTATTACAAGTTGGAGATTTGCTGGTAAGGTGGCTTCAGTGAGTGTGCATGTCACTCTAGAATAGAATCCAAGGAAGTTGCCTACCAAGTTGGTGAGATAGGACCAAGATTTTGACATGAATGTCTTAGCCATGGAAATAGTATAGGAGATGCTTGAAAACATAGGGAGCCAAAGTCAAGAACAGACGAGAAATCTAGGGAAGGGGAAGTTAATGACGCAAAAAAGGTCAAGTTCCAAGGGGCCATGAGGCAATATACAACAAGATTGGAATGGTTATGTGTAGGAAGGAATGTAGTTAGTATAGCAGTTACAACTAACCAAAATGGGTCTTTTATGAGGAGTGGTGTGGAGGCCACCTCTCCCTATTCGCCATGGGGATCTTATGCTGGAACTTTCTAAGCATCGATGGTGACTTGATATTCCATAACCTTAAAGAGCAATGGATGCCCCTTGATAGAAAAAAGTACAACAATTAATCAACACAATCCTTAACAATGATAGTTTAGCAATTGCCTTAATCAAATGATAATATAGTTGTACAAGCAAGGGATGAATCCCACAACGACTTTACTCAACATGTATCCAAAGAAATGAATTAGATAGTTCATAAGTAGATACTAAGTAGATATGCAAGACACAAGAAAAAGACAAAATTCGTGGGGGGTTTGAGTCAAATGATGCGTAAATAACAATAAGTTGTAATGCAAGAAAGTAAATAAATAAAAGAGTTTTGAAATCAGATTTTAAAGTAAGGTCAAGGCATTCCTACACCTTACCGCAACATTTTCCAACATGGTTGCAAGGTTCAATTTATCATGTTTTCCTTCTTAGTTTAGTTCCCATGCAAGGTCTTTTAAGCTCACCATCACACATTCATTATTTCATAGTTTGTATGTTTAGTTATCTTAAGCTACTAAACTTCTAATCAACATGCAATAGTTCTCTTAACCTACCAAAGCAATCAAGAAAGCATTAATCACAAAAGGAATTTAATGATACTACACTAACTCTAGAAAGTGGTCTGTTATCCAAGGTGAGTCATAGATACTTTCAAATATTATTTTTACCATAATCATTGATGCAAATTCATCATGTAAGTGATGCTATTAAAGTAGCTAGTTTCAAGAACATGAACGAAATTTCAATTAAAACAATGAATCAATATACTAAGAAAAAAAAACATTTAAACTAAGCACAACAACCAAGTCCCAAAATTTTCATCGTTAGGGCATCAAGATCAGCCCTAACCCTAAGGAAAACTACTCACTGAGCATAAAAATAAAAAATAAACCTAGATTTCTCTCAATGATAAACTCCAAGCAAGACCGTGAAGAAATCCGTCAAGCACAATCTAGCTTCTGCAAACAAACCTTACGAACAAGTCTACAAAATATCTCTAAGGCGTCTAGTGAGCTTGTCTAAATTATGTGTCTTAAATTGTGATGGCGTTTTTAATTAATGGAAAAGGCTTCATTTTATAGTTAAGGAGAAAATCTTGTCCTACAATGATTAGAAATCATAAAATATCCTAGAACATTCTAGAGTGCCTATGACATTCCTAAAATATTACAAAACCCTAAACTACCCTAGAAACCAATCAGAACTGAGTTCGGAGTGAAAATTCAAGATGTTAGCGTAAGCTGGAACTAGGACAGGGCCTTGGGTAGGCTGTGAAACTTGGAACTAGGCTCTTGGATCTTTTTGTTCATGTCATGGCTAACCTTGGTACCTGAATAGCTATATAACATGTAAAAGAGCCGAGACGCACTCCCTGACATGGTTAAAAAATCGCAGGATGAGAAAGGGTTCAACTTAGAACCTATAAGGTCAGGACCTAGAACTGACCTGGGCAATTCCGCGGGCTTCCGTGGGCCATGCCTGGGACTCGTCATTGGCACGGTCGCACGTGCTACTGAATCTAGAACTCGAATGGAAGGAACTTGGGATATGGCAAGGTCATGGCATGCGCTAGACCTAAGCATTTCTTGGGCGTGACATTGATGTCACAGGACATGGTTTTGGGACCCAGATGGGCTACTCTAAGGGACTTGTTTCACACCCAAAATGTAGCGTACATAGCGGACTAGACGCACTCAGGACTAGTTCAAGGTTCAATAATGAAGTGATGATATCTCCTTCATTTGGACTCCAATTTGTGTCATTATTTTTCTTGTATTCTTAGAATTATCTCAACTTTCTAAAACCTATACACGACTCCCAAAATCGTAACTACATACCATTGATGGCCATTAACCAAAGCTAAGGAAAATGGATGGCACCTAACATGAAATACATGTAAGTTTTATAACTTAACAAATATGCCCAAACCTAGCTTTTGCTAGTCTTTGAGTAAAACAGACTAAACAAACTAAACAACAATTGAAAAAAACTAAACAAAATACTTACATGTTAGCTAGGGGCACAACAAGTCAATCAAATCATGGAAAAGTAAAGATATGCTAATTTCAAGAAGGTACCATGTATTATGTATGAATGCCTTGTGCTTCAAACTTTCAAGTTTAAATAACAAAGTTCAAATGCCTTTGAAAGATTCCGCCTCGACTTTAACTTTACTAGGGAATTCTTAATCTATCTCATGAATCCTTAGGTTCACTCTTGCAAGCATATGGTATGAGGTTATATAAGGAAATCAAATATAATCACATATGAAATATTATGAAAGAAAATAGGTTTCTGAATATAGATCACATGAAGGAATTGAACTTTAAGAATGAAGGGACATACATTAACTGCAAGAAAAACTTCCCACAAGATCATCATGAAGTAGCGTGACTTGAAAACTTGATTTGAACACTTCATGGCTCTCGGCCAACCTTGGCATAGTAGGGCTTCCTCAATTGAAGGCTTGCTTCATGAATGGTATTGATGTGACTTCTATTAATTGGCTTAGCTTAGTATTGTATTCTTTTTTCTTCTTTTCATTTATTTATTTTTTCACCTTTTCTTTTCCTTTCAAGCTAAACCTAGATCATGCAAATTTTTACATTGCATTTTCTTTTGTCCAAGTTAGGATTCTAGGTCTAATGTATTCATAAATTGTGTACTTTTGCCTTATTTTTCATGATTTGGCCTTATGGGACTCCACGACCTACTTTGACTTTGAACAGTGAACTCATCTTTCCATTTCACGAACTCTATTTGCTGCTGCCTTGGCACAACCTAGTGATAAGTCTTTATTTGAGCTTTATTTTATATTATTTTATACCCTTTATACTTATCTTTTAATGTTAAAATGTCAAACAATTGGAGAAAATAATATATTTTGTGAGAAATGTGCAGACTTGGATAGAGCTTGGAATTATGAGAATTTTGGCGAAAGAATCATCTCAATCAGATTTATAATGAAGAAGTCATGAGGCTACCATAAATGGCAAAAAACATTCGGTAGAGAGCTACCGAATTTTAAAGCCCAGAATCCAGCTCTCAACTCAGCAGGATTCAGCCTAAAAATCAACCCCAAATTCACTTTCGTGAGCCCAATCCATTCGAAAAATCAAACCGAAAATAGGATCGAACCTAAATCGGACCTAAAAAAACCGAACCGAACAAAAACTGAAATCGTATAATAAAACTGAACTGAAGCAAGTCTAACCCAGTTCAATTTTGGTGTTCGATTTGACAAAACCAAATTGAACCGAATTGAAAGAAATGGGCTTCTATTTTTGGGTTTTAATGGAAGCCCATTCCTACCCCAGGTCACCAACCAAGCCCACAAAGTCAGAAACAATGGAAGCCCAACCAACCCCAGATCCCTATTGGCCCAATGCCCAACCTATAACGACCCGTCCCGAGAGCCGAGATTAGTAAAGTGATTAGTAACGGATTAGTGAGCTTAATCGGTGGTTAGTTGGTTACGTTTGGCCCGTTAGCGTAGAATGACGATTTTGCCCCTAGTTTGGGCTAAATGTTGACTTTGAGTTCGGGTGGTCAATTGGACATTGACCGATGACTGTGACGTAGTTCGGGACGTCACGAGTCCGTAGACAGGTGGCACGCCCGATTCCGACATCCGAGGAGGAAGTTATGATGTTCGGAAGGTTGAGGGCATTACCGTAATTTGGGTAAACGAAGGGGGAAAAGTTGAATTTTAGCACGATAGGATTTTTATACGTAGACCGAAGATCGTTAGGTAGATCTCATCGTCCTGAGTTCAACGATAGGCGGCATACCTTCATCGGACATTGGACGGGCAAGATACGGGTCTAGAATGGTGAAGGGCAAAATAGTAATTTTAACTCATAGGGGCATTTTGGTCTTTTTGGGTGCATTGGGATTTGTGCAATCTGATGAGGACAAGTGTACCGTGGAGATTGGGATATTTTGGATTTGGCCCTTGGGATTGTGACATGTGGCAAGGGTCTAGTGGGTTCTAGTTTTGCACGGGTTAAATTTAATGGGTTTGGTCGAATGTGTAGCCGTGTTTGTGAGAAAGGAAGAACAAAGACTGAGATGGAGAGGAAATTGATCGGGTTCTGGGTGAGTGTGTGAGTGCTTGAGTGTGTGAGAGTGATTAGGGGAAGGCTGAGAGTACTAGGAAAGTGGTGAGAAGAATTGAGAAGTCGAGTGAGTGTGTGAGGAAGGTGTGAGTTTCTCAAGAAAACAGAGAGGGATTTTGGTGGAGTGCTGCCGTTTTTTGATCAAAACGGTCGAGTGGTGGTGTTCAGAGGACGGAAGAGGACCTGCGGAGTTGAGTGAGCACCTAGGGACACGGTGGAGCCCACGGCGGTGAGCGGCAGGTGAGGTAATTTTAATTTCCTCTGTTTTTCCTGTTTTGTTCAAATCAAGAATCGTGGCTTTTGGGGCTGATTCGAGGAGTCTGATGAGGTCTAGTGGACTCAGTAGGGTCCTAGGACGTTGCTGGTTGTGCAGCCGTGACGGGGGAGTGCACGGCGGAGGCCAGAACGACGGTGAGTTTACTGTGTTCTCTGTTTTTCAGTTTGGGTTCAAACTTAAAGTCATGGGTTTTGAGGTTGAGTCGAACTGTTTTAGGGGTTTTAAGGAGTCCAGTGAGTTGTCTTTGAGCTTAGGAAAACAATTTGAGGCTGGGGGAATGGACGGGTGTCCGGATTAAGAATAGGGGTTCTGTTGGTCACGGGTTCGAGTTGGGGACGACGAGTTAGAGACCGTGATGTCGAGTTTTTAAGGTTGGATTGAGTTGCTTAGGATAGGACAAAGCTAGGGGAGGAAAAAGGAAGGGAAATGGTGGACGGACGGCGGAGAACCGCCCTCGCCGGTTCAGACCGGTCGATTAGCTGAGGAAGACGATGAACAGTGTTCTGTAGCAGGCGCGTAAGGCCCACGCGCAGCCACATTGGGCGGCGCGTGGAGGCGCGTGCGGTGCTTTCTGGGGAAACTTCCAACTAAGTTATTGGTCTAGTTGTAACGAATCTTTTGAGATAGGTTTCGGGTTAAACGGACATTGTTTCGGGTTAGTTCCGCGAGGTCAAAGGTTTAGGGTCTCGGTTCGTTACGTTTAGAATCCGGGGATTTTTGTGGGGAATTAGGAGAACTTTCGTTAACGTGTTAGTGACGAAGTATGGTGACTTGTGACAGGATCAGGAATCCCCGAGGAGGTCGAGGAACGTGCAGGACGTTCAGGACGCGAGTGACGTACCCGGTATCTGTGAGTGGACCCCTTCTTTATAACTGAGCATGCATAACTGCTTTTCTATAATTGTTTTATGGTTTTACATGTGATTTCATGATTGTTTGATTATGTTATAGCTGTTTTACTTAATTGCACGTGAAATTACGTATTTGGCACGTTTTACGAGAAAGGCTGGATTTCTGATTATGATGCTATGGTTTTGGGGATTTCAAACGATAAGTAATTTTCAATGATTATAAGTGGATTTTGATACATGATTTGATGATCAAGGTTTTCGGTTTTAGAATCGGATTTCGGAAAGAGGAATTTGGTTTGAAAGTTGAAAAGTGGAATTCCGGATTTGGGTTCGGAATGACGATTCTGGATGCCGGAAGGGCATCAGACCAGTGATTTCGGATTCGGGTTTGGATATGGATTTAGAAATGGTTTTCAAATGGTTTTGGATTGGATTTGCTGGATCTGGTTATTGGGTTTAAAGACCCGGATATTGTGATTGACGGGGGACGGGCACAGATTGGGTTTAAAGACCCGGATTGAGTTTAAAGACTTGGAGTTTAAAGACTCAGATATACTGATATTTCCCCCGTAGGCCTGTTGAGTTTAAAGACTCGGAGTTTAAAGACACGGATATTATTGAGGCCTGGATTGAGTTTAAAGACTCGGATAGGTCCAGCAGGTTTGATCGGATAATGATTGTTTGGTATTTATGCTTTATGATATGGTTTTATGATGCTTATGACGTGGTTTCTATAACTGTTTTTATGATGATTCTGCAACTGTTTTTATGACGATCCTTATGTGATTTACCACTGGTTTCAGCTCATGGGTTATGCAAGTGTGTTTTCAAAACGGAGGGCTAAAACCCTAGTTTGATTATAAAACGGTTTTCGAAACTTTTATTCTTTATGGTCCACTCACACTTTTCTGTTTTTAATTGCCCTCCAGGTCGTGGAACTAGCGCGGAGGTTGACGTTGAGGCAGCGTCGGAGGCATAGAATACTCGAGAGTGACCTCGGAGTGATTTAAATTTTCCGTTGTGCGTATGTTTTGTGTATCGGTTTTTGCTTTCTTAGTTTGGTACTATGCTCTGTATAACTGTTGACTCTGGGATGTTGTAAATTCTCCTGCGTCTGACAATGTAATTTGTGGTTTTTGTGGGGTTGTTTCGGTCTTTCGTTTTTGGGTTGTCAGACGGGAGCAGGGTTTAGTCCCTAATCCTGGGGGATTAGGGGTGGGCCCTGACACAACCTCTCTATCTCTCTTCAAAACGACGTCATTCGCCTACATCCCCAATCCCAAATCCCTACCCATCTCACAGTCTCGCTCAGTCGCCATCCCAATTCCCAAATCCCTAGTCACTACCAGTAGCCACACTCGACTCTCTCTGTCTCTTGCGTCTTATCTCCCTCGTCTTATATCTCCCCACATGGCCTCCCTTCACAGCCTCCTTTCATTCTCACAGTCACCCCTTATCAACATCGTCTCATATGATCTCTCCTCTCTCCATTCTCGATCTCCCTTTCCAGTCTTCATCTCCTTCTATCTCTCTGACTCTCCATCTCCCTTGGTGCTCGACCTCACCAGATGGGCTTACCGCTTACGGTCTCGCAGCTTCACCTCAATCTCTCCGTCGAACCCATCCCTGAAGTCATATCTCCCTCTCTCCATCTCCCTCTCCCTCGATGGCTCTCTCAATCTCCTTCGATCTTTGATCTCTCTCACGGTCTCACCCTCTCCCTTGATTAGTCGATCCTCGATCTCATCGACCCTCAATCTTGATCGCAGCTAGATAATCAGTTAAACTGGTTCAAAATCGAACTGAACCAATTCAATTGGTTTTCAGTTGAATTGGGTTTGAGGGTGAGAACCGGACCGAACCAAAACTCATTCCTTACCTGGTTTGATTTCGGCAAAAAAATTCGAACCAAAAAATTGATTAAAAGGGCTAATCTACGCGAGGTGGCCCAATGCACAACCAGCCTAAGAGCCTTTAACGTGCGCCTACCGAAATTCAGAGCCCTAATTTGGCCCGCGTGTACTGAAACACTAGTACCCAGTCAGCGCCTGACCTGCTAACAAGCCCACTACGCTCCAGCGCACGCCTGCCAAACTACCTTCCCTGTTCAATACCTGAACTGCTGATTCCCATCACTCCAGCTCAGCAGTCTCCTACCGAAACCCACTTTGCACAACTGCTCTACCTGCCAAC
The DNA here is from genome assembly GCA_032719365.1 of Prinsepia uniflora. NCBI lineage: Eukaryota > Viridiplantae > Streptophyta > Magnoliopsida > Rosales > Rosaceae > Prinsepia > Prinsepia uniflora. The sequence continues at coordinate 31,072,182 of CM064868.1, forward strand.
ACGTTTTTGGCCAGATTTGCAGCCCCTTTCCACAAAATTTCAGTCTTAAACTATCATTTCATCATGTAATCTTGTTTTAGTATTTTAATTTGTATTTTAATTTTCTTAGCTCTCTTGGATGTGTCATCTCTATAAATAGAGAGATCATTCTCATTGTTAAGGACTTTTCTTTAGACACATTTTGACCTCTCCTTAAGGAAAACCTAGGCAAAATATTTCCAATGCAATTATAGAGTTTAAGTCTGAAATTCCCTTGTTTATTCCTCCATCTTCACAAGGTTCCGTCCGCAGTTGGAGAATCGTGTGAATAATAATGCATTGTTGTCATCCACCCCGAAAGTGTAACATTTGCTCTCCATCTACTTAGACTCTTATTATTGTTATTGGTTTTATTTATAATTCAATATATGTTTGATATTTTCTTTCTAACATTTGTAAATACAAATACAATCTCCATGTGTTTTACTTTCTGAATTTCAGTTACTTCACACATTTTAGTGCTTAAACTTCAATTCAACGCTAAGTGTTTATGCCCGCTGTTCGGTGCACTTAGAATAGGATTGAAGAGATTTAATGTTTGATTCTCATTCAATAAAAAACGTATGGTGAATCATATTGTAAGTGTTTATGACCATTGTACGTGTTTATGACCGATGTTCGGTGCATTTATAATATTGAAAAATGTATGCATGTAATTGAGATGATGAAAGTAGGATTTCGTGATTGGTTCAATATGTACAAATGCTAGAGTGTTGGTAAAATTTGTGTTTGAAGAAATTCCATTGTATAAAGGTTAAAGTAGGAGTGGAATTAATTTCATTATTGTTTATACATGTATTTTACGATTACACTTTGTTCAAAACTCCCCCATACTATTCTTTTATTCTTTTTTTAATAACCATTATTTATTATCCCTAATTTCCCCGGTTGAGAATGATTCCTATTTATCAATACTTCATCCACACAAAAAGGGATTTAGAATAAGTATATGCTTGAATTACGTGTTTATTTAAATGCGTAGTTTAAGTGCATCACCTAGACTATAGGGTATGGCTAATATGTCAGGCTTTCTATCTACGACTAAGGTTATGAGTTAGGTGAAGAAAGAAATGATGACGTGTTTGGCTTCAAAGTGGGTTAGGGAGCACATAAAAAGGACATATATGGCTTTTAGAGGCTTACACAAACATGGCTTGCCTTACTTTTCATGGTAAATCATGCTGAGAATCAAGAGCCTCCACATAAGATGTTAGTTCTTTAAAATTCAATGCAAGTATAATCATAGATGAAAATATCGAACATTTTGCTCAATATTTCGCCGAAATATCAGAATTTGGGACAGGGGGAAGTGACACCTAAAAGGGGGGTGAAAAAAATTGATCGATATTTCGCCAAATGTTCTTGTTCTAAGCCCACATATCTCTTTATGAGATCAAAATGATCGAGATAGGATGTTATTTAGTGAAAATTGGGAGTAAAACAAAGGATTTTCAGTCAGGTCAAGTCGCTGGGTCGGGAAACCCGAGTTGTAGACTCGCTGGAGGAAGACGATGATTGTCACCTTTTATGAGTCATATATTATACGAGCTTTTAAACTTACAAAAACTGATAGGACCCATCCCAAATCCCCTCGGGATTAACGCGGGACGCGCCTGCTCCCGTCTAACACGAAGTGTCAGATAAGGGATAGTTCTGACTTTAGCCCCACCGGGGCTTCCAGAGTGTGCCAGGATCCGGAGGAAGAGTGTGATGTCTCGGTCTCCGCTACAGCCCGCATCCGCGATCAACCTGAAAGGCATTAAAACCACGAAAAGCTATGAGTGGACGAAACAACAGTTTATAAAATAATTTACAAAAAGACATTTATGCCCTTCACTAAAAAGCATGTATGCATTCAAAAACCATTTATTAAACCATTTCTCAAATCATTAAACCATTAGGGCCTTGGCCCCAAACCGTAAATCAAGTACATGGGAACTCAGCCCAAAACTAATCAAGTGGGAACTCAGCCCTAAACCAAATCTGTAGGGACTTAGCCCAAATCAATACAAGTGGGTCTCAGCCCAAATCCAAAGCAGTAAGGTCTCAGCCCAAAACCAATTCTCGGCATCCCTAATGCCTGACATCCGAGATGTTACAATCCACACCAGCGTCACGGTTCCAAGCTACGCGTGCTACCCGGGGTCTCAAATCCCAAGTCTCCCCAGGGTCCATCCAGGTCAATGACCAGCAGATCAATGACCCTCCCTGGGGGAGGTTTTAACCTCTAGCAATCCTACTCCTGAGTCACTATACAGACCGGTCTCTCAGTGCATTAACCCCTAGCAGGCAATGCCCCGTGACTACTCCAAGATAATACGAGACGTCTGGAGGAGACAACCCGCCACTCCAAGATACTACGAGATGTCTGGAGGGCAACCGTTCTTGAGGATGGTATACGGAAAATCATTTTACAAGTGATTTCGAAACCATTCAAAAGGCCACGCCCGAGTTTTCCATAAAACCATCACAAATCCAAATATGGGTCCCTGACCCGAAATCATTTTTATAACCCATAACTGGGCCTAACTGGGCCTCAAGCCCGAATTCATAAACCAACGAGGCCCCCTGCCCGATCGTATAACTCAAATGGGCCTTCTGCCCGATTTCTCATTAAATCAAATGGACTCCAAGTTCGATGGTTTCCAACCAAATGGGTCTCATTCCCGATTCCATGTTTCTAAATCCAAAACCTTTCCATTAAACCCTCATTAAAATACTAACACGTATAAACATCGTATAAAACTAAAAACCTCGAAAAACGTGCAAATACGGAAATACCAAATACCACAAACAAATGCACTCATGGCATCACAAAACATGTTCATAAACTCATATAAAACATTTATGCATGCATCAATTTAGAAAACAAGGTCCACTCACAGACCGTCCAAAGCTACACCTCGATACGAGCGCTATAAGCCTCTCCTAGGCTAATCACCATCTTCGGGATTCCCAAAGATGTACAAATCGTATTATAGGGTTACTAACTACCTCATAAACCTCTCATTGAAGCCCGGTAATTTTTCCGATCTTTTAATTATTTTTAAACTCGATCCTAAACTATCAGACATCCCGAACTATATCGAAACGATGTTCGATCGACTCGAAACTTGTCTCAAAATGTTCGTTACATCGAATAGATAAAATTACATGTTGGAAACTTCCCCAAAAGGGTCCCACACAACCCCACACGCCACCCAAAGGCTCTATGCCTGGGAGCCATGCGCCACTGCACAGTGTTGTCTTCTTCCTCGCGTGAACCAGTCTGAACTGGTTCACTCGTCCAGCCAGTATAACCAAACCGGCGTGGCCGGTTCAGTGCCATAACTCCTCCATTTTTCGTCTTTTTTCATCCATTCCAATTCCTATAGCTCCATCTCCTCAATTCCAATCTATCTAAGTGATTAAATCCAAGAAAACAATCATAAAACCCATTGGTTTAGAAAACCATTTTGAACCCAAAACTCCATTCTGTAACGACCCGTCTCGGGAGTCGGGATTAGAGTGGTGATTAGTGACGGATTAGCTCGGTGGTTACTTTTGAACATGTGGCGCAGAATGACAATTTTGCCCCTGGAATGGGTAAAATGTTGACTTTTAGTTCGGACGGTGAATTGGGCATTGACAGATGACCGTGACGTAGTTCGAGACGTCACGAGTCCGTAGACAGATGGCATGCCCAATTCTGACATCCGAGGAGGAAGTTATGATGTTCGGAAGGTTGAGGGCACTTTTCTAATTTGGTTAAAAAGAGGGAAAAAGTTGACTTTTTGAACGACAAGGTTTCTTCACGTAAAACGAGGGCTGTTAGATAGATCTCGACGTCCTGAGTACAACGACAGGCAGCATTCCTTTATTGGACGCCGGACGAGTGAGATACGGGTCTAGAAAGTAAGGGGTAAAATCATAATTTGTATAGTTAGGGGTATTTCGGTCTTTTTACACCTTGGGAAGCTTGCCAATCAGAGGAGGACACATGTGCATTGTTTATTGGATATTTTTGGGCTAGTCCATTAGGTGTGAGACAGCTAGCTGTTTTCTGGTGGCTTCTAGCCACTTACACGGTTCCATTTAAATGTGTTGGGTTTACACCGTGCAATCGAGAGAGGAAAAACAGAGACTGAAGAGCAGGGAGGAATCGATCGGTTTCTGGGTGAGTGTGTGCGTTCTGGTGATCAAGTGAGTGTGAGCAGAGAGAAGTGAGAAGCTGGTGAGTGAGTCTTGAGTGAGAATTGTGAGATGAAAGACTGAGAGGAGGGTGTGATTTCTCAGAAAAAAACAGAGAAGGGTCGTGGTGGTGGTGCTGTCGTGTTTCATTCGAACCGGTTGAATTTGGAGTAGTGAGAGTGTTCAGAGGGCAGAGGAGAGGCTCTAGGACGGGCAGGATCATGGCGGAGCTCACGGCGGCGCTTAGGACGGTAAGTTTCCCTGGATTCCCCTGTTTTCCCGCTTGAGTTCAAATCAAAAGTCGTGGACTTTGGACGATTGTTGACTCGATTTCTTGATCCTGGTAGCTTAAGGAGGATGTATTTGAGCTCAGGGAAACGAACTCGTGGCTGGAAGGGCGGCAGTTGGCCGGAAACAGAACCTTGGTTTTTCTGGGTTTTTCTTCGAGTTTGGGAGGTAAACTCTAGCTCTAATTATCACGAATTAATTACATGGAATTATGGGGAATGAAGGGACGAATGTATTAGATTAATTAGGATTGAAAAATGAATTGAAATAAGCAGGAACCGTGAACGTTGGTTCACAGCTGGACCGGCTGGACCGAACCGGTTCAGACCGGGTTTAACAGAGGAAGGAGACGATGAACAGTAAGAAGCGTGGCTCCCACGCGCAGCCCCTTTGGGCGGCGCATGGGGCCCCTTTTGAGGAAGTTTCCAACATGACTTTTGAAGTATTCGATGTAACGAACATTTTGGCACTGGTTTCGAGTCAATCGGACATCGTCTCGATATATTTCGGGCTGTCCGAAGGTTTTAGGGCTCGGTTAAAAATAGTTAAAAATACGAGGAAAATATGGGGCTTTAGTATGAGTTTTGTGAAGTAATTAGTGACCTTGTTATGGGATTTGGACAGGTTCGGGAAAGCCGAAGATAGCAGAATGGCTGGGGACGGCGTAAGTGCGCGCGTATCGAGGCGACGTCGGAATGGTCTGTGAGTGGACTTTGCTTTCTAATTCTTGATGCATGCATATATGTTTTTATATGTTTTCTATACTTGATTCTATGATTTGCTTTATGATCTTGATGGTTTTCGGTTTTGCACGATTTTCGAGGTATTTTACGGAGTTTTACGTTTTACGAGGCTTCGATGGTTTTAATGCTTTGATTTCGAGATTTGAAAGAGGATTTGATTTCAAGGTTTTGAAATGGATTTCGGAAAAGTGATTTCGGGCTTGGAGCCCTATTCATGTGATTGAGATTTCGGTTGTGAGATTTGAGAAGGAAATCTGGATTTGGGTTCGGGACGATGGTTCCGGATGCTGGCTTACGGAATCATCGTTGCGAATTCGACTGTGGATTTTCTGTGGTTTTCAGTGGTTGAATGAAAAATGGTTTCGGGTTTAAAGACCCAGAAAAAGAGAAAAAACCCACTAGATCTGGTTTTGAGTTTAAAGACTCGGCCTGATTGACGGGGGGAGGGCCCTGGATTGATATGTTTTGAGTTTAAAGACTCGGTATATATTTTGAGTTTAAAGACTCGGTTATGATACCCCCCGAGGCATGTGATTGTGTTTTGAGTTTAAAGACTCGGATATCCCGGGAAGGCTTGGCTATTTGCGTATTGTGTTTTGAGTTTAAAGACTCGGGCGCACTTGAGATCCAGTAAACTTGTATGATTGATGTTTTTCAATGGTTTTTCCGATGTTTTAGGCAGTAGCCCGGATGAAATGGTTTTCGATGGTTTTGGGACTGAGTTCCCGGATTTGAGATGGATTTGAGGCTTACGCATGGATTTGAATAACGGGTTTGATACGAGTTTTGATAATGGTTTTCGTTGATAGGTTTTGATATGAATGGTTTCATGACTTGAATGGATATACATGCATTGGTTTTTACGTGGAGGGTAAAAATGTAATTGTTTTATTGAACTGTTTTCTAAACTTATACTTTATGTTGTCCACTCATAGTCTTTTCATGTTTTCGATACCCTCCAGGTTGTTGCGGCACGGGCTGTTGATCGAGAGAGACGGAGACATCACACCAGCGATCCACAGTAGTTCGGTATACTCTAGGAAGACCGGTACCTTTTCGGATGGTTGGATCGAGAATCCCTTGTCCGACTAACGTGTCGCATGAAGGTTGAACGTTGGTTTAGCCTTCGTGTCATGCGTAAGTTAGACGGGATCGGGATTTAGCCCTTAATCCCGGGGGATTAGGGGTGGGTCCTGACACATTCTATGTTCTGGGCACTTCTAGGGGCCAAAAATTAATCCTAAGGGTTCCATTTAGTTCCTAAGGTCCCTAAAACGTATTTGGATGTTCAATTTGGGTTAACTTGGCCGGAAACCAAATTCCGTGGCCAGCCACTGAAATTCCTCTCATCCATCAGTCCAGCCGCTCAGCCATCCTCCGCTGCTCAAAAACCATTCCCTAATCATCCTACCAACCCCCTAAACATCCCCCAACCAACAGAACATCTTCCTACGTCCAAATCGACAATTTGAAATTTGAAATGAAAAAGGGGGGTTCGGGTTTTTACCTTCCTCCGCCGCCCATGACGGTTCTGCCGCCTTCCTCACCGTCCCCTAGCTCCTCAGCCATCCTTTGTCATTCTCTTAGGCAGCCCAGCTGCAGGTATCAATCGAAGGAAATGGGGAGGGGATCGGTTTGTGGGTTCGGGTTCGAATGAACGAAGAAGGTGGATGGTGCATGTATGTGAGATGGTGGGCAATGGATGAGTGATACTTGTCACTCATCCATTGGGCCTGGAAAAGATCTGGGCCCACATAAGACAAAAGGTAAAAGTCAACTTGCCTCGTAAAACGTGTTGTCGTAAATAGTTCCTCGGAACTTCCGTGAACCGTAACTTCCTCGTCGAATGTCTGTTTTCGACGTGCCACCTGTCTACGGACTCATATCAACCCGATCTACGTAACGGTCCTTGGCCCTCGGGCATCGGACCTCCAGGGTCAAAAGTCAACTTTTCACCCTCGTTCAAGGGCAAAATCGTAATTTCACCCTGAACGTCCGATAATCCTCGGCTAATCCCTGATTAGCCTCACTAATGCGTAATTAGTCTTAATTAATCCCTAAAATTAGGGACGGGTCGTTACAACAACCCTGGATTAGCTGAGTTGGCTTTATGGTTACCCTTCTTTCTTGGTCACTTTAGTTTGAAGCCAAAGGTTGGCAGTTGCTGATTGGTTTTTTTTTTTAACCATTTCTTCCAAAAAAAATTTTCATTTTTTCCCAATTTTAAATATATCTATTTCTTCCAATTTTTGAACAAAGTTTGGCCCTATTTTTTCATCTTTTTTTCCAATTTTAAATTTATTTGGACTTATTTTATCATTATTCTTCCATTGAATTTTTTTATGCTTATTGTTATATTTTTAACTATATTAACATTCAATTATAGGAATTCACCTCAATTTATATTTATATTTAAGATTTTATATTATTAGTTATCGTCATAATCATATTGCATCATATTATTCATCATATATTTATTATATCAAAGTCATTTTATAATTTTATTAGTTCTATATAACTATTATTGTGTACTTAAACTTTTCTCAAAGTTGCATTAAAAATTTCCAACTTTTAGATTAAATAATTTTTGTTGACCATAAATGATATCGATATTGATATTTAGAGCGAAATATCCGTAAATTTGGCTAGCGATATATCCGTCGATATCGATATTACAATTCTTGAGTATAATAATGAGATTAAGTAATATAGAAAGAATTTAATAGTGTTTAAGAGTAGAATAAAGTAAATCTCTCAAAAAAAGGCACTGGGCTCAAAATCTCACATATGGTAGTCTTCACTAATTTTCCGAGGATCACTTAAACAAAGTTATTTTTAGTTTGATTGATTGAAGTTAGGCATTAAGTGATAAGATATTGCACAAACTTAAGTGTGGCATGACTCTAGTAAGATACAATGATTATTTCACAATGTGACTTATTAACAATTAAAGTACTAAGTTCCTAGTTATGTGCCTAAAAACCCACATGTTACAAAATTTTGATCCACATCCCCAAACGTAAACTAAACAATGGCCTCAATGGTTACAAGTGAAACACTATGAGAAAAACAAGTAAAGATATGAAAGAGGCGTACTAAAAATAGAACATAAATAGAAGGGAAAAATACACGATTCAAGGCTAGGCTACTTCCTAGGATTGATTGATTTAACATATAGGCAAGATATACCCTGCATCTATGCACTTGGTGGAGAGCCAAGGTTTTCACGGTAACCATTAGAACCTATTGTGAGCCTCTTGTTGTATAATCTTCGCTGAAACATGGGGAAATGAGCTAGATACATAAAAAAGAATCCACCAGCGATAATGTAACATATTGGGAAAGATTGAGAAGTGATTTAAATGACAGTGTGTTCTGTTTATTCTCAAACATCTTCCTTTGATGATGCTTATGGTGGGATAACTTTGATTGTGCCACATACATCCTAGGCTGTAGCAACAGTCTCCTTGGTCCTTTCTTTTGAACTCATGTAGGGTACCAAGTAAAGGGCTGCAAACACCTTCCTTTTGTGTTTGTTGTGGAACTTGCAGAGGGTAGGTAGAACAACATAAGTAACCAAATCAAAATTCAAATCAACATTCATTACATAAGAATAAGATTTGAGTGTTTTGGATTTGAGTTTAGAAAGCTCATTGGGTTCCAAAACTGTGCTATTTTCCTTGTCCCTTGGCCGAGCCACGAATTGGGGCAACAAATTGGGCATGGCTTTGGCATCTGGGTTAGGCATGGTCTGAGGCAGTGATTTTTGTAGCAATTTAGGTTTAGCTTGAGGTTGAGTGTTTGGTAGAAACTCAAGCACGTTATGGGGGGTGTTGTACGCTTACACACGACGTTGGATAGAAAATGAGGCACAACATGCTAGTTGTTTTCAGTATCATTCTTCCTGAATGTTTTCCTCCCATTCTTCTTCCATTATGAATTCCCACTCATAAGTGCAAGGCAAAGAAGTATTGTTAGTTATTGAATTGAAATTGGAATCATTAGAAATGATAGCATACAATTGAGGGTCAGGATTGGGGTTATCCTCTTGCTGAATCTGAGCAGAATTTGGAGGCACTGGGCAACTTGGTATTGGATGGGAGCCACTATGTCTATGACAGATTTTTGAGAACCTGGACTTATGAAATCCTCCTCATCATCATCAATGATGACTTCACTTGATGAGGAAAGTGCCATTTCTACAATTCGGCTCAATTGGATGGCAAAATGTCCCAATTTGTTCTGGATATAAGCAATGGCATGATCTGTTTTCTGCTAAAAGTTTGAAGTGTATTGAAGTAGATTCTGTTGGAAGTTAATGTTATTTTGAATCAGATTAGCCATCATGTCTTCCAAGGACCTTCCTCTCAGGTCAAGATTGGTTGGTGGGGCATGTTGATACGAATAAAATGAGCTATCTTGCTAATGGAGTTTAGGAGATGGAAAAAGTGAGGAACAGATTGAGTGTCCTTCCATGTGTAACTGCGATGCTACTCCATCCATGATTGTATGCATATAAGTATGGCTCGTTCCATGCTCTCTTTTCCATGTAAATTTTGTCCATATTTACCCCCACAAAGTAAAAAAATTGAGTTAGTAACCTAAAGCAATGGATACCTTTGAGGGTAAAGCCACCAGCAACAACACCAAAACTTATTAGACAGTAAGTAAATGCACACAATACTTAAAAATTATATCCTAGAAAGTGCACTAATCAAATCATAATATAATAGTACAAGCAATGGTCAAATCCCACAGGGACTTGACCCAACATGTATCCAAAGTATTGAATTAGCTAGTTCACAAGTAGATATGCAAGACACAAGACAAGGATAAATGGCGTCTGGAGTTTGAGTCAAAAAAATGAGTAAATAAGAATAGCTTGTAATGCAAGAATGTAAATAAATAAAAGGGTTTTGAAATCAGATTTAAAGGCAGGTCAAGGCATTCCTATCCATACCTAACCACAATGTTTTCCAACTTGGTTGCAAAGTTCAATTATATATCATGTTTTCCTTCTTGGTTAGTGCCTGTGCAAGGGATCTCTTAAGCTCACCATCACACATTCATTCCTTCATAGTTTGTATATTTAGTTTTCTTACGCTACTAAACTTCTAGTCAACGTGCAATAGCTCTCTTAATCTACCAAAACACTTAAGAAAGCATTAAGCACAAAATGAATCTAATAACACTACACTAACAATAAAAAGTGGTATGTTATCCTAGGTGAGTCATGGATCTTTTCACAGATTAGTTTTATGATAATCCTTGAGGTGAATTCAACATGTAAGTTGTGCTATTAAAGTAGCTAGTTTCAAGAACATGAAGGAAATAGAAATTAAAATAGTGAATTAATCTACCAAGGCAAAAACAACAATAGAACCAAACACAACAACCAAGTCACGAAATTGTCAGGGTTATGGCTTCAAAATCATCCCTAACCCTAAAGAAAACTACTCACTAAGCATAAGGAAAACAATAGCATCGATTGAATGAATAAAGACTAGAAAGAATAAAATCAAATTATACTTTCAACAATGAACTCCAAATACGGTTGTGAGAAAATCCTTCAAGCACAATCTTGCTACCATGAACAAACCTTATGAGAAAGTCTACAAAGTATCTGTAAGGGGTCTAGACATAAATAGGTCGTATCTAAAGTTAAGGACTTATCAATAGGCAGTGTTGCTCCAATACCCAACCAAAGGGCTACTGTAATACCAATAAAAAAGACAGCTGTCGCTACGAGATGACGAAACGGGTTTTGGAATTTATTAACATTCTCCAAAAACGGTATTGTTAATAATCTCACAGGTATTGAAACCATTAGAAGAACACCCAATAACTTATTTGGTACTGTACGAATGATTTGAAATGAAGGAAAAACATGCCACTCAAGAAATATTTCCAAAAAGGTTGCAAATGGATCTGCGGGTTCACCATGACAAGAAAAAACTCTTGTCCTACAAGGATTAGAAATCATTAAACAATCTAAAATATTCTAGAGTACCTATGTCAGTTCTAGGCTATTAAAACTTCCTAAACTTCCCTAGAAACCAATATGAACTAAGCTGGGCATGCAAATGCAAGCTATCAGTATAAATGCAAGTTGTCTACCAGCTGGAACTAGGCAAGGCCTTGGGTAGGCCATGAAACTTGGAATTTGGCTCTTGGATCCTTTTAGTTGCTAGCTCACCTTAGCACGTAAATAGATTTATAACATTTGAAAGAGTCAAAGCGCACTCCCTGGCTTGGTTACAAAATCGATGGATGAGAAGTGGCCAACTTGGAACCTATCGGGTCAGGCCCTAGACTTGACTTGGGTAGTGCCTTAGGCTTCCTACAAGCCTCTTCTAGGACTTATCATTCGTGTAATCATGCTTTGTACTAAATCTAGAACTCGAATGGAAGGACTTGGGACATGGCAAGGTCATGGCATGTGCCTGACCTTGTCACTTCTTGGGCGTTACATAGATGTCATCGAACATAGTTTTGGGACTCGGATGGGCTAGTATGAGTGACTTATTCTGCGCCCAAAATGTAGCTTACTTCGCACATTTGGCGCACTCAACACCTAGTTTAGGGCCTAGTATTGAAGTGAGGGTATCTCCTTCTTTTGAACTAAATTTTGAGTCAATCTCTTTCTTGTACACACCACAAAAAAGCATCACTTTATACTATTGATGGACAAGAATTAAATAAAATCTAAGGGAAAGGAATGACAATTGACATGAAATACATGTAAGTTTTATGAATTAACACTCCTCTAAGCATATATAGTGACATTTTTGGAGATAAAGAATTGAATTGTTCACTTTTCTTTTCAAAACAGTGGTTACACAAGTACTTCATGCAAGACGTGGAACCCCATAGCCTAAGTAAGGGTCTACGTGTATTTTGGAGGCAAGCAAAGTAGGTTGTGTTGGTTAAATATGCTGACTTTGTAATTGAAGTTTTTGTTCGTGATGAGGTTAAGAATTGTTCTTGGAGATTGCAATTTATGCTAGCACAAATGATAAGAAACTGTCATTAGTGGAAGAGTTTGAGTAGTTGAATATAGAGGTGCGAGGAAGAGTGCTTACTATTGGCAGAATTTTGTGACATCGTAAGCAATGATGAGAACGATGGCGGCAATTACCGCACAATTAGCAGCATATAGGAATTTTATGGTTTTTTGGCCATCAATAGGCTTAAGGTCCGAAGCATGGTTTAATCTATATCCTCAACCAAAAATGAATCATATGTTAGTAGGGGGATTGGATCTTTCTTTGTTGGCCTTTGACACTAGTCCTAGACAAAAGAGAATTCCCAAGAGATCCATCTCCGACCCTAGATAGAATAAGGAGCAACAATATTGGGACACTATAAAGGAGCAATGGACTACCCAGATAAAGGTTCATGCTGTTTTAGAGTGAATGAGAAACATGAAGGGGTTAAGAAGCGTCTTCTAGTATGGAGGAAGAATTCTGATGGCAATTTAAGGAAGAGAATTAACGAACTTAAAGAGAAGCTTAAAAATTGCTATGCAGCTAGCCACTATGACAATAATTAATTGAATTTCATGCTTAGAGGATGAATTAATGAGGGCGATAAAGGAGGCGATATATTGGAAATTGAAGTCTATAGTACAATGGCTCAATGAGGGAGACAAAAATACAAGTTTCTTCTATTCATGGATGATGAAAAGACATCGAGCTAACTGCATCAAAGGTTTAATTGAAGAGAATGGACAATGAGGTATGTCAAGCTATGAAATGTTTCTTTAAAGTAGGTCGTTTTCTCTGAGAAGTGAACCTTGTTCACATAGCCCTTATCCCCAAAGTAGCTAGTTCGGCTATATGATGGAGCTAAGGCCGATCTCATTATGCAATGTACTCTATAAGATCATTTCGGAGGTGTAGCACGAATAATTAGTCGCACCCAATCATGTTCTGTGGTTGTAGGGTACATGATGTCCCTCCTAGTTCCACACGGTTGTTTGTTTGCTGATGCTGATTTCTTTTTGTTGAATTAGACATTTTTTTGTTTATTTAGGATTTTTAGTGGCTTTATTAGCCCTGCTTTTTGTTTAGTGGCTTTAGTCGTTTATTTAAATTTTTTTTAGTCTATTAGGATATATTTTGTTATCTAAAAAGTTTTATATGTTCTCGTTTATTATACAGTTAATGGAACAATATTTTAAGAGACAATGTCACAATCCTACTACTAATGTTCCAAGGAGTTCAAAATCAAAAGGAAGTGTGTTGGATACAATTTGAACTAACCTTTCTGGAGGTGTTGGTCTTCGTCCTTGAATGTTGGATTATGATTATAACATTCACAATGAAATTCGAAGAGCCTATTAACTTAAGGGCCCTTGTCAACCAAAAATGAATATTGTCGATTTTCCACAAGTAAGAATTTCAGGGTATAATCGACTCTTCAATCGTGATTGGTTTGATGAGTTTATTTGGTTGAAGTATAGTAAGGATAAAGATGCGGGATTTTGCTTTCCTTGCTATTTATTTAAGACTAATTTTGAGAAAGTTTGTAATGATGCCTTCACGGAGATAAGCTTTAGAAATTGGAAGAAGAAAGAGAAGCTTAGGGAGCATATTGGAGGGGTTGTTAGTGTTCATAATCAAGTTAGACAAGCTTATGAAGATCTTATGTACCAAAACCAACATATCGAAACAATTGTGATCAAACAATCAAACGAAGCTCGTATCAACTACAACATATGCTTGAATGCTACAATTGATTGCACTAGATTTTTGTTGATGCAAGGTCTTTCTTTTTGTGCTCATGATGAAACGGAAAGTTCAAGCAACAAAGGAAATTATGTGGAGCTTATGACATTTCTTGCAAATCATGATGTGAAGGTGAAGGTAGTTTTGTTTGATAATGTTTCGAGGAATCTCAAATTAATAGCTCCTAAAATTCAAAATAATCTTGTTAATGCATGTGTGGTTGAAACCATTAATGTTATCACCAAGGATATGAATGGTGAGTTCTTTTCAATAATGGTTGATGAATCACGTGATTGTTCAACAAAGGAGCAAATGGCGGTAGTATTTTGTTATGTGGACACAAGAGGACATGTAATTGAAAGATTTGTTGGAGTTCAACATGTTGCGGATACCACTTCAAGCACATTAAAAGATGCTATCGACAAATTGTTGTCTACAACCAACATGAGCATGTCCATGCTACGAGGACAATGTTATGATGGAGCTAGTAATATGAAAGGTGAGTTCAATGTCCTTAAAGAAAAAATTTTGAAAGAAAATCATTATGCATTTTATGTTCATTGTTTTGCACATCAATTTCAATTAGCTCTTGTGGTGGTGGCAAAAGGCCATGCTGATATTGCCACTTTTCACAAAGGCAAATAGTCTTGTTAATATTATTGGAGCATCGTGTAAGCGCCGTGATTTGTTTAGATATCAACTACAAAAAAATCTTATGAAAGCTCTTGAAGATGATTCTCTTGAAATGGGACGAGGTTTAAATCAATAAACTAGTCTCAAATGCGCGGGTGATACACGCTGGACTCACATTATTGCACTTTGGTAAGCATTATTTCTATGTTCAAATATGTGATAAAAGTGCTTCAATTGATTATAGATGATGGTTTGACGGCTCATTTAGGGGAAGAAAATAGATCATTTGAAGGTATTCAAACGTTTCAGTTTGTGTTTTATCTTTTTTTTATGAGATCTATTTTGGGAGTTACAAATGACTTGTCACACAGGTTACAAAGGAAAGATCAAGATATTGTGAATTTGATCTTTTACTTCATCAAGTTTCATGTTTTAGTGATGAACACGACATAGATGTTC
Source organism: Prinsepia uniflora (assembly GCA_032719365.1). NCBI lineage: Eukaryota > Viridiplantae > Streptophyta > Magnoliopsida > Rosales > Rosaceae > Prinsepia > Prinsepia uniflora. The sequence goes on from CM064868.1 coordinate 31,087,243, forward strand.
CCAATATGGATGGTCCATTCTATGCTCCAGGAAAATCTAAACATGTAGCTTCAAAGTTCACAAACTATCACCATTATCGCTTCAACGAGGTAAGTATTGAGTTACTTATTTGTATGACATGTTTGAGTCTAGATAATTCGTTCTCAGCATTTGACAAACAAAAACTACTACGTTTTGCTGAATTTTATCCTTAAGAATTTAGTTCTCGAGAACTCCTTACACTTGAGGATCAACTTAGGGTTTATATTCATGATATGCATTTGAGTAATGCATTTTGTCGTTTGAAAGGAATTAGTAGTCTTACAAAGGAAATGGTCAAGACGGGGAAGCATAGAGTATATAAGCATGTGTATTTACTTCTTACACTGACCTGAGTGCTACTAGTTGCAACCACTTCAGTATAAAAAACATTTTCAGCTATGAATATTGTGAAGACTCCATTCCGTAATAGAATGAGAGATTAATGGTTGAGTGATAGTTTGGTTGTTTACATCGAGATAGATATTTTTGTTTGTATTGATAATGTAACTATAATGCAACGCTTTCCGGATACGAAAAGTCGTCGTGGACAATTGTAATTTTTATTCTTTTATAAATTATGAATTTTAATAGTATCCTCTAGTTTTAAAGGATATTTTTTCTTCCCAAATTTTTTGACGTTTTACATATTGACCCCCTTGAGCAAAATTTCTAGGTCGGGCACTGATGCAGTGTGGGAGGTTTTACCAAATTAAAGGTTGAGACGAACTCGTTGTGTTGGCGAGATCGATTGTGGAGGAAGGTAACTGTGATGAGTCCATTGCAAGCTATTTGTTTGACACTCGACAACTTAGAAGTAGTTATCATTCCATTTCTTTTCGTTATGTACGGCAAGAGCGTAATAGGGTGGCACATCTTGTTACTTTCTTTTCTATGAGGGAAATGAGGTTTTTATTTGTAGGATGACCTTGCTTCCTTTTCCATAAGGGAAAAGAGGTTCCCATTTGTGGAATGATCTTAAACCAAGTTGGTTGTTTAATTCTCTTGTGGGGGACGTTGGTCTTTCAATTTGTTGTTGGAATTAATTCCAACTCTTCATAAATTTCCTAGTCACAACAGTTATTTTTTTCAATCTGAAATAGGAAGTCAATCTTTAGACCTACCTTGACTCTTAAAGTAATTGTGATTTAAGAAAAAATATGAGATATTGGAGGATTCCTAAGTGATTGTGGATAGATGACTTCAATCTTAAGGCTTAAATTTACCTCATTGAGTTCCTTGATGGGCAAGACTCTTTGAGGTTAGACTCCTATAAAACAAGAGGTCCCTCATCTCTCGGCATATACAACAATATACACTACCCCATCTAGGTAATTGTAGACGGCACCGACAGTGAAGATAAGACACCCTTTGTCGATTCAAGCTTGAACCCCTTGCTTGCTGCATTAGTCTGATGGGTATTTTCAATTATGAGAGCATATATTCTATGTAGCGACCCGTCCCTGATTTTAGGGATTAATTAAGGGTTAATTACGGATTAGCGAGGCTAATCGAGGATTAACCGAGGATTATTGGACGTTTAGGGTGAAATTATGATTTTGCCCCTAAACGAGGGTAAAAGTTAACTTTTGACCCGGGAGGTCCGATACCCGAGGGACGAGGACTGTTACGTAGATCGGGTCAATACGAGTCCGTAGACAGGCGACACATCGAAATCGAACGTTCGATAGGAAAGTTACGGTTCACGAAAGGTCCGAGGTACTATTGCACGTTTTACGAGACAGATGGAATTTTGTCTTGAGTGGGCCCCAGATATTTAGTTCAGGCCCAATGGATGAGTAACAAGTGTCACCCATCCATTTCCCACCTAACACAGATAAATGCATATCCATCCCCTTCCTTCCATTTGATCAGCACCCCCTTCCCCCTTTGAATCTGTGTGAGGCCAAAGGAATGTGGCTGAGGGGGGAGATGATGTTGGCCAGTCGATGGCAGGACCGCCATAGGAAGCGGAGGAACTCAAGGGAAACAGATAAACTCGAGAAACCCCGTTTTGATTTCAAATTCGAGATTTTGATTTGAACGTTAGGGGTTGCTTCTAATGATTGGATGATGATTGTGGGGGTTGTACGAGTTGTATGGGATTGGAAACGGTGGCTGAGGATGGCTGAGCAGCCAAATAGAAGGCCGTGAAGATTTTCGGTGGCCGGCCACCGAATTCAGTTTCCAGCCAGGTAAGCTCAAATCGAACGCCCAAACATGTTTTTAAGTTTCTTAGGAACTTAATGGAACCCTTAGGAGGTAGTTTTGACCCTCAGATGTGCCTAGACCGTGGGAGGAAAGATTGGGTTTTAAACGGTTTAATTGAACCAATGAGTTTTAGGATTTGTTTCTTCAATTTGATTGCATAGAACAATCCCTAGGATAGATTAGGAAGGAGTGGTGGAAAGAAGGAGGAAAAAGGACGGAAAATGGGAAGATATGAACTTGGACCGGTCACGCTAGTTCAGTTGGACTGGCCGGACCAGTGAACCGGTCTGGATCGGTCTGCGCGAGGAAGAAAATGGCCCTGTAGCTCGGCGCGTGAAGCCCAAGCGTAGTACCTTTGAGCGGCGCGTGGGGCACCTTTCGAGGAAGTGTCCAACATGTAATTTCATCTATTCGATGTAACGAACATTTTGGGACTAGTTTCGAGTCGATCAGACGTCTTTTCGATGTAGTTCGGGAATTCCAAAGGTTTAGGATCGAGTTTAAAATATGTTAAAAATACCGAAAAATTAAGGGGTTTTAATGAGAGGTTATTAAGGTAGTTAGTAACCCTCTAGTATGATTTAAACAAGTTTGGGAACCCCGGAGATGGTGATTGACCCGGGAGAGGCTTATAGTGCGCATATCGAGGCGCAGCTTGGACGGTCTATGAGTGGACCTTAATTTCTAAATTGATGCATGCATAGCTGTTATATATGTGTTTATAAACATGATTTGAGATGTCATTAGTTCATATGATTTTGGTAGTTAGTATTTACGGATTTGCACGTATTTCGAGATTTATGTTTTTATATCGTGCTTATGCGTGCTGTGTTTGCAATAATGATTTGATGAACTAGTTTTGGATTTGGAAATATGGAATCAGGCATGAGACCCATTTGGTTGGAAACCATCAGACTTGGAGTCCATTTGATTTTATGGGAAATCAGGCTGGAAACCCATTTGTGTAATATGATCGGGTAAGGGGCCCCGTTGGTTTACGAATCAGGCATGAGGCCCAGTTATGACTTATAAATGTGATTTCGGGTTGGGGACCCCAATTGGAATTGAATTTATGATGGTTTTATGGAAAACCCAAGCATATCCCTTTGAATGATTTGAAACGGTTTTCCGTATACTATCCTCACGAACGGTTGCCCTCAAGATGTCCCGTAGTATCCTGGAGTGGCGGCTTGTCTCCTCCAGACGTCTTGTAGTATTCTGGAGTAATCACAGGGCATTGCCTGCGAGGGGTCATTGCACGGAGTGACCGGTCCGTATAGTGACTCAAGAGTAGGATTTTCAGAGGTTAAAACCTCTCCCCAGTGAAGGTCATTGATCTGCGGGTCATTGACGTGGGTGGACCCTGGGGAGACTTGGGATTTGAGATCCCGGGTAGCATGCGTAGCTTGGAACCGTGACGGTGTTGATTATGACATCTGAGATGTTAGGTATCAGGGATGCCGAGGATTGGTTTCGGCTGAGTCCCACTTGTATCGGTTTTGGGCTGAGATCCACATGTATCGGATTTGGGCTAAGACCCACATGATTTGATTTGGACAGAGTCCCTACGGATTTGGTTTTGGGCTGAGACCCACGTGATATGATTTGGGCGGAGTCCCTACGGATTTACTGCTTTTGGCTGAATTCCCACATGATTGGTTTTTAGCTGAGTTCCGATATAAGTTTACGGTTTTGGGTTAAGGCTCTAATGATTTGAGGAATGATTGAATTAATTGGTTTGGTTTGATAACTGGTTTTCGAATGCATGCATACTTTTTAGTGAAGGACATAAATTTCTTTTCGTGAAATGAGTTTTATTAAATTAAATTATTGATTTCATGCACTCACAGCTTTCAATGATTTTAATGTCATTCAGGTTGATCGCGGATGCGGGCTGTAGCAGAGACTGAGACATCACACTTATCCTCTGATCCTGGCACACTCTAGAAGCCTCGGTTGGGCTAAGTTTGGAATTATCCCTTATCTGACACTTCGTGTCAGACGGGAGCAGGTACGTCTCACGATAATCCAGAGGATTTGGGACGGGTCCTGTCAGTTTAACAGGTGGTATTAGAGCCATTGCTCTCATGGTTGAAGATAAAAAATATAGTTTTAATTAATTCTCATGCGGTATTTTTGTATATTTTCACGGTATTGGTTTTATTTTAATTATCTGCATGTATATTTTTATCTCTTTAATCGTCTCAAGACATATACATTTATGTTTTATATGAAAGTTTCAAATAGTGATTATTGTCTCGAGGGATCCTTGGATCAATCAAGTAGGCTACATCAGCTTAATTGATACAGAGACCTCTTGAATCAAAGAATAAATAATCAAGTTGCATCATCTGGTTATGACATACAGGATAGTTCTCTTGTCCACCGATGTGAACTACGTTGCTTGGTCCAATCAGATAATGGCATAGTATGAGAGTTGGAACTACATAAGTCAATGGAAAATCATCACCTCCAACACAATGAGTGGTGATTTGCCATTTAAGGGACGTATATAGTCCTAGGTCTTAGTACTACTAGCATAATCAATTCACTACCTACAGGTAAGAATTGGTTGTGCTTATGAAGAATAAATAATGGGGTTATGATTAAATAATTATTGGTTATGTAAAACATTACAGTTGGAGGTACTGTCATGGGGTTCAACACCATTGAAATGTTGAATGGGACAAATTTCAAGAAGTGGAAGCAGGATTTGGAAATTTACCTAGGGCTACAAGGTTTTGACATAGAGAGAACCAGAACCTCCCAAACCAGTAGAGAATGCCACAGCAGATGTCAAAGTAAGTTTTGAGCGATGGGAAAGGGCAAATCGTGTGGCATTGCTGATCATGAAGAGATTCATGTCAGATGCAGTAAGGGGCAGCATTCCACATTCTGAAAATGCAAAAGTATTCTTGGAATCCATAGCCAACCGGTTCAAACTGTTAGGAAATTACGCAGATTTCCCTATAAACCAGATTAGTGAGAATGCGAAATAACAAAGGAAATAAGACACACAAATTTGATAACGGAGTTCAGCCAATTGTGCCTACGTCTCCGGACCTGCTGCAGATCATTTTACTAAAGGGAGAAAATATACAAAGTGTTTACAACACTCACAACTCACAACCCACCCCGAATTATACTAAGAATTTTTCTCACAAAAATTCTTCCACAAGCTTTTCTCTTAAGCTTTCTCTTAAGCTTTTCTCTCAAGCTCTCTCTAATTCTCTAATTCTAGGATGTATTACAAATGAGAGTTATGGGGATTTATATAGGCTTCAAAAAGGAACATGGATTGCCTAAGTTAGGCACCCTCCCTTTTTGACCAAAGAAGTTTGGTGCAGATTTCTTTGACAATCTCCCACTTGAAGACTAATTTCAATCTGTCTTCACACCTTGAAATATGGAGTAGATCTTTCCGATCTTGTTACTCTTGTAGGCCAACTGAAGTTGAACACAACTTCAGTTTGTCGATAGCCATCGTCTTTGTCAACATATCCGCTGGATTCTTGCTTCCTTGGATCTTCTCCAGTATTAACACCTCATCTTCCAACAAAGATCTGATAAAGTGATAACAAAGTCCAATATGCTTGGTTCTTGAATGAAATGATGAATTCTTCGCCAAATGTATTGCACTCTGACTATCACTATGCAAAACATTCTTCTCCTGTTTAAATCCCAACTCTGTTAACAAACCTTGAAGCCATATAATCTCTTTACTGGCTTCAGTCACTGCTACATTGTAACGACCCGTCCCGAATATCGGTATTTAATAATATTTAATGGTGATTTACTAATCTGAGATTAGTTGTGTGATTTCGGACGAATTGTGCAAAATGACCGTTTTGCCCCTGGGCATGGGCAAAACGTTGACTTTTAATTCGGATGGTCAAATGGACTTTGACCGATGACCGTGACGTAGTTCGGGACGTCACGAGTTCATAGACAGGTGGCACGTTCGATTCCGATGTTCGTGGTGAAAGTTATGATGTACGGAAGTCCAGGGGCATTTTCGTAATTTGGACGATATAAGGGTGAATGTTGACTTTTCGACCGGGATGTCCGATGGCCGAGGGCCAAGGACCTTTACGTAGGTATCGTCGATACGAATCCAATGACAGGCGGCACGCATCAATCGGAGTCCGTATGACCGAGTTACGGGTCAGGATGCGTGAGGGGCATTTTGGTAATTTCCTGCACAAGGGCAGAAATGTAATTTCGCACGGGACACTGTTCCATTGAACTGGCTGTGTAGTGGATGCTTTGTGCGATCGATCCCTTGATTGTTTATCAATTAAATGGCTGGATTGGGACGGTTTGAGGTGGAATTGCACATGGGGTTGAGTTGGCATCGATTGCACGATATGGGCACTGGGTTTTCTATTGTTTTCGAGACAGTGCAGGGGAACATTACACAGTGGAAATTGGACACTTTTGGATGCCTTTAACGGCTGATTGGGATTAAAGGAATGGTGTGTAAGTCGAGTGGGTTCCCCTGTGATTGAGAATGGAAGGATTGAGTGAGTTTGGAGTTGGATTTCTCTGAAAAACCCGAAACCGGTTACTGGGAAATTCAAATTCGAATTTCCAGTTTTAGGCCAGCCCAAGCCTAATTGATGGTGGATTGAGCTTTCTGGAACTTCAACGTGTCGAACCAGATCAAATGGAGCAAGCTTTGGGGCTCCTAGGGCCGTGGACGGACGAGGTGGACGGCCGGAAAACTCGAGCTTGAGTTGTGACGATTGAGGTATTGTCGAGTTCAATTAATCATGCTAATTGGTTCGTATTAGTCCTTATTAGCTTCCTGTGAAGTTAATTTGATAATGGTTGAGGATTGGAGGAGTTTTGGTGATCGACCCGTTTTGGGTGATCACGGGTTGTTGACACGATTGATCGATGGTTGATGTTGATCATTGACACAGAACTGAAATTGGTGAATTGATGATTGTTGTAGGATCAAGAACGGATTGAATTGATGTCGAATTGAGTGAGATTAAACTGGATCCTATCGCGGGCTTTTCGACCCGTTTACCAGTCATTCGGGTGAAGA